>JAAKBF010000041.1:600000-942971 GCA_012656075.1 Phytophthora hibernalis | reverse complement strand
TTTTACTATGGAAAATTGGTTTACAAATTTCAAGTATAATGTTGGCCGCAATATGGTTAAGTAAACCTAAGAGGAAACCCGTGCGACAATAACCGCGTAGATTTTTGTCAACGATCGTTCTCACTCCCGTTCAGACAACATTTACGATCGAAACACAGTCGTCGTTTGGCGTACTTTTGGGAGGAAAATGAGTGGTGGAAGGGACATCTCAAAAATGGTTTCGTTGAGGACGCAGGACTTAAATGTGCTCATCTGGACAATGAGGATGAGGACGAGGAGATATTCGCGATGCAGTTGATGTTTCCTGCTCTCGGTGGACTGAGAGAAAGAAGTCTCGTGGTGTCAACAGTAAAAGTTCGTTCAACATGTTGTGCAGGGTTTGCTCTTGCTGAAGACGCTGCTTCGATTTGAGAAGATCAAGTTGGTCTTTCAGAATCTCCACCTTTGTCTCCATACAAGCGCTGTACTTCTCTTGGGCTTCAGCCGTTCGGAGCTCGATAGTTTGCTCAATCTTCATCGTTTTGGTGGGTTTCTTTCCGCAGGCCGCTTAGTATAGACATCAACGTTCTGCTGGTCTTGTTCCGAATCAGCAACAAAACTCGACTCGGAACCATCGGCCAAAGTCGGACTTGCGTTTATTTCCATGATCAATCATTTTCTCGAGCTTGGGGCAGCTCGATAGCTCATTGCAGCAGGCGACGTACTGAAAACGATTATTGTACTCCGTCCGGCACAGTTGATGCACCAGCTCCACTCTGTCCTTTTCGTTCGTCCCAGACTGATTGAAAGACTCGACCTTCTTACAGCACCTCACAAACTTCGAAATGGCTTTAGAAATCTGGCCAAAATGAGATTGTAGACTGATCCACGAACGCGGCTTCATTAATTTGCCAGCCCGCGCCTTCAGAATTGCTCCGCGTTTTTGGTCAATGCCAACGTCTCCATCGTTGGTCACTCGATCCCATGCTCGGGTCGGCTCCAGGTCTTCAACAGAATCGTAATTAGGACCCCTCGCAGCCTTTTTCATCGACATGATACGCGCAGCTCGAATCAAACAATGAACACTTCTCTCTTGCTACAGCGCGGATCACACGATGAAGGCCCACTTCTTGCAAGAGCTCGAGCTCCAGGCACTTTGACGGGAACCACGACCATTTTAGAACAACGCAGCTTGTTTGGTCGGGGGATCTAGCGGTCAAATTTAACCGTGGTATCTCCGCCATATAGCCTTTGACAATTATTGTCAGCTTTTCGTCGAACCGGTGCAAGCCGAAATGAGAAAAATCTGGCTAAACTGAGTTTTGTCGAGCTTTTGTCAGAACGAGTGGGAATGCTCTTAGTGAGCCACCTATTGAAGTAGCGCTTCCATTTTTCAAATGAAGGGTTAGGTTTATAATAATTACTTTACTTTGTATGTGAGACCTAACCCTAACGATTGTTCTGTTTGACTAGCAAATGTAACCAAAAGGAAGCTGCTTCTGACACATTTGAGATTTGTATAGATTGGAGCTGGAAGTAACTTCCTTCCGCAAAAACAACAAAATATGCAAAACCAGATTGCATGGCCAATCACTGAGCAATTTACCCTGAATATCCACCAGTTAAAATGACCACCCGAATACAAATTTTGAAGGTGAATTCTATAGTTCACTTTATAAATTTTAGCAAACTCTGATAAGGTCAAATAGACCTCCGCGGTTGTCAAGAAATACCACAACATCAAAAGTACTAGCTCATTTAAACAAGACTGAATATACTGTTACAAGATTGAAAGTACATAAGCAAGATTAAAAGTACTTTGCAAGACCGAAAATACTTTAACCATATTGAAAGTACTATTTTATTCCGCTAGATAGGCGCGCTGGGACTTCATGAGACGGCGTTTCTTGTCGAGTCGTATGAATCGTGCTAGTGCATTAATCGTGAGAACATTTACTTTTGAAATTGCTGCCTCTTTCAGCCCACGCGTAGCGTAGTAATCTGCACACGTGAACAATGTAGACTCGGGGCCTCTTTAAGACTTCCAACCCTCTTTTGTCGAGCAAAGTCGCGTACATCTTCGGCGATAAGCTTAGCAACACTGAGTCTGCTAGGTAACGCGCCACTCTTCTTTTGTCTTGAGTTGTCCACTCATGACAGGCTTGAATAGATGGCGGACGGGATCAACTTTCCAATACATTTGATACTTATCCTTCCAATCTTTTGCGGGCGGGAGAATACAGATCTGTTCAACGCTGCTTGAACTCGCTTGCGTCGGTTGTTGGGCTTGTTGACTTGATGGCTGTAATATCGATATGAGTATTGATATCTTGTCATCAAGAGCTTTTATCGATTGCTCCACGGCCTTCAATCGCTTTTCAGTTAAACAGTCGGGGTTGATTGACCGGTCGATACCGTACTGTTACGTTTCCGCCGATTATACGTAGTTGGACATCCCGAATGAGTTTCGCGATCTGGGGCTAGGCAGTCAGCTAACTGTTTGACTTCATTAGTACCTGCTTGGTCGAGGAGGTAACTGTGGTGTAGGAAATCCAGATTTTTGGGTGACCCTACACTAGGGATGTCTAAGTTAGACCAGTGGGTACATCGCATTCGAGAGGATCAAGAGGGTACACCATCGAGTGGTTACACCGCCGAGTGGATACATCGCACTCAACAGGGAACGGATTTAAACGGGAACCGCACTTCGCTGGACTCAGCGAAGGACGGACTCAGCGATGGACGGACTCGTCGATAATCGACTTGGCGAGAATATGTCTCGAGGGAGATATACCAACTGGGGTGATAAATCAGGATCTGGCCGAAGAGTCGCCGAGAGGTAGGTAAACAGCTCGACACCAAGGGACGAAGCTGAGCGAAGAATCGCAGGGAGATCTGTAACGACTCCATTTCATTAGATATTTGTATTGGACCGATAGAAGAACATAGGGAAGAGCCCGAAAGGGCTCTCCGAAGACATAGAGATAACAATCAGAACAGAATCTTCTAAGTCGAAGAACAACGTACACTTTTCCGGTAAGTCTCTGTGTGGGCTGGATTATGTCTGCCGTCGTTCCCCGAGAGGCATAGCTTGTAGGGGAGCTGTCTGGTTGCGCCAAGAGATCAAGGTCGGCCGGGTGGGCACTTCTCGCTACCAAGCGAAGACAAGTCTCGTCGATTCGACGATCCGGTGGGTCTGCACAACCCAGGACACCGTAACCTCCTAGCTGGGCGTAATCTGCGTGTGGTGACCTGTAAATGCACTCGCGCGCCGTCGTCCATCCTTTGGTGGAGGGCACAGGGTTTAGCACGGAGAATGCCCCGCTCAGGCGAGTCTCTGGAGAGTTTGGAGCGTGGTACTTGTTGGGAACAACACTCAACTGAACCCCGGCTGGGGCAAACCGCAAAGGGAACCGACAGTAACCCTGCGCAAGCCCAACATCGCCGACCTGACTCGGCGAATTGTTGTGATGTTGCGTGGAAGCCGAACTAACGACGTTTTCTGTGAATTACAACACCACATAACGTACAAGTGTCTCTGCTGACTCATTTTGCGTCCACCCAGCCCACCATTTCACCATTCGCAGAGACCATCGCCGCTCTGGTGCTGCAAACATGATTCGGTATTGTTCTCCAGCTCTCCCAAACGTGTGAGATGTGAACCAGATATTGCGCCACTCCTGTCGAACGTAGCCACGAGTTGACGACCCATTGCGATTGAGGTCCTGTACTGCACAGTTGAGCAACGTAATAAATACCTGCTCGGACATTTCTTACCCAACTCCACACGTGCATTTTCGCATCCTGTGGCATCAGCGTCCGTTTTTGAGAACACTTTTGAGACTTTTGACAGAGCGGGGAAAAGGTAGTCGCTGTCACTCCAGTGGTGGTCCGTCTTCGTCTCCACGTATGCTAACCAGTTTGTCAGGTGATAGAATGCATCCATTGGGGTCTCACTTTCATGTAGCCGGTGTAGGTTGTAACAGCGACCTTCCGCAACCTCTGTATTTCTCCCTTCGAGCTAGTACATACCATACTCAATGGTCTCACTTGGGTTCAAAGTACTGCACCGGGTCAATCCCAATGTCAGATTCTTTCATTGAAGGCTGATCACTTCGATGATTCGGCCCATGCTATAAAAAGCATATGCGGATACGGCAGAAACCATAGACGACTTGCTTCAGTAAACCCAGACGTGCTTTCCAAATGGATGTGGAGTACCCGTAGTATATCCAACTAAATTGAGTAGCTTGGCGCTGCGTAAACTCCGTGCTCTTTCTCTTCTTCAGACCCCGCATGGACTGCCGAACAAACGCATCCTTAGCTGGATTACCCATTCCATACTTGTTGCCTCGATCATCTGTGACGACCATCCACTTGTTTGTTCCGGCTGCATCATGATGCCTCGTGGTCGCTGGATCGGGGTACTCGTTAGAGATACAAAACTCACAGAACTTCCTGAAATACGACGCATAATGTATCGTGTCGCTTTCTTGATGTGTCGCTGTGGTAACGCCACCTTGTAAAAGCTCTTGGAAGGAGGGTGGTTGTGACGCCATTGCGATGGATGGCAGGCTTTGAGCACGTGCTTTCTGTCCAGCTGAGTGGATTGTGAGCTGCAGATCAAGTGCTTCCCGTCCAGCCGATTTTGCTAGGAGCTGCAAAACCATTCAATTTTATCTAGTATCTTTTGTCTTGTTTAGTACTTATTGTCTTGTGATAGTACTTATAGTTGTGAGCCGGTGCTCTGCTCAGCTGTGTGGATAGGCCACACTGTACGTGGCTACACAGCTTTGCAGGTGGCTGTGAGCCAGTCAACTAGTTGTTGGTCTAGGTCTTACCGTAATACATGTAAAGGATTGAGTTGTGAGGAGGCCACCATAAGTCAACTAGCGGCAACCTCCTCACAGCAAGTCCCGTTGGGGCTCTCCCAACGAACACAAGTGTTCGTCTTCCTACAGCCATGGTATTGGCAGAAACCCACCACGGGTTAGGTTATGAGCCCAACGTAGGAGACCCCATTTATCGATATGCAGACAGAGGAGACAGTTCCTAGAGGACGCTCGAATTGATTCCCCCTCGCAGTGGCCAAGAAACCGAAAGAAACGAGGAGCAAGCCCGCCCACGAGCAAGGATGACTAGACTGATGGCGGTGGCGTCGTTCAAGCTAGACATCAAGCTTAAGGGCACCGAGAACTACGAGGAGTGGTCGCTGCGCATAGAGACAGCGATGCTGACGCTAAACTACAATCGCATTGACCTGGGCGAGGAGCGCGAGGAGGATGTGCGGCAGGGCACACGCCAGGAGCAGCGCGATTGGAGCACTGCTTCAGGAGAGGTGCCTCAAGGCGCACCACATGCTCGTGGAGAACGTTACGTGGGACGTGTTACAGCGATTCCAGACGGAGGTCCGCTCTGGAGATCCGACGCAGTTGTGGAGTGCACTGCGCTCAGAGTAGCTGTCGATGAGGCGACGCGCTACAAGTGGGCCTACCTACTAAAGCAGAAGAGTGATGCTGTTGGGCATCTTAAAATACTGATCGCAGAGCTGGACACTGAGTTCCAAGCTCCTGGATGGAAAGTTGCTGTACTACATAGTGACCAGGGCGAAGAATTTATGAACAATGAGCTGCAGGAGTTCTGCAACGGACGAGGGATCAAGACGACATACACAAATGGGTACAGCCCACAGGAGAACAGCATTGTGGAGCGCGCGAATGGCATACTGTTGCCGCGCGTACGAGCGGTACTGGCCGCTACGCACTTGCCAAAGGTTCGGTGGGGCGAAGCGCTGCTGCATACCGTGTTCACCGTGAACAGGTGGACGACGAGTGTGCTGGAAAAGGGCATGACGCCATTTGAGAAGCTGTACGGCAAGTCGCCTGAATTGGGAATCCTACGGATGTGGGGCTGTCTGGTGCAGGCACGTATTGAGCCGGAAACGCGCCGAGACCGCGACAAGCTAGATTCACGGACATATATGTGTATTCTGCTTGATATGGGTACAATACGAAGGGTGTTAAGCTGCTGAACTTACAGGACGGCGGTGTTTGAACCAGTCGTCTGGAGCATGTATTCTGTCACGAGAAGTTTACTGCTGAACGTGAGTATGTTCACCGTGTGCTGACACGTGACATGCTTGTGGACGCATCTGAGGTCTCAATTCCAGTAGTTCAAATTAAGTCTATCATTGACACATGTCCGGAGACTGATGAGGTCGCACAGCGTGTGACTGCTGGGGTATCGCTCGAAGGTCATGCTGATGATCTAGCGGACATCTCGCTGGAGATGCGACAGCAGAGTGACCTCCTACCAGTGGATACCGTGAGTGCTGCAGCTGCGCAGAAGCAATGTTCCGACACTCGAGAGGGGCAGACACCTCTCAAGAAGAGCAAGACCCGTCGAAAGCGGAAGAGGTCTGGCAAGGACGTTGATTCTGACGAAGATGTTCCGTTCGAATTACGGAAGCCAACGATGGCACCGGTGAAGGTGCTGCCGCGCCGGAAGCGAGCAGCGCCGTCGCACTTGCGCGATTTTGTATTTAATGTAGTGGTCCAAGGTGTTGGAGGTATCCAAATACATCAAAGCTACCGACAAGCGAGGGCTAGCAAGCTGTGGCCTGAGTGGAGGAGGGCGATTCTGGAAGAACTCGCCTCGCTGAAGCAGCACCAGACCTGGCGTCTGATTCCTCGAGCTCGCGTTGGCAAGGCCAAGGTCATTACTTGCCGCTGGGTATTTGCAATTAAACGCGATGAGCACGGCATTATCAAGCGCTACAAGGCGCGGCTCGTGATACATGGCTTTAAGCAGGAGTATGGTGTCAACTTTCATGAAACATACGCACCGGTCATTCGGTTTGAAACAATCCGTGCTGCTATTTACTACGGTGTGCAGAGGGTTGGTTGGTCATGCAGTTTGACGTTAAAACCGCTTTCCTGTACGGACCGCTTAGTGAGACTATCTACATGGCGCGTCCAAATGGACTGGAGGAGGGCAATGATGACGATGTGTGCCACCTGCTCAAAAGTCTCTATGGGTTGAGACAAGCGCCGTTCATCTGGAACCAGACGCTTCACGCGAAACTAACGAAGCTGGGCTTCAAGCGCATGGAGAAGGACCGAGGCCTCTATGCCCGAAAAGTGGGAGGAGAAATCACGATGCTGATCACCGTGTACGTGGACAATCCCCTGCTGATCGGACCTTCGAAGTTGTGTGAAGAAGTTGCAGATCAGATGCGTGAGGCCTTCCAGTTGACCTCGCTGGGCGAGGTGAAGTACCTTCTTGGCAGTGAGATCTCCATCGATCGTGGGTCGAAGCGAGTGACGTACTGTCAGAAGCAGTACATCAAGGAATTGCTGCTGAAGTTTCATATGGCAAGCTGCCGTGGTGCGAAGACACCGGAGCCGTCGGGGACGCTCCAGGTGCGCGCTCCTGCTGAGGACGACGCACCACTTCCCTATCGTGAACTCGTGGGGGCCTTGGGCTACCTGGTTTCGGGCACTCGGCCAGCTATTACCCATGCAGTGAGGAACCTTGGGAAGTTCCTTGCATCCTTTGATGTTACGCACTACGAATTGGCTCGCTATGTACTACGCTATCTGAAAGCAACTGCCGACTACAGACTGGTCATGGACGTTTGTGAGGGCACGGAGGTGACGTTGCTGCTGTACACGGATGCCGATTATGCCAACGATCCAGTTGACCGTAAGAGTATCAGTGGATATGTAACGATGATCGATGGTAATGTCATCTCGTACGCATCTAGAAAGTAAGGATTGAATGCGCAGAGCACGACGGAAGCTGAGTACGTTGCGATGGCCGAAGGCATCAAGGATCTACAGTGGGTTCGACAGCTATGTGACGAGATCCAGTGGGAGTACAAGACGCCGTTGTTGCTGGGCGACAACATGGCCTCCATCTACATGACAGCGCGCCCTGGTAAACACAGCCGAACAAAGCACATTGAAAACAAGTTTCATGTGTCACGCGACTTGGTGGAGAAGAAGGAGTTGGAGGTGCAGCACGTGGGCACCAACGACATGGTCGCAGACATCATGACCAAGGCGCTGGGCGCGGTCAAGTTTGCAAAGTTCCGAGCAGCTCTCAAGGTGCTCTCTCCGCAGGAATTGCTGTAGATGTGCACTGGCACATGCACGGATCATGTGTGCTTGTGCCATAGAGTAGCTGCACGGCGGTGGAACTTGAGCTCTGGATGCCTGTTCTTCGGTGCAATGAAGCAGTGCTGCACGCAAAGCTCTGGGAGCTAACGATGGGTACTGGGCCTGTTGTGCGTACGGCGGGACTCGTATGCAAGCGTAACAACTGAGTGTTGCGCTGAGCTTTGGTGGCTCGTACACTGGTACTGCCAGAAGGACAAGGACGAGTCGATGCATTCTGGGAGATGCACGACAGTAAGGATGCCGTGGGATCTGTAAGATGCGGGAGTCGTTGGACGGCCTGCATTTGTGAAGGGCAGCTGAAGCTGTTCTGTGGGTTTGGAACCCGGCAACGTACTGACGTTGAAGCCATATTCTCCTACGTTTTGGTGGTCGCGTACTACGAGACCGCTCGTGAGCACGGACCAAGTGGGAGTGTGAGCCGGTGCTCTGCTCAGCTGTGTGGATAGGCCACACTGTACGTGGCTACACAGCTTTGCAGGTGGCTGTGAGCCAGTCAACTAATTGTTGGTCTAGGTCTTACCGTAATACATGTAAAGGGTTAAGTTGTGAGGAGGCCACCATAAGTCAACTAGCGGCAACCTCCTCACAGCAAGTCCCGTTGGGGTTCTCCCAACGAACACAAGTGTTCGTCTTCCTACAGCCATGGTATTGGCAGAAACCCACCACGGGTTAATAGTCTTGTGGTAGTACGTATAGCCTTGTTGTAGTATATTTAGTCTTGTTATTTGGTGTTATCTGGTGTTTGACTATTGAATGCACGACGTACATAACCAGGATAAGTTCAGCTGTCACTTTACTCAGCCTCGCTATCGGAATTGAGACCAAATACCTCCCTATAGCGACCCTCTCCAGCCAATTCCACGTCCGTTCGCTTCCTCTCAGCCTCATACGCGTTGTCCTTATCGACGAATCTGGCCAGGTAGACTGATTGAAACTCCAGTAAAGTCTTGCAATCTTTTCCTTCTCCAAAGTTGTCGATCTTCGCTTGAACCACAGCTGTCGGCACACAATTTTGCGCACGCTCTTCTTCGCACTCTTTCATCCACAGCTCCATTTTTCCCTTGAAGGTGGTCTGCAGATAACTCCGATACTTCAGGAGACACACCCTCTCCCTAGTGATATCGTTTTTGGACGCCTCTTTAATTTCAGCTTGATACCAACCAAATTCCTTGCACGTATGCCAGTGGCGCTTGTCAGGATGTAAACGCAGAAAGAACTTTAAACCACCCCGAGGATAGCAAGTCCTTGTGCTCCACCTGAAGAAAAAAACATTCTTTAGTGCTGCATTACACCATTAACCCTCCATCCCCGGGCACATGAGCCACACATGACACGAACGTGGCTTGTCGGACCCGCCGACCATCTTGAGAGTGATAACAGGCGGCCAAATGTCGTGATTGTATTGGTTATTATTATTTTAGTGAGATGCGTGCAGCTGATTGGATAAAATAATTTTGCATCGGATTGTTTTGGAGCTGTGAAGTTATTTTCGGAACTTCCCAAAACGTAGCTTAGAATCTCAACAACAGTATTATTCACATCGCAGCAGCCTGTCACTTCACTCGTTCAGGCTGTGCAACCGTTCAATGACGTCGAACACGGATGGTCGCGCGGTGGCGTCTTGGATCAGGATCCACCTGCAAAAATCAGCAACAATCATTACCTGGCAGCAGAATCCCCAAGGGCAGCATTAACGCACCGAATCATCTCGCAAAGCTTTGGCGAGTATGAACAGTTCTTCGGGAACTTGATCGGCCCAATGACTGCCAGATAAGTGCACTCGACGACGCGTACGACGCCGGAGCCGTAGAAGGAGCACTCGAACGGCGAGTACCCGAACGCCATGGCGTACAACAAGCAGCCCAGAGACCACACGTCGGTTGCGCTCGAAATGTGCGTGTTGTCTGGTACATCGTACAGTTCTGCAGCAAAGTGAACGTTCTGCATGTCAGTCGACCCGAAGTGAGAGTGAGATTTTAAATGCCGCCTACCTGGTGCGCGATATGCCATCGAGCTGTGTTGCGCAGCGTGCTCTTGCAGTAATAGTGCGTCTGCGCGTTTGGTAATAGTGACATCTGCCGTGGTGGCGGACCCAAAGTCCGTCAGCAGCGGTTCACCCTCGTCCGACAGCATAACATTTTCGGGCTGTAAGTAGGGAAACCGTGGATTAGCAACACGCAAAACCCACAAACTTTCACCCAGAGAACTACTTTGATATCACGGTGGGCAAGTGGTGGGGACTTCGAGTGCAGCTCCGCCACAGCACGACAAATCTGGAGGAACATGTCGAGAATCCTTGTCTCCGGAATTCGCACGTCTTGGCTGTGCCAGGAACGGTTAGAGAAATTGTACACACATTGCCGACAAAAATACTTGCCACGATTCGTACCTGATCGCAGTGTTGATCATCTCGCGGAGCGTTCCGTTCTGTCCATGACGACACATCTCCTGTCAAGTGCTGAGTCACATTAACGCCTGCCACGCACCTCCATGAATGGGAACAGCAGATAATACTCGAATGTCTCAGGTCCCGTGGATACCACCGCGTAGTCACTGAGCGGCATGACGTTCGGGTGGGCGAAGGCCTTGTGCGCTTGGATCTCCGCCTTGGCCAGCTGCACCTGCTCGTCCGTTTGGCACAGGACCTTCTTGAGCGCGAAGGGCTCGCCCGTGTCCGTGTCTCTGGCCCTGTACACGAAGGAGTAGCCTCCTGCGCGATCTCGGAGCTCACTGCCACTCTACAATGCAGCAGTCAGTGGTCAGAGGTTGCACCTCCAGTAGAAAAAAGTTACCACCAGATCCCCACATTCGACCGCTCTGCATGCGGACAGAGTGCGAGTAGCCCAGACACGACAGCAGCCGCTGCGCTGCGTAGAACGGGAAGAGCGTCACAGCGGAGCAGATGCGGTCCGCGGGCGAGTGCCGCGTCACGGGCAGGAACGACTCCTTCTCCGCCATGACAGACTATGTATTGATGTGGTCGTTCCGTCTCTGCACCACCAACTATTTGGCGAATGACAGGCAGGCGAGTGGTGGCGCGAGGACTGGCGACGGTGGAGGCGCCTGCGCGTCGCAAGAAGAGTCTGCTGGTGGACGGCAACAACGCGCTCTACCACTTCTTCGACCCGCTGTCCACCGTGGAGCAGTAGGCGCTTTCAAAACTGTCTCCAATTGACGGACGACTAACTCGCGTATTATTATGGTCCAATAGTGACGGCGTGAAGACTGGCGCCGTGGATGGACTGTTGCGGCTGCTGCGGCGAATGGACAAGACGCACGAGCCTCAACACATTTCCGTCGTCTTCGACTCGAGACAGCGCCCCACCACGAGGCGGCTCATGCAACCGACGTACAAGAGAGACCGAGCGCCGACCCCGCGGTCGCTCGCCCCGCAGTTTGCGTTCGCCAAAGAGACTCTGGCAGCAGCCAACATCAACTGCATCGAGTGCCCGGGACTCGAGGCGGACGACGTCATCGCGTCCTACTCGACGCAATACACGGCCGCGGGCCTCGACGTTCTACTGGTTTCCAACGACAATGACTTTCTGCAGCTCGTGCATGACGCCGAGACAAAGGAAGCGACCGACGCAGCCGACTCGTCTCCGACCGTCGTGGAGCTCTACCAACCATCCAAGCGTCGATACATCCGCGAACGCAACTTGAGGGAGGTTCGGGCTGCACCCCAGGTTGCTGCCTGACTTCCATGCGCTGTGCGGTCACCAGTGGAAAAGACTCCCCAGAGTGGCCAACATGACCGATGAGATGGCGGTGCAGTTGCTGACTCAGTACGGAGGACTGTACCCACTGCTGAGGCAGCTTGACTCGCTCGATGACCTGGTTGTGACGAAGACGTTGAAGCAGTACATCACCTCCATTGAGTCCTCGTATCGCATGGTCAAGCTCGTCGACTCGGTCGAATTGCCGATACCAATCGAGGAGCTACACCGTCCGAAGCTGAACTACATGTAGAGCTCACTTCTTGTCGCACCAATGCACAACAGCCAGAGCCGACAAGGTGATAAAACACATTAGAGATCAAAAGCTACCGAACCCTGCTTACTTGGCCTATTCATGAATCAACTTTCATATCGTCTGCTTCATCAGGGTGTCATCTTTAACGACAAACTTTCGCGTCTCGCCAGGAGCAACCTCCCCGTCGACAGCGCTTCCAGCATGAGTAACAGGAATACCTGCGGCGGCCATAAAAGTCGGAGCTTTTGCCTCAGTTTCTTCGCGCGCGTCATCTTCACTGTTGGACGCTCCACTCTCCTGAACACCTCCCCGAGTCTCCTTGATCTTCATCTTGATCAGATCAAGACGCTCTTTCGCGCGGCGGTTGGAGAACCACGTCTTGATTCGCTGCTTCGTCACACCGAGAGAATTTGCAGAGAGCTGATCCGTATGGTCACCGTGATTCAATACCTTCTGCAGTTCCTCCAGCCGGGCTACAGTCGGCCGAGGGTTCTTCTCATATTCTTCAATGATGGTCGCGAGCTGCTTAACGTTAAAGATCCGCCCTGCATGGACGTTGTCCGCAGAATCTTCGTCGCTCTTGATGGCTACTGCTTCATTATTCTCTGCAGCCTGAGCTAAGTGTGTCGCGGTCTTAGCGCCAGGCACCTCCTTTTTCGGTCTCTTGACATTAGAATTGTCGTCGCCCAGGGGAGCTTTGCGCTTTACGCCAGAGCTGTTGGGAGTGGGCGTTGAGGCCTTCGACTTCGAGCGGGACTTGGATCCCTTTTCCGACTTGTTGTCATCATCAGACTCAGTGTCGCTGGATATCGACGAACTCGCCGCAGCGTCATCGATGTGCAGGTCTGCGCTGCTCAAAGCTTGAGGGGGCTGGTTGGCCGACCGCCGCTTGTAAAACCAGCAGCGAATTTGCTTGTAGTCGATAGATCTCTGAGCCATATCGCTTGACGGGTCGAGTGAAGCAATACCATTCAGCCGCGCCGCAATTTTGTCCAGCTTCTTCTTGCTTGGAGTATCTTCCTTGTGGAAATACTTTTCTAACTTTACCAGCTGGGCCAGCGAAAACTTGACGCGCGGCCGACGAGATTCCGGGGATGGCGTTGGGCCTGAGCTCGGTGAGGACCCAGGTGTCCCAGGCAAGGATTCTGTGTCCACACTTAGCAACAGTGACCGTGGTTTCTCTTTTCGCTTCTTGCTACCACCAGGCTCCCTGACATCGCTGCCATCACACCGGGTGCGTCACCGTTCTCCACAATTGATTGAAATTCTTCCTGTAGCTTTTTCGTCTGCCGAACAAGCTCTTTATCGTCCTTGTGCGCAATCAGGATCAGCTCCAGCTGCCGCTGGAACCCTGACTCAATCAAGACGGTGCGCGGGATAATAAGGGACAGCAGCAGCTCAATAATGTCGGTGAGATCTTCAGCAGGAGCATCTTCCTCTAGCAACTTCAGCATTTTCAGCTTGATGTGTGATACTTCCTCTTTGCCTAGAGGTTTCGTTGGTCCCGTGCGCGCATTCTTGTACGGGACATGCAGTCTCTCTCGCGCGCGTTCAATAGCTGCACTGCGCAGTGCCTTGGTCTCCTCTTCGCTCTTACCAGCATCACGCGCATCTTTGATTGCCTTTCTCACAGAAGCAACGTAGTCGATTCTAATTCGCTTCTTCTGGATACCAGCTGCAGAGCTAGGGGATTTGGAGCTCTCACTCGCATCCTTGCTGCCTAACAATCCGCTGTTGGATTTCCTGCACCAAACGGGCTGGATTTAGGAGCCCTTCCATGCATTGCGGTGTCAGCAGTATTAGCGATTAGAGCCATGTCCGCTTCGTCGACAACATGACCGGATCCTTGACCGTTCTCACGCATCCGCGACACTCGCGCCTCTAGAACCTCTTTCGCCTCATCGATATAAGCGGCCTTCATTTTCTTCACACTGTCAGCATCCATATCTGTAGTAGAGATGTCTTTCATTTTCAAGCGCATGTAGTCCAGGCGTTCTTTAGCACGCCGGTTATCGAACCAGATGCGGATTTGCTTCACAGAGATACCTTCAGGCTGCAGCTCTGGATCCGCATAGTCTGGACAGTTGATGATGCGGTACATTGAGTGAATCTCACTCGACTCCGGTCGAGACGACCGCTGGTACCATTCCTCCAGCTTTTGAATCTGTTTTGAAGAATACAAGCGGCTAGCACCACTCTTTCCCTTCGAGCCCGATGCAGATCGGCCTGCCGTTCCTGTTGCCCCCTGTGACTTCTTAGCTCCACTTCCTGATGACGGCTTGCGGTCTTGGTTGGGGGTCGCCTTGATCTCTTTGACAAAGTCCACTTCGAACTGAATACTCGCAACCTGTAGTTGTTCTAGAAGCTGTTTCATAGAGTCCAAGCCGTTGCGCACACGACACAGTAGAACATCCTTTTCTGAGACTGGTAAGGACCCTGCGTTATTCCACGAAGCAGCAGTACCATTACCGGCACCTCCTTGTAGCGTGTTGTCTTGTGTTGGAACAATCTGAGATGAAGCGGCAGAGGAGACATGAGTTGACGACGAGGAAGGAACCAACATGAACGGTGGCGGTGGCGGAGAGGACACCTGTTGCTGCACAGGATTGATGTGGTTGCCATTGCTGCCAACATAAACATTCCCGCGAGTTGCGCCGCCTGCGTTTTCAAGCCTAGTTGGTCCGATAATGCCGTCGACCTCCTTAGTGAGCGTCTGAGTGATCTGCAGAAGCTCGCCCGTTTGCTCCAGGATCGTAGCATTGATGTTCTTGCCGCCACGCAATGCTAAATCCATCAAGCGCTGCACTTCTGTCTCTGCTGCGCCGCCTGTAAATCCATCCGCTACTGCAGACCTGTCATCGTTACCTTTGCTGGATGCAGAGAACTTCAAACCGCGGCTGTTCGGACCCTTGGCTGTAGAGTCACTCCGCTGCTGCTTGAGTGGTGTGTTAGCAGCCTGCTTCTCGATCGGCGCGTTCTTCACGGTCGGCTCACAATCCGGGCAAATCCACTGGCTTTTGGATCCCTGCACCTTGGAGAACTGCTGACGGAAGCAGCTAATGTGGTACATGCACTTGCACTGCACGCACAGAAGTGCGCGCCGGCCATTGCGCGGCTCGTGGCAGACTTCGCACTCTTTACGCGTCGCCGTGCGACGCCGCGCTCCGATAATCGCGCCCACATTGGAGGCGCCCGACTTGAGCGCCAGTTGCGTCGAGTCGTTCACGTGTTGGATGCTGGCGTTGCTGGGACTGGGCGATGGCGCGCGGTTCGCAGCCGCTTCTGAGGCCGAGGCTAAATCCGACTCGCTAGGCTTCTTCTTCTCGTCCAGGGCAGGGATGCCACCACCGAGGATACCGCACTCTTGAGTAGCTCGTCGTCGTCATCCTCCGAGCGCCTAGGGGTGGCTGTGCTGTCCAGGTCGTCGTCGGACGGCGCGTTGAGCGACTCGTCGTCGTCCTTCTCCATCTGCACGCCGCCCTCGTCCTCGTCCACGACCGCCACGTCACACTTCACTGGGCCTCGGGCCTGCTCCAGGTGAATCGCAGGCGGCAGCGGAACCCTCGTGTCGCTCGGACCGGACGTTGCCTCGTCGTCTTTCTCCTCGTCCGAGGCGTCGTCGTCGTCCGAGGCCGACTGGAGGTTTCCTTGTACACCAGTAGCGCCTTCTTGCGCTCCGTCGCGTCGTCCAGCGGCGTCTTGCCCTCCATCTCGACGTCAGCCATCAGTCGCTCCCTCCCTCGTACGCTTTGTGTTGTGTTGTGTCGGGAAACCCTCTGTGTAAGTACGATATGGTGTACGTAACCCCACACCCGCTTTCTGGCACCAATGTACCATCTAATTGGTACATTATTTCTATCGCCGTAGCTGTTGCCATGGAGACGATCAGCACCTCCAGTGTCCGTCATCTTCTATTGGGTCTGTGCGTGAACGTCCATCTCCTGTCACCCTGCGATCACTGCTCATCCACCCACCCACCACTGCACCAACGGAGCAAGCTGGCTCAAATTTCTATCGCATTAACTACCGGTATTTATGCTGAGCTCAAGACTGAAGGGCGGGCCAAGAGACAGAGGTTGAGGAGAACCTGGCGATAGTGCTGCTGCTGCCTTTGTTATTAACACAGGTGATAGTGGAGAAGGGCTGGGAGCTGCTACCGCTGTAGATGGTAGAGGGACCTGGTGTTGCATACGTTTTCGGGGGCGGCAGTGGAGGAGAAATCGGCGCTGATGCCTCAGAAATCGGTGCTGGAGGTGGACAACTTGGCGCAGCTGCTGCCGTTGCTTGTGGAAGTTGTGAGGTACGGACTTGAATTGCAGTGCAGTGGACTTGCATTGCAGTGCAGCGCCACTGCAGTGCCAGCATCCTCATCACGACAACCTGCCAGAGCCCAAGATGCTGATGCTAACTCTACGGACTGTCCTGTGCATGCTGCTGCACACACGACGTCATTGACTGCGTGCTCAATCGTGTGCCGCTCAACATGCTGATGTGTGCAAGACATGCAGACTAACACTTTTGGCCACGGACGGTCGAGATGGCGAGTTATCCCTATGACTATGTTGCTGTATTGAACTTTAGCGTTTGTATCTGCAAATACATCATTGATTGCGGAACGCGGTGCTCCTGGCGTGGCTGCTCCTGCTCCTCACAACAGAATCTGCAGCGTGTTGCACACACTATGCGAGCGAGAAGCAGCCCACCGGAAGCACTGAATTCCTGTCGAGGCTTTGCCCGACCCTTACGCATTTACTTTCGTTATTGATTAACATCTAACTACCGTCCTACGAAGTGCAGCACCACTGCAATCACTGCAATCATTGCAATGGCACCGGCACTTCGGAGCGACCGTCAAGCAGAGGACAATCAACCCCTGATGACGCGCCCTGCGTCACCACATGAGTATTGAGGAGACCGTGTTGATGCTGCCTGGGAAGGCGGTGGAAAAGTTCACGGGTCTACTATTGGCGCTGCATGCTGACAGTGGAGAAGATGGCGGCGCTGCTGTCGGTGGGAATGAAGAAGAACCTTCAGCCACTACCGGTGGAGCTCGAGAACTACCGCAAGCGTGTGATCGCCATGGCAAACCTGCCCGGTATAAGCCAAAGCCAGGGATCAACACCATGGGTATCCCATGCATTCACATGATTCGGGAGATAGAAGCGAGACAAGAAATTTTCAAACCTAGGTTTCCATCCTAATTCGAACGCAACGCTTCGGCTGGACTGGCTTCAGCTTGGCCATACCGATACCAGCAAATACTCCTGTTATTAACACGTATTGCCTATAACAACCCGCCCTTTCGGGCGTCCCTCGGCCGGTCGGAAATTTTTGCTAAATCCGGTTGGATCGACCAAAGCATTCAATTTAACCACGGGGTATCGTTGAAAAGGTCGTATTGAGAAATTTTCAGCCAATGACTCTGCAGTGCTGCCAAGTTGCTCAAATTTGAAAATAGCGGAAATCCGCAGGAGGGATGTCATGAGGAAAATGTTGGGATATCACTCAGAAATAGAATAATTTAGATGACTAGATTAAAGTAAGACAGTCTCACAAATAGACAACGGGAAAATCTGCTGCAAATCATGCAACTTTTGGAAGTACGACCGACCAAGATCTTGGCGTTCAGTTATCAGACGATTTATGTGCAGGGAATGAATGCTGTACTGCAAATAGAGTCGTCGTTAGCTGTAGAATATTCATGCGAAATTAGCGCTTTTTGTTAAAACGGTTTTGGATGATAAGAATCGGATCCTAAATGATTTGAGATATGGCTTTATTTACACTGGATAACAGTATGGAAGGGTGAACAGGGCGCTGCTACATGTACACTGTACATTGTTCAGGTAAGCCGTGTTAATTCTACCAATCTGCAGCGTGGGAAAGTTCTCAACATTGTCCCTTTTGATTGGTCAAGAATGATCATGCGTTGATTCAACTCTCACTTTTCAATTTGCCGCCATGGATTGCAGTCTTCCAGCTGACGAGAGCAACTGCGACAACCGACGCGCTGCGAGGCGTGCAACTCCTGCGGCGCGGTCCTGGAGCTGGACGGCTGCGGACATCGCTTCCACCCACGCTGCATCTTCGCGTGGCCGGCCACGCACTGCGAGGTCTGCGACGAGCCTGTGACCAGCATGCTCGTGTTCCGCGATCCCAAGAACCGCAGCAACTCGTTGGCTCGCAAGGGCAAGTGGAGCATCGACGAGCACAAGTACGCCAACATGCTCATGAAGCAGTTCCAGGTGGGCGCGCTGCCCCTCGCGGACGGGCTGCATCTGCGCGTCTTCATGGCCAACATGCTGCAGTGCGACCCCTGCGGGTGACCAAAAGTACGCAGGCCAGGCCATCGGGAAGCAGAACTTCTTCTACAAGCGCAACAAAACCTACTGCTATAACCTGCACATGAAACTCCAGAAGCAGCTGTCTAACCTGCGCAACCACTACTACTGGCACGTCCAGTACCGCTGCAAGTTTGGGCCCAACCTGGACATCCAGGAGCTCAAGGCCGCCGAAGCAGAGTACTGGATTCTCGCATTCTGCAACTTCGCCAAGAAGATTGGACAAAAGGTGAAATTCACCAATCCGTCGATGCCAGAAACAGGGGCCAGCAATGGCCGGCAGAGTGCTGTCGCAGCTACTACTACCATTTCTGCTCTCGACACGACTCCAAAGTCAGTTTTACTGCCTCCAGTCTCCAGCCTCCTTGCATGCGTACCTTCTGTGGAAGTCGAGGATGACGGGAAGCTGCCCTTGAACTTGAAAAGCGAAGAGAGCAGCTCAGCGCCGTCAATGAAAGAGATACTGGGTTTGTCGTCGTCGTTCAATCAATCGCCCTCGTCGTTAAGCTCGGGCGAGTGGAACGATCCATCGGTCTTCGTGGATATGGCTCTGACAGACCTCTCGCAGGGCGAGCTGAGTGTTACCTCATCCGCAAAGACGCCGCTCACGGCATGTGCTCAAGAGAGTCTGAAGAAAGGTAGCTGGATTGGCGATTGATGAAGGAAGCGGAGCTCGAATGGAGCAAGGGCGCCATCTCGTGGTCGCTCTCCCTTTCCGCTGAGCCGTTGGCAGACTTCGCGTAGCTACAATACCCGCTCGCGTCGTTGTTCTTCATTTATGAGTCGCATCAGCTTGCAGAAAGCGCGCAATCAGCGTAGGATATACTACAGTAGTACTACTATTACTTGAAACACATTGATAATTTATTCGGCATCTACCTGACACCAATATGGCTGTGAACTAGAGAAGGCAACTCCGCATCCGCTGCAACAGCCCACGCGCTTACCACTCGCTTAGCTGGCCGCCGCAACATTGGCCTGTGATGCCCGCGAAGTTGGCGGCGAAATGGTGTAGATGTTGCCTAGCCTTGTGCAGTTGTCGTCGCCACTGGGTGGCGATCCGTCCGCAGTTGTTGCAGTGGACGAGTTCTCAGCATCCAGCGGGAGACCAAACTCTGGACTCACCGGTTTCGACAACCCTGTCGGAGTCGCGGGTGACTCCAAATTCATCGACATGGCCTGTCCGGGCGTATCTGAAGCTCCATGGGTCGCCAAGAAGCCCGGGCTGGTTGTGTCCACCTCGTAGTAGGTGGTACTGAACATGCGCGAGAATATGCCCTTGCAGCAGAAGGTCGAGCCCAGCGTGCTGTTCCACGTGATCTCCGCGTTGGCTGCGTCCTTGGACTTGTACATCTGGCTGTCCATCGCGATCTTGTGCGCCTTGTCTCGTGACACGGCGTTCGCAGCAGCTCGCTGAGTGCTCTTGGTCGTGCCTTGGTGCGGAGCCACCTCGTACTTGGCATTGAGCATCTCGAAGAGCTCCACCTCCCGGCCGTACCAGCCGTCGATGATGGTCTGGATCGTGGCATTATCCAGTTTGGCGGGGTTGTAGGCGCGGTAGAACTCCACGAGCGCGTCCCGCGTCGGTAGGGTGGCGTCGTACTCTGTGCGGTCATTCGGGTTGGATAGGATGGCATACGCTGCGGGTACGCCCTCCCAACGAGCCAGCGCCTCTGGTGACGGTTTCCTGTCTGGGTGGCACTTGAGCGCCAGCTTGCGATAGGCCTTGCGAATCTGAGAGCAGCCGTTTCTCTGTTAGTTCAGCTACACATTCGTGATGTCTACTACATGCACCTGCTTCTGACTCACCTCCGTGTGGGTGGCCTCGCGAGGGAGGCCCAGTAGCTCATAGTGGTCCTTGTATCGCATCCCCTGCGTCTCCAGGTCGCTCGACTGCATCTTGTACTTCTTCATGTACTCGCGGTGCTGCTCCATGTCCTTTTCCGACAGTTTATTGCCACTCTTGACTTGCTCATGGTCGTTCCCTTCCTGGCTTACGTCCACGGCTTTTCTCGACTTCTTTCCTCCGCTTGCACTTTGGCGTTTGCGAATGTGGGCAGGGTGCCAGCATCTTTTCAGCCAATGAGCGATGCGCTGAAAATCAAGCATGGCAATCAAGCAGCACTTTGCTCTTCGACACTCAAGAAGGTGTGGATAGCATCTTGCCAGAACGCACGTGCTCCAAGATGGTCGTTGGCTGCACTAACCATCCCTACCAAACCATGTTTCAAGGTGCTGAGCACGGCAGGTAATGCGTTCCAGACTCAGCTGGAACGAAGATTGACCGCACCTTGGTCTCGTAAACCCTCGAGAACTTGGTTCACGAGGTTTTATAGTGCTTCTTCGTTTGAGACTGTGCTGCTGGCGTCTGAAACGGACGAGTCTGAGGTTCTGGATGCCCAGAAACTGCTAACGGAGTGTCCGCTGGCTGCGCAACTCACTCTTCGGTCAAGCAGACGGCCTACTGGAAACAAACTCGTCTTGGCATGAATCCCCACCACAGCAGTACATATATTGGATATTACGCGGACACCTTGCTTGCTTCTCGCTCCCACGATTGCATTAGACCCACGATTGCATTTGACCGACACTTTTGCGGACGCTGGCTCAGACACCGCTACTGTGATAGTACGAACCGCTCACCCGAATATAAATGCCAGTTGATAGGAGAACGGTTGCGATTGGTCAAATAGGTGATGCAGTGTGTGGCCGCCAGCATTTTGCTTGTTGACTCCTGCAAGATGCTCTCGCGTGTGGGGCTCACCGCCGCCAAGAGCGGCTCCGTTGTTCGTGCAGTAAGCCGTGGCACACCTGCATCTAGTAGCTGCGATGGTCTTCGTGTTATTGATGTTTTTGTTGCCCGTCCAGCTGTCGACGTCCTCGGAGATGTATTCGTTCGTCCAGGCGCGCTCCGAGTACCGCAAGGAGATTGGTTCGCTGCGTAAGGAATTCATCGAGGAAGAGAAGCGGCGCAGGAGAAGCTTGCGCGTGATGCAGAGTGCGTTTGGCTTACGGCTTGGGAAGGAGAGCGAGTTTGGTAGGGAATGCTGACTTCTATTGCACAGAGCTCAGCGTCTGAAGATCATGAAGGCCAAGGCCGCGCGACTAGAGATTAAGCGTCAGCAGCAGGAGATCCGCGCCAAGGAGGTCGCTCGCGAGAAGGCCATCCACGACGAGAAAGTCAGGTGGGTCTCGCCGTCCATCGGGCAGTCAGCTTGCAGTGATCGGCAAATCGCTGAACAAAGGGGAGATTCAAGAGACTGACGAGTCTTGCTTTTCTCTGTGCAGGAAATACTTCGAGGAGAAGGTGGTGGTGCGTCAGGAGCGCAACGCCGAGGTGGAGCGCCGTCGCGAGGCGCTGGTGGCCTCGCTGCGCCAACAGACCGCCAAGTGGACGACCGAGGAGAACTACACGGAGAAGCTCAAGGAAGACGTCTTCATCTACTCTCCGCAACAGATTTCAGCCCGGGGCTCGTTCGACCCGTCGAGCACGTCGGGCAGCGCCGTGTCATGGCTGGAGAAGCTGCAGCGTATGAAGCCTGCGGGTGTGGACGATAGCAGCGTCGAGGCTGCTGCGTCTGCCGTCGCCTCAGCCGCCGACGAGGAGGAAGCGACGGAAGTGGGCGCAACGACGCCCAAGAAGGAGGAGGAGTAAGCCCAAGCAGGAACAAGAAGGCGAGCGTTCCTTGTTGTTGGCATCAGTACACACACTAGACACTCACTTGCCTTTCTATTTGAACCTGTTTTCGGTGCTTGACTGAGATCGGAGACCTTTCGTACTTAGTCTGACAGGATCCAGAGCAAGGGAGGGACCGTAGAAAATCTTTTTCAAGCAGCGAAGCAGCGACTTGAAGCGCAAATGGTGACGGCGGAGCAGGCTTTCCAGGCGAACGCGGCGGCAGTGGTGCGCGACTACTACGTGGAGCCGCGAATCGGTGCGTCCTATTGACAGTGTAGACGGCTGTGGCCTTTGCCTCCACTGACTGACGCGATCTTCCGCAGATTACCGCACGATCTCGGGCGTGAACGGTCCGCTGGTCATTCTGGAGAATGTCAAGGTGCGCTGGCTGTCCATGCGCACGCGCCGCCTTGCTGTGCTCATGCTTCCGTCTCTCTCTCGCTCTCGTGTCTGATTGTAGCTGCCCAAGTTCGCCGAGATCGTCAACCTGACGTTGGCCAGCGGCGAGAAGCGTCAAGGAAAAGTACTGGAGGTGCAGGGCAGCAAGGCCGTCGTGCAGGTGTTCGAGGGCACGGACGGCATCGACAACCGCCACACGCACTGCGAGTTCACGGGCGACGTGCTCAAGATGGCCATCTCGGAGGAGATGCTGGGCCGCGCCTTCAACGGCTCCGGGAAAGCGATCGACGGAGCCCCGCCGTGGTGGCGGAGGAGTACTTGGACATTGAAGGCCAACCCATCAACCCGTCGTGCCGTGACTATCCCAAGGAGATGATCCAGACGGGCATCTCGGCTATTGATGTGATGAACTCCATCGCCCGTGGACAGAAGATTCCGCTCTTCTCTGCAGCTGGTTTGCCCCACAACGAGGTACCTACTGAAGCGAGTTGTGAGTTAGCTTGCGTGTGCGTTGGAACTAATTGTGTCTTTGATTGCTGTTATGTAGATTGCTGCACAAATTGTGCGCCAGGCCGGCTTAGTGCAGCGCAAGGACGTCATGGACTCGCACGAAGACAACTTCGCCATTGTGTTCGGTGCTATGGGTGTGAACATGGAGACGGCCCGCTTCTTCCGTAACGATTTCGAGGAGAGCGGATCCATGCAAAAGACCGCGCTGTTCATGAATCTGGCCAACGACCCGACTATTGAGCGTATTGTGACGCCGCGTCTGGCGTTGACCACGGCCGAGTACCTCGCCTACGAGCGCGACCTTCACGTGCTGGTCATTCTGACGGACATGAGTTCGTATGCTGATGCCCTTCGTGAGGTGTCTGCCGCTCGTGAAGAAGTGCCCGGGCGTCGTGGTTACCCCGGCTATATGTACACGGATCTGTCGACGCTGTACGAGCGTGCTGGCCGTGTAACTGGCCGCAACGGCTCCATCACGCAGCTTCCGATCTTGACCATGCCCAACGATGATATCACTCACCCTATTCCGGATTTGACGGGATACATTACGGAAGGACAGGTTCTGATTAAATTGCTGTGCCGCATGCACTTAGCAGGGATACTTACGTCATTACTCTGTTGTTGTAGATTTATGTGGATCGACAGCTTCACAACCGTCAGATCTTTCCCCCATCAACGTGCTGCCCTCGTTGTCGCGTTTGATGAAGAGTGCCATTGGTGAGGGTATGACCCGTGACGACCACAGTGCTGTCTCCAACCAGCTGGTAGGTCGATTTACAGTGTGTGGTAGTAGCCTTTTCCAACTAGCTTCTTACCGCCCGTCGTGGTTGCTTGTGTGCGCAGTATGCCAGTTACGCTACCGGCAAGGATGTCCAGGCCATGAAGGCCGTGGTTGGCGAGGAAGCTCTCTCGCTAGAGGACCACCTTTACCTGAAGTTTACCGACAAGTTCGAGGGTAAATTTATCGCGCAGGGGCCGTACCAGTCTCGTGATATCTTCGAGTCGTTGGATCTGGCATGGTCGCTTTTCCGTGCGTTCCCGAAGGAGTTGCTGAAGAAGATCCCGAAGAAGCACCTGGACACGTACTATGCGCGTCGGACGCAAGCGCGTGAGGAGAAAGAGGAGGTACGTCCTCAATAATCCCTGGTTTGGATTGTAGCGAGAGCCCCGATATCTGATGTTTGATTTTGTTTTTCGTGACCTGACCTGAAGTGATTGAGCACACCCTGCCCATTTGCACCGTACTGTGTAACGCTCGGTGAAAACATTTGCGGGAATGGCTGCATTCGCGGAAATGAAGAACAACTACCGGCAGCGAGGGCTTGGGCGCCACGCTTTTGTCTTCTTCTCGCCCTACATTATCTCCATGTTGTTCCAATGTGTTGATGAACTCGAAGTAAAATTTGAAAGCTGCTTGGAAATTGTTAATTTACCTGTTCGGAAGTGGATTTCTTGCTTCCCGTCGTTTGGGCGGCACTAATTGTGCAGGCTGCCACTCTGGATCTGTATGTTGGAGAACAAGACGACACTGTCGGACACTCAAGTGCCGTTTGCGGCACGATTCGCACATTCGCTTGAACTCTGGCGTTTTTCCTGCACGATACAGTGGTGTTAGTGATGCTTGGAAGGTGGTATGACTGAAACCAATAACTCACCTGGAGGACGAACGAGCAACGCTGGCCGAGCTGGTAAAGCTGCTTGCATCGGTGGCTGCCACGTCGGCATTGACATAACCCCTCCGACAGCATGCGGGTTGAACATCAGAGGTGCAAAAGGCATATACGTATTGTACATATGTGCCGGTGGCAGCGCAACCTTGGTGTTTCCCGCTGTGTTGGGCTGAAGTGGTGGTGGTGGCGGTGGAAAAGAACCTGGGACAGCTAGCGTTGGAGTCATTGTCGACATCGCTAGCGGATTCGCCAGAGCAAGCTCATTGGCGCTGTGGGAAGAGGGCCCGCTGTAGCCTCTGTGGTGGCTTTCACGAAAGCAGCGATGTGCTGGTGTGCGCGCAGCTGGTTCGCCAATGCCAACCCTCCAAGTCCTTCCTGTTCTGCCTTCCCTCCTGATGTTGCCTCTGGCACTTCTAACATGCTGCTTGTATTCTCTTTCATGATGGCACTGACGCCTTCCTCTTCGAGCACCTGATGCCGGGACTTGACCCACTGCTCCTTTGAGCGCTGGGTCTCGCGCACCTTTCCCCCAGCTGCAATGGTTTTCAGCAGCGCACCTCGTGGCGCTTTCTTCACAGGTCTTTTATTGGGCTCGTCAACCTTCACTTCGGTAGTTGTAGATTGTTCTTCACCAGCCGACTCAGTAGTCAGGTCCACCACCGCAGGCTGCTCCGGTTCGTCGCCCTTCGTCTGGAACATTTGCACCCTACTAGGGGCAGCAACTCTACTGCAATTGTCATTGCCGTTGCCGTAAACGCCGAACATCGCGTCGATGAACTCCGCCATTTCCATCAGGTCGCGGTGCAAAATGCGCTGGTAGCTACACACCATCGACATCAAGTCAGCGGCATTAGGAAACCTCGTTGTAGCTTTCTGCGCTTTCGTTGCACTCACGCGATGAGGCTCTCGAAGTCCTGCTCTGCTTGGCACTCGGCCACCGCGACGGTCATGTCCTCGTTGACAGTTAACATCTGCATGACACGAACTGTGAGACTCGATTCTGCAACCAGAGAGGGAGTCACGTACGTCAGCAAACACGTCCAAAATGGAGGACGCTCTGCCGCTGTCCTCCTCGTCCACCGCAGACACAGGCGGCGCCTTCCAGCGCGAGGCGCAACTGGCCATGAGGCAAATTTCATACAATGTGCGAGAAGCTAAATAGGGTAAATACATACCTTAATAGAGGACCCTATGTTGGCCAGCTCAAATCGGGCCAACATACTGTAGCAGCTGCTGCCCAAGGAAAAAATATGTATGCACACGTAGGGAGTGAAGGCATCACGCCTTCGCTGCCAAATAAATACGCTGTCTCTAGCTGGCTTGCGCTAGTCACGCCTCGAAGTCGCTGTCGGAAATGTCCTCGTTGACCCACTCGTCTAGATCGTCGCCATCGCCCGCGAACAGACCTCCTTCTGCTGGAAGCATGGGGCGGTTAGCACTCAGATGATCAGGATGATCAATAGCCAAAAACACTACCTCTCACCGCTGCACGTTTCCCAGTCGACCCTGTCGGCGACCAGTCGCTCAGCCTGTGTCCGCGTCGGTTGCTTCTTCTTCTGCTTCTTCTTCGCTTTCGGGTTGGATGGTGCGTTTGGATTCGTGTCCGACAAACGCTTAGCTGTGCTGCTTGACGCCCATACATGTGCACGGTGCGCTTGTCGACTCGACCTCGCAGCAGCAGTGGCGGTAGACAGCTGGGGCTGCACGTCCGCGAGCTCGCTGATCTGCGAGAGCACGTTCAGCTGCGACGCAGGCGACAACCGCAGTTCTGTGCGCGGAGGCTGCAAAGCTGAATCTCCTCTTGAACCTGCACGATTCACGTTAGTGCTTGGCAGCAATGAGTCAACGCTACGGATGCCCGTACTCGCAGGGGTTGAAGCCAACAGCGCGCAAGGCTCCGCGGTCGGCTGCTGCCTCTCTGTTGCATCAACTGCCGCTGTGTGGGTCCAAATACACGGTGACAAGGGCGAGTCCTCGTCCAGTACAGTCTCGGCGTCGCTGGGCATCGTCACTCAAGTTGAAGTGGCAGACCACAAGTCGCACTTAGCGTAGTGCGCTTCGGATTATGCCTGGAAAACTACGACACAATCCATTCACGCAACATGGAGCTGCGCTTCAGGGAAAGAAGAGCGCGGAGGACGCGGACGCCGTTGCCTTCTGGTAGGATGGAAGGGGGCTTGTGTGTAGCTCGCTAACTAACTGTGTCGCTGTCTGCTGCACTGCAGGCTGTGCGAGGGCTCGAAGAAGCGCCGCGTGCTGGGCAAAAAGTCGCAGTCACTGGCGTTGGCCGCCGCCGAATGGGAGCTGCCGCACGTGCTGGAGAACGAGGAGTTGCACTGGATGAACGAGTCCACGGGCCTCGTGGTGCCTTGCAACCAGGCGCTGGGAAAGTTCGTCTCAGAGAGGGACGTGGTGCGTCTCTGCTCGACGCAGGAGCTGGACGCGCTGCTGGACAAGTTCGCCATGCGCGATCAGGACGTGGCCGCGGAGATGATGCACCCAAGGCCTTGACGCCCATGAGCGCGGCTCTGTGAGGCTGTTCGCTCTCGTGCTGGGCTGTGGATGCAGTTATGCTGACTGAGGTTTGTGCTATGTGGTGCAGATCTCGCCTGAAGAGGATCAGCGTCACAAACCCGACGCTGAAGAAGCTGCAAAAGACGCTGGACGAACGCACGAGTCCGCATTCCACGACGAAAGTCAGCGAGGAGGACGCGCTGGATCAATCCCCAGAGCTGGACCCGATTTTCGAAAGTGGCGAGATTGAGGAGATCACGGAGAGTAATGGAAGCCGTCCTAGGACGTGCGATATGTGCGAGGTCTCATGGCCTGACGACGTCACTGGGAGTATGTATTGTTGGACGAAGCTGGGGATCGTCACGCACCAGGGCTGCGCGCAGTTCACAGCCGATGTATTGGCGCAGCACCCTGAGATCACCACTCGCGAGGAGTTTTTAATCATCTCCAAGATTGCTGTCTCAAGCTTGAACAAACCAGGCACTTTCCACGTCACAGTACATCGCGCCATGGAGTTACCAGGGACACAGTTAATTGGAAAGCAGGCGCCTTACGCTAAACTGTCCTTACTTCCTTGGAAAGAACCGCTGCAAACCAAACCAGTTGAGAATGGCGGACGCAATCCAGTGTGGATCAATGCGCACGACAACGCGATGCAGTTCTCGCACATGTACAACAGCACCATTACCCCAATCCCGCTACTGAGGTTGAGGTGTATAACTACAACTACCTGACGGACGATCAAGTTGCTTGTACATTGTGGATATGAGCCCACTGCTCCGATATCCAAACATCGCGGTAAAGAGGTGGTTTACGCTGTCATCACGAGCCCTGCTCACACAAAGCACGGGCCAGCCCAAGATCATGCTCGAAATCAAGTTTCTACCGACCGAGGGAAAAATCAGTACCACCAATGCGCACAAGTTCCGCGTCCATCAGCTCAAGTCCATTGGACTCGCGATTCCAATTTGTGCAGTTTGTAAGTAGTGTGTTGGTGATTATTGATTGTGTGCTAACATGCCATTGCGCAATGCTACAGGTGATCGATCCATCATGAATGCGCTGAAGAGCATTTGGGGCTATCGGTGTGAGCTTTGTGGAATAGACGTGCATAAAGCTTGCATGATGAAGGCAACGATTCAGTGCGAGTGTGTTGTCCCGGAACTACTCAGTGCTGCGCAAGAGGAAAAGGAACACGGGGGCATCAATTTTCGGGTCCTAACAGACGGTACCCCGCGCCCCGCTGGCGAATTGTTTGCGAGCTTTCATGGTCTACACTTGTGTACTAAGCACTGTCGAGACGATTTTCACGCAAAAATATTTTCGAGGGCGACACATACTGCCGGCTAAAATTCGATGGCATCGTGCACGAGACCAGTCCCGTGCTTAAAAGTGCTGACCCGATGTACACGGAGAACTTGTGCTTTAAGGTCCGTCACCCCAACTCGACCTTTCGCATTGAAGTGATCGATTTCAATTCAGACCAGTGCATTGCACAACTGAATGTAACACTCTTCCAGCTTCTCCAGCGAGAAGCAGACAGGCTCATCCGTACGGACCCATTGCTGATGAGCTTGCGTGACCCTCTGCGCCATTTAAGCCTGAATAACGAGACCAACCAAGCTGCGATCAACGACTCATGGGCAGCAGTTCCAGTGCTAAAAGATCAAGATCATTACAAGTTATCGTCACCTTTGGCGTCCAAATCTCTACCGGATGGGAAGCTTGGCTATGTGCTGATTGGTTTAGAATATGTGGAGCGCAAGGAAGACTTGCTTCGCATACGCCTGGATAACGACTCCTCGCTCCTCGAACGTGAGGACAAAGAGTTCTCGGTGGAATCATTGCGGGTCACTATTGAACGATTTGGTCGCGCGGTGAAGATATTTCAAGGGATTGATGCTGAGTATGCCAGCATCATCTCGTGGAAGAACAAGAAGAAATCTGCTGTGTGCTTTATCGTGTTCGTGTACGGTTGCCTATTCGCCGACTTTGAGTACACGCTATCGTACATATTTGGAGGAGTGCTCCTGTACATGCTGTATCGACTGCATATTCGGCTTGAAGGGGCCTTTGTCCAGCGCTGGATTGGGTACGAGGAGTACGAGCTCGAACAGGAAGAACAACAGAAACTCTACCGGCCGCTAGCGGACTTACAAGTTGCTGTGCACGAAGCACACCTCACTGTTGAGACAGACAGTCTCCTAATGGAATCACAGTCGCGCATGAAGGATGTATCGTCGTCAAAGCTTGGTTTCTACGTTCGAATTAAGTATCGCCCAAATGATAATCAGAACGACCCAGGAGAAATAGTGTTCAACCCTTCTGGCTACGAGGAAGCTATTGTCGCCTGGACGAACGTAGTGGGAAAAGCCGAAACCCAACTTGGCGCATCAGCTCTCTTCCATCTACGCCAAACATTATACCGGCTGCAAAGCTCCGGAAAGTGCTTCCATTCAGGAATTTCAATGTGTCTTGGCGTCATGACCCCAGGGCATGTACATGTGACCAGTGTGCTGCGTACCAGCTGAGTATTAAAGATGAAGCGCGACCATCTGTTGGAGCTCCCAGTTGCGGAGTGGACCACCACGCCTACTACTTCCCGGTTCCACAAGCTTCTCGGAAAAACTTTTCCGGTCGTGACGATTTGGTGCCGTGGTCGTTTCTCCCGGGTCTTCTGGTATTTGAGCTGTGTATTTCGCTAACGGGGAAGTAAAGGGAAAAGCGCCCGATTTGATTGCTGCGACAGCAACGATTCCGCTTCGGAGTCTTCTCAAGTGGGGTGAAAACTCGAGTGAGATAGTGCTCCCGCTGTCTTCATTTTCAATGCCAAGTGCCACAGAAGATATTTCTCAAAATGCGGAGAAACCGGAGGGGATTGCCTGCTTGTTCGTGTTGAGTTACGAGTTCCAGAGGGAAGTAGTATGTCTTCGAGCGACAAACTTCTGCAGAACGAAAATTGCGAGACACAAGATGTGAGGCCCATTCAGCTTACAACGACTCGCAAGAAGCGGCCAGTCAGTCACGTGGAGCGAAACTTTTCGGAGTTTGTGTGTGAGAGCATGGTTGAAAAGGAAACATCAAAGATCATCGGTGCAAATTTGCTAGACGCTTTCTGGAAGGTGAAAGACACCATCAGACAACTGCAGACCGAGATTGGGCGTGCGTGCGGTGCTTTAGCCTGTGCGGAGAATCTATTGAACTGGACGCACCCATGGAAAACTGCAGCCGCTTTCACCATGGTGGCAATGCTGACGCTGGTGTTTTCAGTCATTCGTGGTCGTTGGGCGATTCTAGGTTTTGGTGTGACGGAATTTGGCGCTGTGTTCATTGACGATGCCCCGACAAGCAAGCGCGTTCGAAAGATCCTCTGGAATTACTTATCGTCTCTTCCTACTGATCAGGACCTCATTGAACTTTACAGTCCTGAACGTGTTGTCTACTTGGAAAATCGCAAAACACAGCAGCAGGAGGACGAGAAAATCGCCATTTGCCTCCGCTATCACGCACTATGGACAGGCACCGTTTCGTCAAAGCTGATAGCGATCGAAATCCCAAGGTTCGCTCGATAGTTTCATGCCTCTACAGATGTTTCGCTGTGCTCACTGTTCGTGAGTTTCTATTTGTTTAGAACTATTTCATGGTGTATCGTCCGTATCGATTTTTGCTATGGAAAAGCGAGGATGACACTGAAGAGGGGTCCCAGCCACTTCTACAACTGCTGGTACGCGCAAAATTGACAGTAGTTCAGTTCTTGGACGCAACTAAGGATTAACGATGTATGAATGTTGCGCGAACAGTTAGCTAAACCACAAGCCATCACTGACAAGAGTGACGATAAGGTGTTTGCTTTTAGTGTGGTGGGAGTAAATGGCAACGGTGGCGAAGGTGAGAAACAAGAGTTTTAACAGGGTTGCTGCACTTGGCTGACACTGTATCTTGCGTGCATGACCTACAGAAACCCGCGTGTTCACTTTGGACTCGCTGGAAAAGAAAAATGTACTCCTGGATATAATTCGCCGGAGCTGCAGAGCGTAGTCCAGCCACTTTGGGAATCGATCGATTAACACAGCACGAGCTTTCTAATCGCTGCTCTTAATGGTAAGAGCCTCCAGCTTGCCTACGACTATTCCTTCCAATGGCTGTGCGGTACTGCCTACGCCTATTTTTCTCTCCATTGTCACTAGCTTGTTGTTTATCTGCGCCAAAACGTCCTGTACAATATGTCTCCTACTGCACCTGTAGATGATCGCAGCGTGTAAGCGGCCCGATGCACCATCTTGCAACAACCGCTCGTCGTCTGCCGCAGTTCCCCACTCCGCTATCGTATCTCTAAGGATACCACGTAACCACCCCAATGCATCGCATAGCGCAGCTATCTCTGAGATCTTAACGGCAGCTTCAGTTTGTTCTTCGCCTGGCAACGGGTCTGAAAGAGCCGCAAGGAAGCTAGGTGGGAGCAGCTCGTCCAGCGAGCTCTGGCGGTCGATCCGGATAACTCGCTTCATGAATCGCAGCTTTCTGCCGCGAGGCCCGGACGGACCTTGCCGACCTCCACGTCCACATAGTCCCACTCGTTGTTGGTCAGCGCGAAGCCGTAGTCGAGCATCAGCTGGAAGTTGGATCGGCGGCCGTACGAGTTGAACACTTCTTCACCCTTGGCGAAGCTCGTCGCCCCCGACGGATAAAGGCGAAACATCCCGTTGTCGTCCACGTCAAAGTCGTACTTGGTCGCCACGTTCGTGTGGTTGAGACAGTCGGCGAACGGCACGAGCGCTGTCCACGGCAGTCTGCGCCCGAACGTCCGCGCCTGGATGGTCTTCCACGCAAACTTGAACTTGTCCAAGGTGTAGAGCGTCTCCGGGAACTCGCCCGGGTACTTTTCCTCCAGTCTGGTGATCACCCGTCGGTGGTACACTTCGATCTCCGCCGAGCGCCGCGCCGCAGCGTCCACGAGTCGCTGGTCGTACAGCTCTCGGAGCTCGTCCTGCGTCCAGTCCTGCACGCTCTCGGGGAAGGGCAGGATGGCCAGGTACGGATGGAAGAAGGAGCGTGCCTCCAGCAGCAGCTCGCGCACGATAAACAGCGCCAGCACGGGGTCGTCACGCGAGAACACGTCGCGGTTGTCCAGGAAGACAGGCCCCAGCTGTGGGTCGCGCCAGCACAAGTCCTCCGAGATGAGTAGGCGCCGAGGCACGCACAGCATGGGCTCAGCCGTCGCGATGGACTCGGTGGCTACGGCGCCGCGCAGTCCGTTGGGTGTTATCGCCGGCCACTGTAGCTGGGAATGTAGCGCCGTTGTCACGCAGCCACTGCAGGAAGCGGTGCTCGACTGAGAGCGACGCCATTGCGCTCAAATGGCCTCTTCAACCCGGAAGGTCTGATTTATTAAATCGGTCCCGCTGACCTAAATCAGCTGCTTAATCAGCCGATTTACAAACCACTTATTGAAAAATAGACTAATAATATACCATTATATTTGGATATGATTTTACTTTTCAAATATTATAATCGGCATAGTAGAATATAATAGTATGCCTTTTCCTATATAATAGGGTACTAACTCCTCCAGATCACTGTCTTCCTGTGGACGCATTTTGCGGCTACAGAACCTGCGCGTTTGTCGTCTTAATTTTAACGTGAAGGAGGTACAGCAGAAAAACACTACGTGTACAATTTTACCTTTCGAGAGAGCCACGTCCGTTCAGGTGCACAGCTCGTTACTGCATACGTAGTGCACTGGGCTCTTGTAAACGGCCTCCCAGGAACAAGCACACTTGGTGCCGCTCATGGATTGATTCTCGTACGAAGATGAGAGAAATGAAAGCGGGAGACGTGGGCGGTTCGGTGAACCGGTTAGGGTTAACCGGAGAAGCAGACCGGGTGTTTCCGACTGAAGCAAAACCACGGCATTCGTGGATTTGCAGCGCGGACCCGAAGCGACAAGGCGCGGAGCCAGGACGTGGAGTCAAGGAGAAGGAGCCGGGCTCCACAGAGAATTATTCAAGCAGAATGAATCCCCCAGCTTCCATCACGCGCTCGGACCGCCTCCAGCGTTCCGTTGTTCGCTTGGAGTGCCCACAGGAGTTGAGTACTGGCCCATGGGACGGACCCATCTACGTACGGCTACGGGAGCCGCGCCACATTAAGCCCGGTGATGACTGTGACTTTATTGTCGACGATTCCCAGCGCCGCCCGGGCTGGATGTGCCAGCTCATATTTTATCAGAAGGAGATCAACACATCGCCGCCGCGACCGGCGTCGCTCAACGACCTTGCAGACCGAGACGTGCTAATCCCGTATTCCCGCCTGACAAAGCCACATGAAGACTTGAGCTCGGAGCTCCGGAACGCCCCCTGTTTTTGCTGTTTCGATTCGTGCACCTTCACATGTGTTACGTGAGAGCCGATGCTGACCGACAACCTCGACATTATGTTGAGGTGCAGCTTGGTGGACACGTACTGGGCCAAGTGGTGGACTACAGACCCACGACGGGATCGTCCTTTAGCACGGCATCGGGCGCCGTGCTGCAACTAGCAAGTGAATATGTATGCGTTGTAGAGATACGCCATCGGGCCACGTGCTCATTTCATGCAATGCCGCGTGGCATGCCCGAGTGGATCGAGATGAATTTGTTGTGGGTTGGTGTCAGGGAGTTCCTATTAACTCCAGACCCTACTTACGCTTGCGCCGATTTCGCTCCCGTTGGACGGAATTGACTATGCCGGAAACTTCCGATGACAACCTTCAGAAGATTTTAAAGGAGACGCTTGTGACGAGCGGATTGGACACAACGGTGGACTTCTCGAACGATCCTATTGCAGTCGTATCTGCGTTTGGCCGGACCATAACCATCACTCCGCTACAGTACGCACGGACGTACATAGGCCCACAGCGCCCTACCAGTCGTATGGATTCGGATGTTGAAAGTGATGAGGACTCGCCGAGCTAGGTTCTCGCAGTCGGACTGTCACAGGGACATCCTATACCTCGGTCGTTTTCAATCATTCAGACCAGCGCGTTTCGGGTGTTTCAGGACAGCCTACCAAGTTCCAAACCGACGGGCGTTTCGGAGACACCATCATCAGCAACGAATACAACTTCGGCAACAGATGCGTCAGTGGTGGCTACCACTTCGGCAACAGCCGCGCCTGTTCCCTCGATTCTAGATTCCGTGGCAGTTTCGGACCCGCTTGACCGTTCGCCTGCACCGATTCCTCAACCAGCGGTAGACGCTGTTTTGACGGCGATTATGGAGCTCACCAAGTCGACGCAGCAGATGATTGCAACGCAGACAGCCAGTCAGCAGATTTTGCAGCAGCAACTGTTGCAACGCCTTTCTGCGGAAGAGGGTAACATTTTCCAACCCAGGAACCTGCTCGCCCTCGCGGCAGATCCCGCAGTTCGACCCACCGTCGGGATCGCAGTCGCAGTCCACCTCCAGCTCGACACCAGCACGATCGTAGCCGCTCGCGGTCACGAGGACGACGAAGGGACCGGAGTCCAGACCAGCATGAAAACTATCAGCGGCCTACGCGACCAGACGACACACGACTCATCGATACAACCAACGAGACTGCGCGGAGCGGTGCTCGGCCGCCGTATGGCTACAACGATCGTCGGCCGCCGCAGTCGCCTTATCCGCATGGCGATACACAACAGAGTTACGGGGATAGTCCGCGATTCGAGGCCAGTCGCAAACAGGGGTACGAGTCGCCCCGCAGACGATCGCGCACTCCCTCACCACGTGAGGCAGGCGACTCGTTTCGATACAGAGCGGATCGGACCGACCATCCATTAAGAGCCGAGCCTCGAACTGGAGGTCATTATCGACAGGATTTCCCGGCGGCAGTGGAATCTCAGGCCGGGGTTCCTTCCGGCCCTCGGCCGCAGAAATTAACGTGCACGAAACAGCACAAGTTGGTCCAAGACCAGACGGTAGGTGCATTGACTCTGAATTAACTTCCTTTAGGCGCTTGAATTGGCTGGACCGGGTCTCGACCATTCAACAGCGAGAGGTGCAGCGTGGTCAGTACCGGGTAACCAAGCTTACGGCGAAAATGATCTTTGGTGTGAATTTCGGTACCAGACAACTGGATCATTTTCTGCCCCCGCATCGGATGCGTCGTGTAGGAGAGCAGTGACGCATGACCCAGCAACTTGGGCATCAGCGGATTCGAGTCCGGTGGAACATATTCGTACGATGGGAGACCTACGTGCTACACTACATTGTATTCAAGAGACAGCTATCGAGTGGTACCCTCGTCCCGTGGCCGCAGTCTTTAGTGCCGTCCACACAGACTCGCATGCACTTTTATACAACGACGCTCCAGATATGTTGGTCAACGCGGTGATCAACCTCTACACGCATGTGTTCACATGCTTGTTCACATCCATTAACGAAAGGAGACACGGTTCACTCCTTCTTGGCGATGCTCGCGCCATGATGGCCCACGACTCGCCGGACATAATTCGGATGGTACGACATGTGATCGACCGTGCTCTTATAAGCACATAGGCGCACGGTTCGTCGTCTCATTTGGGTGGTTCCAGTGCAACGGCGACAGCGTCCAGACATGGAAGTCAACGGCCGCGCAGGCAGAAACAATCGAGTTCTCCTGTTCCGCCGATCATATTGCGGCAAATTCCCAAGCATGGCAATAAGTCGATCTGCTTACGATTCCAATCGCTGTCGGGCTGTGACTTTCGTTCGTGCAAGCATCCTCACGAGAAGATGTTGCTGCCAGACTAAGTGGCGTCATATGTCACGACGAAGCACGGTACTTTGGCCCAGGGTCACCCGAACTTGCAGAGCTGATGCCGCGGAGGTGAACAGCATAGTTCGCTCATTTCCCAATTTCATTCAACTTCGACTATCAGTGCTAGTTCACCTCGTTCATTACTCGATATACCGGCGGAACCGGTTCCTTCATCACCAACTGCTCATTGTCGGCGCTCAAACGTAATACGGCATCCGTATACGGATACAGACTCGGAGGCTTGTATAGGGCATCCCATCGCCAAGGCGCTTACGCCTGCTGTGTTTGGATGTCACCGGGCGTGCCGGTGTGGTGGGAGGCAGGATCAGTCTGCGGAGACTGTTCAAACAACGAAATGGAAGCGCAATGATTACTGTCTGGGCTCTATTGGTTAACAGATAACCATCGATTTGCCAGGATCCGAGTGTTTGGTGACTCGGCACTCATTATCTCGATGACTCTAGCCCTAGATAGAGTCCGTGCTCAAAACCTGATGCCATACATGCGCTCTATTCGAGAAAATTGATACAACTTGGATCAGTGGTGGCATCAGCGATACCGCGGAGGTACAACACGGCGGCAGATGGTCTGTGTAATTGGATCATGGACTTGGATGCTACGCACTCGCGATCATTCAGCGGCGACTCGTCAGTCTGGCCAATTTCGGCAACTATTGGTGCGGATCCAATCTCGTTGGGATGTCAGTTTGCGGACTTTATGACTGAAAGCGACCATTTTCGCGCGCAATTGTCGCTCGTTCTGATCGATTACCACTGCGTGGTTCACTTGATTCAACATCGATTTCTCAACGGACCAGCGACTCGACCTATCGAGCGGACGAGACCTTTGACGGCTGCACCTTCAACAAGGACAACTACAGCGCGATCAGAAGCATCAATATTCGACACCAACACCCGCCGCGAATGTGTCGTTAATGAGCTCGCGCGTTGCATTCCGCGAGGTGTATTTCGTACGTTTAAAGCCCTAGCTTTAACGCATGATTTTCCGTTTCCGGAGGATTCCTTGTTTATCAAACCAAACGCCGATCGTTTGCAGATTCCTTATGCGGATGTGGAATTCCCGACCACGGTGACCAGCCTACCGGATGTGGGCATCGAAGGTGCACTTCGTGTGTTCAGAGGACAGACCTTGCAGGACCGGCGTCCGAACAAAGCACTTCGACCCGAGTTGAATCGTATACGCTTGGCAGATTATCCGAACCTACAGCTTCTCTGCAGCATTGCAGAACACGGGGTCATTCCGCATTGGCGAAGTCAAACTGGTCGGACCGGCGTCCGGCCACTTCCAACCAATTACCCTAGTGCTGTTGCCGGACACTGAGTTGACACCGGACGCTCGGTGGGACGCCTATCACCACATCGCGTTACGTGTCCTAGAACTGCGTCGACGGTACCCGGGATACCGTATATACGCGCTTGGTGCAGATATTGCGGAGGCCTTCCTCCATGTGCCGGTGCACGAACGTCGCGTTTGGGGGTACGCTTCCCGAATCGCAAATCGGAATTGTATCGGAATCAGTGGTATTCGGGTGGACGGCTTCTCCCAGATACTTTGCGGTTTTGGGCAAGGCCACCAGGCACTATCAACGTGCAGGCATATCGCATGTGCTCGGGTTCCCAGAACCGTTTAGGATATACCAGTGGGTAGATGACATCGTGATTATTGAAGTTGATATCGGAGACAGACTCCTACGCGCAGAGCGACGACTCCGAGAAGGAGTCAAACTGGTTTTCGGCTCAGAAGGATGGCACGAAGGTAAGTTCACCACGTGGTCGGAACAATTCCATGCTGTGGGAATTGACTGGGACATCCCAGGGACCACAGTAACAATACCGCAGAGGAAGATCATTAAAACGAAGCAAATGGTCAATGAAACCATGGCAATGGGATTCATTCCCCTCAAGCGGCTCGAGTCCCTCATAGGGGTCCTTCGACATATTGTCACCTTCATTCCAATTGCAAGACCATTCATGCAGCGGATCGTATCCACGCAATTCGCCTCCAAAGGGCAGGGAAGACCGGAACCCATTTCGGAAACATTGAGAGGTGACTTACGCTGGTGGGACACATTGGTGTTCGAAAACGAGTTTCAGGCGTACCCATGTCGCTGTTCGGCACGGAGCCACCAGAGTCAGATGGATGGGTGATACTGCACGAGAACACTACCGTGTACGTGTTCGGATTAACACCAAGGCGAGTGCACCGGGTGCATTGTGGTGCACAAATTACTGAAACCGACATCGCAAAGATATTTCTTCATATCGTGGAGCTCTGGGTCCCAGTGGAGTCAGCGCACTTGCCTGGATCCACGTTCGTATTTACGTGCGGAACGAGTGGGAACGAATAATCCTTGAATCCATGAACAGCAGGGTCATGGATGCACAACAGTCTCTGCGTTCACTGGCACTGGCCCAGGCAGATCGGAAACTGATGATCACAACGAGAAGAGTGTTGGGCCGGTCGGCCGAAACGAGGCCGTGCGACGTTCACCCCATCTAACCTTTCTGGTTATGCTGATGTGCAGACAGGTTGGCTATCGTCTCACGAGAGACTACAAAACTCAAACGAGCAGCAATCAACGAGTCCTCAACACATACGAGAAGAAGTTCCGATACTGGAGGAACTTCTGCAGAGAAAATTTGGGTTTCCGCTTTGAATCGATGAGCTCCCGCGGGAACGGCAGGCTCGAGTCGACGGGCTTTATGCCGGACTGTGTGCTCTCGAAGGACATTACTCCCGCAAGAAGAGAAACAAGTATCAGACATTCGATGGAAAGATGGCAGCGGTTGCCTTCGACCACCGAAGCGTTCGGAACGCAAGACTCGATTACAAGACTCTGGAATTTGAGCTCATTGCTCAAGTGCACCAACAGCCAGGTGGACCGGAAACAGGCAGTCACCTCACCCATCCTGCTCGCGATGCATCAAGACTTAGCAAGACAACGGACAGCCGACAACAGCGACGTCACCGATATACTCTGGGGATCGATCCTCCTCGGCTTCTTCTTTCTGGATCGCAGCTCGGAGTTGTGGGGACCAGTGACGAAGGATGCGAGCACGGGTGGTACAACTCACTGTACGATGTTATCATTTGGAACCGTCTTGGCGTGCGGGTCGAGTCGGGCTCGATCGCAGGGACTTCCGTAGAGGTACACTTCCGATCTCATAAAGGCGATCGGACACGGCAAGGAAATGTGATCCGACACTATCGATCCGGCTTACCGGAGCTTTGCCCAGTGGTAGCCGCGGAGGCTTGCCTTAGGGCTCGAAAACAACTACAAGAGCAAGGTGTCAGACTGGGACCATATTTGACTTCGGTCGGTCGGTCCAAACTAGTGAGCAAGACCAAAGTCGCAGAGACTATCAAGCGTGCTGCAGCAGTATATGGGGCGGACCCAACCAAATACTCGACACACTCTCTTCGGATTGGAGGTGCCTGCGCGTTACTGACAGCCGGTCGGAGCGAGCTGGTTATCAAACTTATGGGTCGATGGTCCAGTTGGTGTTTTTCAGTGTGCACACGACTCAGACCAGGATGCTGAGAGATGTGGCAGAACACATGATTCGTGCATCAAATTGGGAGTGCCCGGAGCTATCGTCCGGAACACAGGGGTTCGGGAAGCCAACTAATCAAGTATTTCCCCCTCTCGCCGTGCGTGAAGTTAATCAAGGAAAGGCATCAAATCACCCATCGTGCGCGGCCTTTGAAGATCCTTCAATGGGTTAATGGTAAATCAGGATAGTAGTACTAATAGCACTGCTAACGTTAACGCTCTTTTTCGACTACTAATTTGTGAAGCTCTACATTTACTACATGTGACGGCTTCACTTGACTTCGTTATCATTATCATTAGTAGTATAGTGCTAATATCACTACTAATACTACTAATGTGCTCACTACTACCGAACATTGCTGCGAGGGGATACCGGTATACCGGTACATATAATAGTGCGAACAAAATACAATGTAATCGATTCGAGACGCAGCTCGACGTGCCAGTGGTGCTCCACTCCTTGTATTTGTATGGGCTGGACATTTCCTGAATGGTACGGTCTCCTGAACTCGGTGGCTGAGGATGGTATCCGATACCACAATTGTGAACCGTGGAAATATCGCTATGGAAGTGTCCCGCGATACGGATGCAATTTGGAAACGAGCTCAGTTTTTAGGTAATGTGTTCCGCTTGCGCTAATTTCAATCGATGGTAATACGTGCACGAAGCGGGTGGCGTTCGTCTATAGTTTGAGTTTTGGTATTTTCTGGCCATGGAAATACTCTCAGAGAGGTGTGCGACTTCCTCCCATTATGCTTGCCGCTGTCGAAGAGATGTCAGTGTGCTCGGGATGCCTCCGCTCCAACCACTGGTAAAGCCACTCGTACGTTGTCAATCCACGGAACGCGATGTAGAGGTGAAAAGTGCCGAGCACCACGAGGGAGATGAACTCAAGCAGAGGCAGGATCGAAAGTACGCACAGCACCACAGCTCGAGTGTTGGTGCCGTCGTCTTGTCCCGGGGCAAGCAGACGCGAGATGGCATACGCCGTGACGATCTGCTGCGTGAAGAGCAAAAGGATCGAGCACGACAACAAACCAACGAAGAGCGGGAAGTTGCGTGTACCGATGCACGTGTTGAGGTAGACGCAGTGGTGGTCGTAGCCTGGGATGCACTTGTTGCATCTGCCGCAGTGTCTCGTGTTGGAGGTGAGAGCCAAGCGACCGCAATCCTGACACGTCACCACGACCGGACGCGACGACAGCAGACCAGGCCCCGGCTTGATCTGCGGCGCCATGACGACAACGGCAGCTGCACTGAGCACCGCCACTTGAGCCTCGCCAACCGGTTTAGAACCCTCTGCTGGGTGCGTCGCTTGGTCTCTCGGTTGTCCCGGATTAAAGCGTGAAATCTACCCGAGCATGCAAAGTGGTAATGAGTTCAACAGGTGCAGCAGCTAAAAGCAATGCCAAAGCAACGCACAACAACGAATAGCAAGGCGGTGGTCGCGAACTGCAGGCTAAAAAGCGGCACGACTGTGCGACGTACGAGCTCCGGCAGCTCCTGGACGCTGCAGCCGTAGAAAACCACCGCGGACAGCAGCCCAATGGCCACCACCTGCGCACCAACAAGTCAATTACAAACCCACCAGAGACCGATGCAATCCACGGCACCAAAACGCACCGCAATCTGCGAGGGGTGCAGAGGCGCCTCGCACCCGTGGCGACGAAGAGCTCCTCCAGCGGACGCCATCGATCGAATTGAACTGCTTCAATCGTACTTAAAAGGAGTTTCGAGATGGTGGAGGACATGCTTGCGGCCAAGACGACGCTGTCCCGCGTGACGAGGCTCTTCAGCCGGACGCAGACGCCGTGCTACTTGCCGCCGAGTATTGCGGGTAACATGCCCCACTTGACTCCAGGTGGGACGTTTTGAGATTGTAGGAGGCTCCAATAGACGACGTGTTGACTCATAAATGCGCAGACAATTGCAGTCGAGTGGCAGACCTGACTGCGCAGGTCGTGGACTTTGCCGACATGTGCGTGACCTGTTGCGTTTGTTCTGTGTGGGTCACACTTGCGCTGATGAATGAGGTGGATGCAGCTCGAGTTTAATCAAGGTGGCGGCGCACACGCGGCCCTTCCGAGAGCTCTTGAATGCCGCCGACTACTCGCTCGTGCTCTCGGCCAGAGACTACATCAGTGAATCTGTGCGGACTACTGCATTTCTTATTGGCAGTGGCGTGTGGTGAGAGCTAATACTATTCTGGTGTGTGTTGCAGAACCCGCCAAGTTCCCGGGCGACGGGGTTCATGATCGAGACGAGCGGCGGACGACGCGCAGTTTCCATTGACGAGTTCATGCGAGCGAGCGAATTGCTGCAGCCGGAGCTCGTTGTGCCGCTCGCCGATGAAATTCCGAGTGAAAAGGGACGGAATCGGCATCGAGCCGCGGTCCAGACCTCGTTAGAATGGCTGGACGCTTGCCAGGCACTCAATTCGTCGCGTACGCCCATGTGCGGAGTCGTCGTGGGTGGAAACGACCCATTGTTGCGGCAGATGAGCGCCGTTGAGACTTGCAAGCGTGACATCCAGGCCGTGCTGCTCAGTGGGTTGGGCTCGTGCACTGATCAAGTAAAGCGTCTGGAACTCATTGACGCTGTCGTGGACGAGCTGTCACCAGCGTCACTCCCACGCGTCGTCACTGGGATTGGTCACCCGCTCGACGTGCTGGACACTATCAATCGCGGCATTGATGTTTTTGTGTCGCCGTACCCTGCCTCCGTCACCAAGGAGGGGGCAGCACTGGTCTTCTGGACCAGCGACGACGATGACGGGAACAGTGCATATAAACGCAACGCTCAGCGCGAACTCTCTGGCGGGATCCTGCACCTGCGCGAGACTCAATATGCGACGGACTTCGGTCCACTGGTGGCCGGTTGCGACTGCTTTGCTTGTCAAAAGTACACACGGGCGTACATCCACCACCTGTTGAATGTCCGCGAGATGCTTGGTGATATCTTGTTGTACCTGCACAACCTGCAGCACTATTACCGTTTCTTCCGCGAGATTCGAACGGCCATTAACACGGATAGGTTTGTCGCCTTCCACGCCGCGTTTGCGAGCAAATTTGAGGAGAAGGTTTCAACTGCGCCGCCGCTCATTATCCCTGCGGCGGTAGAGGAACGGAAGCGAAAAGTCGACGCTGACAAGGCTGCCACCAAGATGACCAAAGTCCGAGCTGCAGCTGCAAGGCACGAAGCTGCGCTTCTGAAGCGTCCGTGCACATAGAGATGTCTGATGCAGGAAGTTCCATCGCGGCATTGATAAAACACCTCGCAACAGACAATGACGGCACCAGCACTTTGCTTGACGATATGACAGTCCATTGTTTCTGTAACTTGCTTGTCGAGAGCTACTACATGTAGTACTTCCACAATATTGTGTTGTGTGCGAGTGCGACCTTTGCGCAAAGATCTGGCCACCACGAGCCGTCCGTTTGCTTGTCAAAGTGTATCTTGCTTTGCTTGTCAAAGTTTGGTTGGATCTATTTTGCGTGTCATTCTGCGTTCTGTGGATCTTGGCAGAAGGAAGCGACCGACTACCGAGAAGAAATGAGGCGGTTCTTCGCGTGGGCGACGGTGGCTTCGATACTGCTGGTCTCGAGGGCTTCAGCTGCTGACAACTACCTCGCCGAGCCCTTTGAGCGGAAGATAGAGACGAAGTCAGGGCTGCCCAGATCTCTGAATGACGGCGACAGAACCGGCCAGCTTCGAGGCACTTCGACGCCTTCAGTGGCAGCAACTCATACGGACCCGGAGAAGACAAATGTCCCGTACGGAGACACGGCAACTGCCGCCCCAAGGCCTGTTGAGGATGGCAGCACTGGTGTGGAGCACAAGGCGGTGACGTCTGTGATTCTGCCCTGGGAAGTTCTAGGAAATCTTCACTATACCAGCACAAAATCACCTACGCCTAAGTCTACCGCTAAGAGGGACGAGTTGCAGCAACACGAATCGGTGTTTCCTGGGGTCCAAAACAACGACAAGGGCGCCGAATTGCAGAAGTCAATTGACAGGAACATCGGACTGCCTGACCACGCCCAGAAGACAACCTTTGTGTACAGTCCAGAAACGAATTCAGAGCAACCAAGCTTTTCGCCCAGTAGTGAGAAGACCCGTTCTCCGTCTACAAGTATTTTGCACGATGAGAGGGCTTCGTGGCCGTACAATGATGAGAAAAACTTGCGGGCAAAAGATACGGAAATCGCAGCGTCATATTTTCCCTCGGATGGAGAAAAGCTTGTTGGGGCGGTGCTGGCGGTTGGTATTGATAGGGAAACGGGAGATACTGAGTCACACCATGACTACGACCCAGCACTGCCTGAACGCGACAATTGGGCTGTGTGGCAAGTTGGTCTCCCAAAACGTCTGCTTCAACTCCTGCATACAGTGAGACCAACTCTCCTGACGGCAAAGTGATAATCTCTCCAGGTGATGAGGGTAGAATCCCGCAGAAATCTGCAAAATCGGATCAGAAGACAACCAGATCGAATACCAAGCAAAGCAGTTTGTCGGACGAGAATTCACGGACGACATCACGCTCTGTCGTTGATATTGGAGTTCACGATGTCGACGTGATTTGGGCCGAGTCACCCAGCCATTCGAGTGCAGGCGTACCTAAGCACAAAACTGACGAGAACGGTAACGGTGATGAACATCATGTTGGGAGAACGAATGATGCGGAATTTTTCCCGAATGCTGAAAAGAGAAATGCGATCGAGGAAGGCGACTCGGCGTTCGCTGGGAACCCCAAGGCGGCTGTGCGGCAACAAGCGACAGATAATAAGATTGAACGGCCAGCGCACACCAAGAAATCAAGCCAAACATTCGAGACTCCTGGTTATTCCACAAAGGAATCACCCGGAGGCAACCTTCCTGGCAAGACAGAGGTCAAAGGTCCGACGTACACTGCTGCCTTAGGCTCTGTTGTTCCCTGGGACAACGATAATCCCTCATTGGGCGGCTACGATGCGATGGAGAAATTAAAGGTTAGGCCTCGTCATCCGGAGGCTACTGCGTACACCGAGGAGGTTGGACATACAGACATCACATCCAAGAAAACGCAAGGCTATGGTAAGCTTTTAGGCAATACCGTCCCACGGAATGAACATTACTCGTTGTTTTCGAGAGACTTGCAATCGGAGGAACGGGTGGCGGACGAACAACCGAGTGATCAGCCAAGTATGCAACCCAGTGAAGAATCGAGTGAGCCAGCAACTGAGCAATCTAGTGAGCAATCCGCAATCGAAGATCAACCGGGTGAACAACCCAGTGAACAACCCAGTGAGAAAACGAGAGAGCAGGCAACTGATCAATCTAGTGAGCAATCCGCAATTAAAGATAGTGACCTGATGAAGACGACCGTCGTCGATGTGCGCTGGGACCAAGATGACTGCCATCCTTGTGATGTGCCGACTGAGCCACCAACACTTGCTCCAGTTTACCCATATAACAAAGATGACTACGAGAGCCATCTCCCTAATGTGACCGAGGTCGCTAAGCAGTGGGAAGAATTGAAAGAAAACGAGTCGAGTTATCCCTCCACTAGAACCCCAGCCAAGAAGCCAAAGAAGCCAAAGAAGCCCCACAAAACGGAGTTCGTCCACTGCATGAAGGTTATTGGTGAGTACGGGCAATACTATGAATGCGAAAACAATTCTAGTGAGACGACAGTGACGGAGACACCAGTAACGGAGACGGGAACACCATCAGAGACTCCATTAACAGATATGCCGAATGAAGATACAACGTGGGGCCGTACGAGCCTACTCCGCTCCCAACGGAGCCAGACAAACCAAGCGAGCTAACACCAGCTCCAACAGACCCGACAAAGTCTAATGAAGAGTCGACACCCGCTCCAACAAAACCAGGAGAGACAACCCCCGCTCCGACGACACTCGCTCCAACAAAGGCAGGTGAATCAACCCCTGCTCCGACGAAACCCAATGAAGAGTCGACACCCGCTCCAATAAAACCAGGAGAGGCAACCCCTGCTCCGACGACTCTCGCTCCAACAAAGGCAGGTGAATCAACCCCTGCTTCGACGAAGCTGACCCCATCTCCAACCGAGCCAGGTGAGTCAACGCCTGCTCCGACGAAGCTGACACCATCTCCATCAAAGCCAGGTGAATCAACCCCTGCTCCAACGAAGTCCTACGATGAGCCAACGCCCACACCAGCAGCGTCAACAACTGACGGAGAAATATCGACAACGTACCCGATGGAAACGAAGGCTTCTGCATCCAAGACGACAAAGCCGGCGACGACGACCGGAACCAATTCATCAACTGGAACGACAACCGACAAAACTGGGACGGTACCTCCCACGAGTGTATCTACGGGGACACGTACGCCAACACGACCGACTCGACAACGACTGGAACGGATGCAGGATCTGGCAACACGATAGTTACTGGAATTTCAACCGGTGGCGCTTCTTCTGGCAACGCTGCCTTAGGTGGTGGAGCCATTGCTGGGATTGTTATTGCCTGCGTCGTCTTCGTAATCATTGTTGTGGGGGCGGTGCTCATCAGGCAGCGATCCATTGCCCGCCAGCGGGAGGAGAACCTATTCGCTGATCTCACTGCCGCTGGCGGACGTACTCGAGACGGACTACGCAGCGATGTAGGACTTGACTAAGGATATGCGTTGATGATTGAACGTTCACAACAGTCGGGCTTAATTCGATTTAAATGTTGATATTTGGATCAAGCTTACCGCGCACGATGTTTACTCTTCCTCATTGTTGTTGCTCCGCCCCACCTTCGTCCTGCCTGAGACCTTCGCGTCTCCATCCGTGGTACGCGCTTTTATTGTTGCTCTGCTTCTCGCTGGGTCTCTTGTGGTAGTTGACACCGGCTTCGTGCTATTGGTTCTGGCCTTGCTGCTGGTTGGCAACGTTCGACCTGCGGTAGAAATCGGGGCCTGCTGCTTGAGAAGGTAGTCCAAGGTGACCCCACGAGCTTCGAGGGCTCTTTCTAGGCGGTCCAGTTGCATTTGGACCTCAGCTAAGTCGCGTTCAGCCTTCTCAGCTCGGACTTCGACGGCATCAGCCGCCTCTTCAGCAAGCTGTCGCAGCCGAGTCTCCTGCTCTTGTGTCTCTCGTGCCACAACTTCAGCTTGCTCCGCTTCTCGAGCAGCAGTCTCAGCAGCAAGCACCTTCTCCTGCAACTGTTTCGTGGTCTTTTCCATCTTGCTCAGGCGCTGGTTCTCGTGACGCAGCTCGTCCTGGTGGTCGTTGTCGATCCCGCAAAGCTTGCACTTAAGCTCCTCCAATTTCGTCTGAAGATCTTGCTTCTCTTCCATAAGCTCGGTAATCTGAGTGGCGCTTTCGGCTAGCCTCTGCTTGTTGGCATTCTCTTCGCGCAAAAATGCTTGCTCACGCTGCTCCAGCTTCTTCTGCCACACATCCGCGACATCGGCACGCTTCTCCTTGGCGCGCTCCAACTGCTTCTTCAGTTGCGGGAGCAGAGCCAATTGTCTCTCGAGCGTTTTCGCGCAGAGTGCCAGTTGCTCGTTCTCCTGGAGGGACTTCTGTGCCTCCTCCCTTTTCTCCTTGAGCATCTTCTGGCACTTTCGCTTTGTCTCGTCGATCGCGAGTTTGGTCTTCTTGAGCTCGTCCCGCATGGCCGCGATCACCTGTTCATTCTCCTTCAACTCGGCAGATGATTGAGCGATGGCTGCGGTTTTCTCAGCCTCGATGTCCGTGACTTGCTGCTGCAGCTCGTGCGTTCTGGATTCCAACTCAACATGTCGAGCCGTGAGGGTCTGGATCTGCTGCCTCAGCTTCAGTTCCACGGCCTTGTTACTACCGCCTTGCTTGGCAGCCTGGTCGTCTCGACTGGTTGCGGGAGAGCGTTTTTGACCGTACCGACTCGACTCCTTCCGAGCAGCTAAATGGAGCTCCTCCTTTTCCTGACGCAGCAGGATGAGCTCTTTCTTAAGTTCGCGCGCTTCTTGCACTGCTCGCTTCATTGTGCTTTCGGCAGCCTTGCGAACCTCAATCTCGGAGCGCAGACGGCATTTCACAAGACGCTGCACCATTGCCGCAGCAGAAACAAGGGAATGGGAGTTAGATCATGACACAATTTCAACAAAGCAGCGGCTTTGTGGTTTGAGAGGCGTCTTCCGTGGAGGGCTCACCTCGATGTCCTCTTCTTGCTGTTTTCTAGCGTTCGCTGACATTTGGCCCACCACTGATATGGTCGTTCCTCGACTTGCAGTCGGCTCTGGTTGAGGTCGTAGAGCTAAACTGGTTGTGCTGCAGATAAAAATCGCCATTACTTGCTCTGGAGTTCATGGACTTCCGCCGCTGAAAATAGTTGCCGAGGCGATTGAAATGGCAGTGTTTCGTACAGGTATCCTTTTAACCGAATCGGTCGGGCTGTACGTTCGCTGGCGATACAGTAATAGCATCCCAAGACATGGCGGTGAACGCGCGCATCAAGTCCAAGGAAGAGTTCGAGGTGGGGACGGACCGCGGACCCCCGCTGGTGTATCTGGACCTGTGCGTGGGCGACGACCCCCGCGGCGTCTGCACATTGAGGTGCGTCTGGTTGGTTTCACTGGTGGTGGAGACTTCGTCTCGACTGAATCCTCGCTCATGATCCGACTGCTGGTGGCCGATACAAGACCAGCTCTTCCACGAGGAACTCCCGACCACGACCGACAACTTCCGTCTGCTCTGCACCGGTACCCGCAGCTTTAGTTTTTGTCGTAACGTTAGCTGTTGCATGTCCAATTCGTCCGTCCTTGGCCAGCTGACTATTGTGCAGGTGAGCTGAGGGGCAAAGGGAAGGTGAAGGCGCTGTGGTACAAGAACACGCGCTTCCACCGCGTCGTCCCGGGCTTCATGATGCAGGGCGGAGACATTACGCACGGTACGTCCGATGCCTTGTTGGCATACGCAGGTGGACCAGTTGGTCAGAGCTGCAGCTGATTCACATGTACACACGCTCTTCACTTGGAACAGGAAATGGCGCGGGGGTGCAGCTGCAATAGGGACAACGTTCGACGACGAGGTCCGTTCTGCGACTCGCAGACTGCACGTTGCATTTGCAGTGAAGAAGTGCTGCTCCCTTTCATGGCTCTTTCCACTCACTTCCAATTGCTGCGGCCGCCAGAGCTTCCTTTTCAAGGTTTGGGTGGTTCTGTCGCTGCTGCTTGATTGCTTTCTGACGCCCCGCACAGCACCAGGTCGGGGCCGTGGCCATGGCGCATCAGAACTCGAGCAACCGGTCGCAGTTCTTCGTCTGCTTCGACGCTGTACGTATACTGCCTCGTCTCTTGTGGCTTGCACGTTGAAGTTGCTCCAGAGTGATGGTCTCTCTTTTGCGGCAGCCCAGCTGGCTGGACGGGAGGCACGTGGTGCTGGGGCAGGTGCTGCGCGACGACCTGCCGCACTTGGCCGCGTTCGAGGCCGTGGGATCCCCCTCGGGCCTCCCGCTGAGCCCCGTCGTGGTCACGGACGCCGGCCAGGTGGGTGGCGCGGGCTTCACGCCAACGCCCATGCCAGGGTTGCGGAATGGGGTTTTAAAGTGGGAATAAATTTATTCAATCCACCCACCCCAAAATCTCCGGGGTGAGTAATTTAAAAGTTCCACCCACCCATCCTCCAGATGCAAAATTGTATGTTCAGCCAACAGCATTTGCATGGTGTTTTACAAGTAAGCGAGCTGCTAGAGGATCATGCAGGCTCTGTTGGAGGCTGTAACCAGTAGGACCTAGTTTCCAGAGAATCACCACTAGAATCATCAAAAAAACATTAAAATTCAACCTCATTTTTACTTGACGTTTTACAAATCAATGTCATATTTAGATAAAATGTAGAATATTCATGGACACGGGGATAGGTGAACCCAGACCCACCCACAATTTTTAGCCGAGCAAAAATGGCAACCCGTGAAAATCAGAGCCATGTTGTGTTTTGACCAATCACAGTCTGCCAACTCAAACCACGGGCGCTTTTCTTGCGATATCCTCACTCCGAGGCAAATGCTGGTTAACAGGTCGTTCAGAGACGGTGTTGCGTTCAGCCTCGGCATGCCGCACCGCCGACTATGACGTAGTAAAGGTCTCAAACAAAACTGGGCTCACCTTGTTGTTGTTCTGCTGTTTGCCATTCCCCAAGTCGCCATGAACCGCGTAGAAGACACCGACTTGATCATGGACGACTTCCTATTCCAGGAGAGCGACGCCTTTGCGCTTCCGCTTTTGGACTTTGACCCGGACAGCACGTTGCTGACGCCCGCCGAGCTGACCATGTCCCAGTCGCACCAGCCTCCACCGCAGCTCCACTACCAGCCGACCAGCCCCGTGAGCACGGACGACGGCAGCACAGACGCGGAAGTGGCCACGCCACCGCCAATTTTCGTCCAGCAGCAAGGGCAGACGCCGTTGCTGTACCAGGTGAGAGCTGAGACGGACGCAGCCTCGTCACCTGCTGCGCGAGTGTCGCTGCTGGGCTCGTCGGCCTCGATGCACTCGCCCTTGCCCTCCGAGCAGAAGCTGTTGGCCCTGAGATCGAGCAGCAGCAGCAACTCGACAGTCGGTGATATGACGCCGGCGGTCCAGCAGGGTCAGCCCAGCAAGATGCTCCCGATGCAGTCGCCGATGCTATTCCCCGGTGCACTGCCCTACGCCATGCCGGTGGCTTATTTCCAACCGATGTTCAACACCAACCAGAAGCGGTCGTGCCCGCAGGCGGCGCCACTCGTGACCGGCCCGATACCCGAGGCTACACCTGGCAACGACCCGAATGCCAAGAAGTCGAAGCGCGAGATCCGCCAGATGAAGAACCGAGAGCGCCAACAAGAGCCGTCTGCGCCGCAAAGCGCAGCTGACGACGATGACCACGGAAGTGACGGAGCTCAAGAGGAAGGAGCAGGAGCTGCAGACCATCATCGCCGGCCTGCGCGCCGAGAACAAGTCGCTGCTCGACCAGAACACGTTCCTGCGCTCACTAGTGACGAGCTTCAAGCAGGAGCCGTCGTCGTCTTTCAGTAACCACCAGATGGCAGCGTTTGCGTCGTTGCCGCCATTGATGGAACAGAATTGCATGGCTCTCAACATGCTGGAGAGCGGTCAAAAGATGGACGTGGATGGCGGCGCACAAATTGCAGACGGGGATCTCGCATCGGTGCGGCCAGGCAAGCGGCGTGCAGTCACGTCGACGCTGTCGACGGCAAGTCTGGCCGTGTGCGCTTCTGTGTTCGGGATCACGGTGCTTGCCGACTACGATGGCGATGCAGTCGATTCGGGCAACGTCCGAGGTGTCGGCCGCGTGCTTCACGAGGCGCCGACGGCGTGCGGCCTCGATGGCTGCTCGCTTGAAGGTTCGCCATCGATAGTGGGGTTGGTCATGACGGCGGTGAGATCGTGGTGGCAGTTCGTGTCGTCGTCCGAGCTGGTCTTCGGCGTGCTGCTGAACGTGCTGTCATTTATTGCCATCGTGGCGGTGTATCAGTTGTGGCAAACGCACGCAGCTGGTGCGTGGTCATGGAAGTTGTCCGTGATGACGTCGTCGGGACGGCATGGTGTGCGCCACCAGGCAAAGTCTTCTAGCACAATCGGGGACGAGATAGAGCGGAGTGCAGCAGGTGAGCGGGATGTCCGACTGGGTGAGAAGTGGGACGAGCTTTAAGAACAGCAGCAAAGATGTCCTGCTTGAATATGTGCAAGCGTATTGTCTACTGTACATGTAGTGTACTTCGAAGTATATATCTGCATAATTTATTCTGTAGTTGTCCGTGAATCGATGAAAGCAATTCAAACTCTTCATTCTGTTCCTTCGCAGCCCTCAAATCAAGCTTAAAAGCTTTAACTCGCTGTGATTCTTTGCTCAGCTATTCTACATGAAACAGAAACACAGACACTTCAAAAATGCGCACAGCACCTTCGAGAAATTAATTGCTACATGTACCGGTAGTTCCAGTAGTCGGACGATCAGTCTCTGTGGTCTTGCGCTCTAATGTCCGCGCAAGAAGGGCCAACGCACGCGTCATGGCTGCACGCTCGCTCGTGCGGGATGACTTCGTCTGCATACTTAAGACGGCGCGCATCTCCGACTCTTTACTATCAGGCTCCAGCTCGATGAAGGCGGCCTCAGGGTAAATGCCGCGAATCACTTCCTCGACCTCTTGAACCTCCTTTTCTACGAGACGCGTCACATCCTCCGCATACCAGGCAAGGATAAGCGGTAGATCGTTTTCCAAATCTTTTGTCTCTAAAAACACTGGCTTGTACCTGCTCGTCAACCAACAGTATCAACGTTATCATGAGTGCCAAAGCAAAAAAGGGTACGTAACCATTCCACGATACGGGTACGTACATCCGCAGCAGCTTCGCCGCCAGATATGTTCCGTCAAAATCGACTTCCGCCTAAAGCACACCACAATCCACATGAGTAAGACCCACGGAACAAAAAGGAGGGGTATCCTCGGGTGCCTTCGTACCTTGTAGCTAAATGTCGATGGCCCAACCCATTGCGACTGAACAGCGTACACATTATCAATAGACGGACGCGCAAGCAGCAACTCACGAATACCCTGCTCGATCTCGGGCTCCACTGACTGGCCCAATAAAAACTTCTGGTTCAAACGGATGAGCGATACAGCAACACCGCCCATAAGAAGACCGATAGAAATACTTGCGAGACTATCCCACAACGGATTGCCTGTGATGTGAGTGGCTCCGATGCCGCAGCCAGCCATGATAACACCTGTGCACGCCGACATGTCCTCGAGCAGCACCGCCATCATGAACGGGTCCTTTATACGAATCACATGCTGGTAGAACGACATATTCTTGGGTTTGAGGCCAGCAGATCCTGCACTGACCGCTTCAAAACCCAACCGTCGATACTGAAAGAGGCTGCGAGCACACACCAGATCTCCCACGACAGCACAAGCTCTTTGGGAGGGTCCAGGAGCGACTGGATGCCGTGGAAAACAGTCACGCCGGAGCCCAACCAGAAGATGCCGAGCGCCGAGATCAGGGACCAAAAGTACGCAGCTCGTCCGTATCCGTACTGGTGCTTCTTATCTGGCACGCCCGACGCCTGCTTCAAGCCCAAGATGAGGATGGCCTGATTGCCAGTGTCGACGAGCGAGTGGATGGCCTCGGAGAGCATGGCACTGGAACCAGTCTTGAGCCACGCCAGCACCTTGAGCGTCGTGATGGCTGTGTTGCCCGCCATGGCTCGGAACACCACGTCGCGCGACGTGGAGCGGTACACTTTTCCCGGGAAGTAGGCCTTGTTGATATCTGTGCGGGGCTTGGGCACCGGGTATGTGGGCTCCACAATCTTGGTCAGGAACGGATCATCCTCGTCCTCCTTCTTCTTCTTATTGGCTGCGTCCTTCTCATCGGCACCGGCCGTCGCCAGCCACCGGAACGAAGGAGGGCGCGTCAGCAAGAGCGACTCATAGCTCCGCGTGGGCGACAGCACCATCGGCAGCGGCGCGTGGCGGCGTAGAGGCGCGAACGACAGGCCGCGCAGACTCTGCGGCTGTCGCAGCGACGGACGCACCGCATGCAGAGCGCGCAGACATCCCAGCATGGCCACAAAGCTCGAATGACGGGCTTGTTCTGATGTGCAGCCCACCATGTATACTACCGTAACGCTCCATCTAAATGCGTTTTAAATCATACTCGGACTTTTTGACAGAGCCAGCCACCATGAGAGCGAGCGAGCGACTAGCGGATTACTTCGTGGAGGTCGCCGCGGAGCCGTCGGGTAACCCGCACTAAGAGATTTAGGCGGCCGCTTGTGTGTGTGTCACTGACTGGCAGGTCCGTCGTCCATAGACGCGTCGCTGCAGCAGCAGAGCGAGGACTTTGAGCGGAAAATCGTGACGCGGATCCCTTCGAGCGACCACGAGGACTTTGCGCTCCCCGATGGGGTCCCGTACGTAAGTGACCAGTGCAGTGTATCGCCGGACACTTGCTGGTTCTCTATTCTGATGAAGCACTGTACTATTGCCCAGTTCTGCATCCCGGAGAGCGAGGCGTTCTTTAACCCGTCAGTGTACGAGCGCAAGCCCACGTTTTTCTCCTTCATCCTGACGGGAGGAGACGGCGTGCATGCCTACGGGTTCGCCCTGCACTTTTTGAGGAGCATACTACTGATGGTAGGAATGAATAGAGCTGCTGATCCGCAGCGGGGGTCTGACGCTCGTTGTTTTGTTCCTGCAGCTTCGAACTGGAGACCTCGGGTGCTGTGTTTGATTTCACATCACCCGTTCTTCTCCCTCTTTAAGGAGATTGTCAGGTATTTGACTGAGCTTTGGGGGACATTCTCAACATTTGAGGGAAACGGTGGTTGCGCTAACAAGTGACTTGTTGATTGATAGCTGGATGTATCGAAGCCGTTATTTGAAGACGGAAGATTCACTTGTGCAAACAAAATCGCGTATGCGTCTGAGGACTGCAGCTGGTTTCTCTCACCACGGCACCGAGGGTCTGTATCATTTCCTCAGGAGCCACATAATTTCAACAGCAGCAGGGAATCCATTGACCGCATCCGAGCATTTACTCCTGGCTGGCAAGACAACCACCACGGCAAAATTCGGGAGCAGTACTATCGGATCCTTCCGCAGCTTCTTCGAAATGGAGTGCGGCCTCTGCCAGGTCGAGCGTTGAGTATCCAGATGCACGGACGAGATTTTTTCGCTACCATGTGCAGCGAGGAAAGGCGATGCATCTAGATGACTACTGTTTTCAGATGCTCTTTCAGTGTTTGAGTCTGAAAAATGTTATTTACATCATTAACTGTCTGCTTCTGGAGCAGCGTGTCTTGGTCCACTCGAGCGTAAGGGCATGTAGCTGCTTGGACACCGTACGCTGGCTAAACTGTGCGGTATGTTTTGTGCGTGGTTGTGGGGTTAGCACCAAGGCCTCCTTACGCCGATTTGCGAGGCAATCTGCGCGCTACTCTTCCCATTTAGCTGGAGACATGTTTTTATTCCATTTCTACCTGTGAAGCTCATTGAATATTTGCAAGTACGTGCTGAGGTTGTTTAATTCTTACTGTGATCTGCGTGAGTGATCATTGTCCGACCTCACCAATCATTCCATCTTTTTTGTCTTGTTAGGCTCCAGTGCCATACTTCATTGGCATTCATACGAGTTCATTAGCTACTCGCGTGGGCTCGGAAATGTTTGTGTCGTGCGTGGTTGTGCACCTGGACAAGGATAAGGTTGTATCTCCAATTTTTTCGCAAGGCGATGATTACCCTGTGGATCTCGTCTTACCCCGACTACCCACTAAGGAGGTGACAGCCCTCCTTTCATCGCTGGAAGACGTCATTCCAAGCCCCGTTGGTTACACAGCTAATGCCGGGAATGGAATGCATCCAACCCCGGAATTGCCACAACACGAAACAAACACAGTTAACGAGATCGAACTTACGTTTGGTGAGGGACCAGTACGTATTTTGCTTCTTGTTCTCCACGGGTATCGTATCAATTTCAATTGCTAACGGGATGCTTGTCGCTTGTATTCTTCAAGCTTGGGATAACTTTCGAGTCTACTCATCTTCGTCTTTTAGCGGCTAGCAACTTCGATCCCGATCGGCAGCTGGGGGATCAGCCGTCGTGAAGGCACTGCCCAGGCTCCCAAATGGTCTTGCTGGGCCAGCAGAGCGTTCAGGACTGGTTTTCACTGGAAGTTACTTGATTGGTATCAATGGGCAGTCCACCTTGGACTTGACTTTTGATGAGACCATCGACTATTTGCGCCATGCAAACCGCCCGATCCGCCTGCGCTTTTTGAATGCACGGCTGCCGTACGAAAACGCCTGTCATTTTGCTCAGCGTTTACAAGCTCTGTCACTTGTATCGGCCCTGCAAACCGTTCACGAGAACCAGTTGTTGCTGTGGGTAGATAAACTGCGTGGTGCTTTTGCTGTTATGTTTGCGAGCATATTCCGCGACTACCAACGGTACATTGATGTTTACCGCACTGAAGCAGATCCTCTTGATAGCTCGGGTAGGCAGCATGCACTTCCGACACCTGAACAGTACGGCCGGCTGCGACGCCGTTCATCGGCGCTAGCGTTCCGCGTGCAGTTTGATTACGACTCGTTCTGCAGTGAGGTGCCATCCTACCAAAGATTTCTGCACGAGTTTACGCAGACGCAATGTTTTGCAGACTTCATTAACGAAAGCATCATGGGGACTTCTTTCACTCGCCCGAGTGATACGTCCACTTTGTTGGATCTTTTTCAAGAGTGTATACATCTCATTCGCGAGCCGAGCACTGGTCGGACATCCGTGATGCTTCTTTTTGAGCGGGACGGGTCACAAGTGGAGTCAACGGTACTTAATCTGCCAATGGGTCCTGGTGAGTTGGGAGTACTGTCAGGAGGTTTTAATGGTTCTACGGACGACTCTGGCAAAACCGAAAACAGGTCCAGCTTTGAGGATACTGCATGTAGTGCGGGATCTGCTGTCGAGGTGGCGTTGATCAAATCTCCATACCGGTATTTGCCTTCATCTCCTCTGGGGGAAAGTAAACCCAGTTGATGATACGAAGCACTCGCCTGAAGAAGTTTGTCTTACAGAGGCGAAACTGGGGCTCCGCGAAGGCTGAGATAGGAAATATGATCTCTAAGGGCCTGGTTCGTCCGTCGGGTTTAGTTAAATTGGAGGATACCATATGGTACGGGCCTTTTCCATTTAACTTGATCAACTATCGAGTAAAAGGGAAAATCAATTTGACCTTTCCCTATGAATCTTTTATAAACGCCAATAACCAATCAGATTGCTTCGTTAGCTTCCTATTTAACCAGACCCAGTGACGCGAACCAGCCCGGTCGCGCTGGCTGGTGCTGGTTCTGGGTCTGGTGACCCAGGGTTAGGGAAATCGATAAGTACGAAACCAGAGTCTGTCCGGTTCTCGTGGTGGGTATCACACGACAAGTGGCAGCCTCTCAGCGCCATCCTCTCTTCGGCAGCAGCGCACGCTCCTCCACGCCAATTATGTCCAGCGCCAGCAACTCCAGCCCCGGAAGCGCGGGATGCGAACCCTCGACGCTCCTGTCTGTGCCCAGTGCTGCATCGTTAGCTAATGCACTCGGCTACAACGACATTTGGGCGATTGCACTGGGTGCTGACGGCGCAGCTGTACACCCTTGGAAAGCAGCACGACGGCCGTCCCTGCTCCAAGATTGACGGCGCTCGCAAGCCCAAATATCAGCGCGTCAGCCCACAGAGATGATGGGGTTGGTGGCGGTGACAACATAAGCAGCTCGATCGGAACAGGTACAAGGGTAGCGACCAAACCTAAGAGAGCGTCAAGTACGCCATCTAAGAAAGGCAATGCTGTGCTGGAATGGAGCGATGTTATGGTTCGTGACTTGATGACTCTTCGACTATGAGACCCACACGGAGCGCTTCATGAAGGCCAAGAACAACGCAGCGCTCAAGGCTGCATGGCTGCTACTGGCGACGGAGATTAGCGGAAACCAGAAGACGCCTATTTCGTCTGAGCAGTGCAAGAACAAGGTACAAGTTCAATAATGCCTTATTTAATGACTTCTACTACTATCATAATGTATTGTTGCCTGAAATGTGGTGAAGTTGAAGTGGCTGAAGCGAAAGTGGGCGGAGTACAACGCCGAAGCCCGAGCTACGGGAAACTCTGAGGTCGAAGTGCTTGAGTCACCAGGTCTAGATCTTATGCAGGAGTTTTGGTCGGGGTAAGTCTACATGCCTGTGAAATAATTTAAAGCGTGCCCATTGCTAACAAGGAGCGTTCTTATGCATTTAATTGGATAGATCTTCTGGCATGAACGCGCAGACGCTGGCAGATAGCGAGATGGACGGTGCTGCTTTACTATCGGATGGAGATACCTGTAGCGAAGCCGATACTAGTGAACAATCGCACGTAAAACAAGGCGGAAATGGCAAAAAGCGTAAGACCATGGGTGACAGCTTTGAGATCGGCATGCAGTCGATTGCTGAAGGCTTCCTGGCTATGGCTGCTGCAATGGTGCCAGATCCAGCAGAAACGAATGTCTCAAGCAACCGAGGCCTTGCAGATATGATCAACGCTCGGTTCGAAGCGATGATGCAGCGTCAAGACGGTCAACTTGCACAGATGCAGTTACAAAACCAGCAGCTAACTGCGCTGGTTACAGCTCTTCAGCGTGGCAGCGGCAACTAGGAGCAAGAACAGTATGGTAGCGAGGGACAGTGTTATGATAGTGTTATTCTCAAGTAGCAAATAACTTTGCAATATCATTTCGCTTTTGCATGCCTAGTTTGGTTCGAAGTTTTCTGTCACGAGCACTAATAGTATGTACCTCGGGGACCTCCTCCTCGACTTCACTCGTAATGCCTGCCAGCGTTGAAAAATTGTTGCCGAATCTTTAAAGTCTATCATGACGTTGTGCAGCACCAAGCAAGTAACAATTATTCGCACCGATGCATTTGTCGAGTGCTCTTCAAGTGACTTCTTCAAAATTCGAAACCTTTCTTTCAGTAGACCGAACGCTCCTTCTATAGCCATGCGTGTGGACGATAAATTGAAGTTGAATCTTGCTTGTCGACGCGTGAGAGTCCCACCCGCATCCTTCTCGCAAAAGGTGTCATAACCACAGGTGCTACTCCATACCCAGAATCGGCTAGCACGTGGTATCCACTTGGCAGAAGATGGTCGATGTTTCGATCGAAACTTGAATGTTGGAAAATCTTGGCATCGCTCCAAGATCCTGGACGGATGTCGAAGGAGATAAACCGCTTGCGATGATCACAAACAGCTTGCACATTCACAGAAGGAAACCCTAGGTATTAACATTGTAAATGCAAGTGTCATTTTTCTGAAAATAATACTTCAAAATAAATATGCGTACCTTTGCGATTGTACCAGCCCTCAAAATCTCGTGGGCGGTTAATTGCAATCAGAGTTCCATCCATGGCACCACAGCAAAACGGAAATCCGCGTACTTGACGAAAGCCTTCAACAATGATTTCCCAGTCGTTGTCGGTCTGAGGTACCTTAATGCACGTAGACCTCATGGCTGCTAGTACACGAACAATCACATTAACATTAACAATACACCATGCTTTTAACACACCAAATGCTTGAGCAGTTTCCTAAAACCACCACTAGAACCTAGATGGAACAATGTACACGCTACAGCTCTTTCAAAAGAATACTTTTGTAAGGTTTTAATCCAATGTGACCCTGAAGCATACAGCACAGTTTACGAAATGAAGTCTGAGAGCAGCGCAGGTGACGACAAAACCAAGCATTGTAGCAAGCATTATCCAACATAGATTTGAATGCAATAGCTGACTCGAAAGTAAATACGTTGACAGGTGTATTTCTGTGCAGCATCAACACACACGCCAGCGCAACACTTGCAGCAACAGTTTGCACTGCAAGCGCAGCTAGCTGCGGAGGATGTGGCATGTTCAAAAGCACGGTGGTTGTAAAATGTAATTGCTGGTTGTAAGCCAACCCTAGATGCACCTCAGAACCTGGGAACCAGGTCATGTCTCGAGTTCTCGGGTTCTCGGGATTTTGGAATGTAACCCTAGACGTAATTGAAACGAACCAATCATATAACATTTCAACCCTACACCTAAGTTCAACACCAGACCCAGAACCAGCACCAGCCAGCGCGGCCAGCCCCTAAGAGACCCCCAAAAATTATTTTTATTTCAATTGGTTAAGAATCTTAAGTTAAGAATGCGCCCTCACAGCGAAAGGGTTAAAATTCTTAACCCTTTCGCTGTGAGCGCATTCTTCGCCCTTTAATGGTGTTTTCAAAACACGGTGATAAATGACTTTGTAGAAGGGCGCATTTTGCAAATCCAGGGCCGTAATCTCAATACCAGTACAAATCCCAAAACCAGTACCAAGATTACCTTGAGGACATGGCATGCTGCAGTCCTCGTATACGCCGAACCGGTTGTCGTCGACTGCACAGGTGACTCTACAGCACGCGCCGGTGCCGGACACCAATACTGTAGCCCTACGAAATGACAACGACGACGTTCATGGCCATAGTGACCGTAGTTACAAATATATGGTCTTCGACATGCCTGATTGAGGACGCCAAATGTGCGCTTCGCCCAAAACAGCCACACCTGTCTCGCCATAGCCATCGTAAACACGAACCAACTCAACGCGAACTCAATGCGTTCTCAAGGTGGTCTCGTGCCTGCAAAATCAAATTAACCTTGGTACTGGTTTTGGGGTTGGTAGTGGTATTGGGATTATGGTACAGGTGAAAAGTGTAATTAGTCTGGGTTCACAATTAATTTGGATTCATATTTAGTATGGTCCAGTCTAATACCGCCGAGGTCAGACCAATTGCGCGTCCATACATTTAGTATGGATTAAGCGCACTGACACCGGACGAGTTCCTCTTCCTGAGATTGCTTGCGTAGTTAGTCTGGTCCAGACTAATTACACTTTTCACTGAGCTGGTTTTGGGAAAAACTCCTCATTCGGATCGCTTCTAAACTCTGAAATAAATTTCAGACAATCGGGTGGTAATTTATCCGTATTTTATGAGCGGATTTTTACGGATATTCGTTGTTCCAGACGTGTCGTTATTCCAAGAACTCACACATTCAGGAAGAGTGACCTCATCACTCTTCAATAGAGACACAATAAGAACTAGGCGCGCAGTGTTCCTGAGCTTGCCAGCAATAACGACGAGCGAGATCGGTAGGAGTTTCCGCATGCAAGGACTCCCGTGCCAATTCAACGCACCCGCAAAATAATCTTGATGTTGTTCACTACCGGTACATGTACTTTTATTTAAAAATCCTGCATGGTGCGTCTGGAATGTTCAAACTCGCTGAGCTCGATTGCTCGGCTGCAACAAGAGTTACTTAGTTAGCTGTTGTTCCTGTATCTGTGGGCGTTGACTTGTCTGGCGAAAGATTAAATGCCTGAAATCCGATGGAGGCCAAGAACGCTAAGGTTGTTGCTTCTTCAGATGCTGCTGCGTCCCAGGTGCAAGAAGCGAAGGTATTTTGTGAAGACCGCTAGCACTGATGCTCAGGCGAAGTATGTGGAAAACCCCAGTCTACAACGCCCGTCAAGCTCTGAAAAATGAACAGCTAGCAGCTCGACAAGGTGCACATCTTGCATTAAATAAGATCGCTGCTAACGTCTCCACGATCCTGTTTTCATTTCTGGTGGTGGGCACGACCATCGGAGTGCTCTCGCGCAGTGTTCACATTCTGATGGAAGGAGCACCGCCTGATCTGGATCTGCGTGTTGTTGAAAAGCGTATTTGAGCACTGCCGAGTGTGTATCACGTCCACGATTTGCACATGTGGACGGAACTACGCTGCCAGTGTCCACATTCTGCCTAACGGTGATCCTCGCAAGGCGCTTCGATCAACGCAGAGTGCTGGCGTCTTGGGTGTACGTCCCCAAACCGTTCAAGTGGAAGACACGACTGACCGCGACTGGAACGATGACCTATGCGGTAACTGGCAAACGTATTCGAGGGGAAGAGCAAGATGTCGGTGCCGCGTGCAGGAGCGAAGAGGGCTGCTTTGGAGCCTCTGTCCGGGTCAGATCGGATCCGCCATTTGCCACGACGGGTTGTGCCAGGTCAGTGCGCCACAACACCGACGACTTGAGTGGCAGTCCCCCGAGACACCCGCGCAGGGCTCCTCCTCCGTCAATCAGCGCCATCGCTGACATGGGGGTGCGCACCACATCTTGCATGCTGGGGCTCTGTTCCACCACGTTCTTCTCTTTTCCGTGACTGTGTCCATGGCTGTGTCCGCGACCTCCATGGCTGTGCCCATGCCCTCCATTACTGTGTCCATGCCCTCCATGACTGTATCCGTGACCCAGAATCTTCATGCAACAAGTTAACCTCGAGTCCGAAGACCGAGGATCATCGCTAAGCCGGCCACGTACTAAACATTAATGTGGTCTGGGCGACAATCCAAAAGGTGGCAGTGGACCGTTGAGACGCGGAGTAACGGAGCGAACGAAGAGCAACAATCCGAACCGCTCTCGTCGCTGTATTTACCCACCAGACATGCGCGGGAGAACATTCGTCGATGCTGCTCAATCGGGAGCTGGTGGGCCGCCAAACTTATACGTGTTAGCCTCAAGTCGTAGGCTCTCCACCTCGTTCTCGCTCACGACGCTCTCGTCGCCGTTTTGTTTGCCAGGTACGGCGTTGCTGTTGCTCCGTCAGGTACTTGCCGAAATCACCCAGGTGCAGGTTCTCTGGACGGGTCCGTCCACCGTCTCCTTTGCGTCCGATCGTCCTGGGTCGATCATGCGTCTCACGACCGTGAACATGAGCCCAATAGCCAGCACCCAGATAAGCAGCACACTCACCAGAGCGCCAATCCCCTCCGCCCGGTGGTAGCCAAACGGCATCAAAGCGGAGGCCGGCAGCTGCCCCAAGTACATTGCAAAGAGCGAGACGAGGAAGCCTGCCACGTCCGACAGCAAGTGGGCCGCGTCCGTCATGATGGCCAGACTGTCGGTGTAGTAGTCACCCGCGAACTGCACGCACATGAAGACGAAGGAGCAGAGACACGCCAACTGCAGCTTCCGCATGGCCGACTCCGCGTGCTGCGCCTCCTCGTGCCTCTCGTCCTCCTGTTCTTCCTTCTCCAGCGCCACGAGGTGGTCGTGCGTGGCGGGGCCCTGCACCTCCTCCCTGTCCACAGATGCGTCCACTGTGATGCTCAGCGCAGGAAGCGGCGTACGATGTAAATTGGCAGGCGGCGCTTCTTCTCCCATTGCGGATGACAGTCGAGACGTTGCCACGTATAGAGCGGAAGTGGGAATGGGAATGGAGCTGCTCGACGGGAGCTGTCAGACGGCGGGAGAGTGTCGTCGATTGTGGAGACAGCGTCCATGAGTAAGCAAAGTGTCTCGACACAAACCGCACCGACATTATACGTTGTCACTCGATCAGTAAGGACTGGTTTACTTCGTAGTGAATCACCCTGGGTAGCAGAATCTGCACGGCAGTTCTTGTTCGTCTCGGCATAAACAACAACAACACTACTCGTCACTCTAGGCATGGACACCATTCTGCGTAGCCAAAGCCTTAGTCTCGAAAACGGCACCGCCATCAATATTATTCGTCGTCACTTCATCAGTCGAATCAGTAGGGACACCCTGGGTACATGAATTGGTGCTGCAGTCCTTAGTCTCGGAAACTGTAGCAGCAGCATCAACGCTGTTTATTGTCGCTCCATCATCGAAAGTGAGAGTGCTTGAAAGGATATCACCCTGGGTAGCCAAATATGTGCAGTGGTCCTTCGACTTAGCCGACATTTCATCCAGCAACGGGTGAGGTCCTGTATTTTCAACTGACGGCTGGGCGCGGTTTTTCCCAAATACACGATCTGCGTCGTTCATCACCTGCTCGTTTGCCATTCGACTCGGTATTACAGATTCATCAGTGCTCCTCTCAGTAATGCAGGCGGTGACATCAGTTTCCCATTACACCCTGCTGCGACGACAGCATTACCGATCTTGATATTGGATTCTGAGCTGGTGCTGTTCTTACTGTCAATAGCACCAGCGGCGGCACCATCGATGCTGTCAATACGTGCTTCGTTAGCAGCCCTTACAATGACGTTGTTATCGGGTACTGCGCCGCTGACTTTAAGGGGTCCACTGGGTGACATGCCAACAACGGAGGTGCTGATATTACCATCGAGACTTTCCTGGGAGACATCAATGTGACGGTCAGAATACGCTTTGCATACGGGGAGATTGTTTTCGGATGCCCCGGCAGTGTGGTCGATGTTGTCATTAGATGTTGCGTTAGCTACACCATTCGGATTGGGGGTGGCAGCTATCTTGAGATTCCCATCAGATCTCGTGTTGGTGACGACCACATGCGACTTTGCTGGTGCATTTTGTACCGTCACGGGGCTAGAATCGTCACATTTTCCATTCGACACAATTTCAGTTGCACTCGACAACGGCCCCGAGTCAGCAGAGTCGGCACCAGCTGTCAGCTCAGATGTCCCTGGCGGAGAGCTGTTACCATCATCATTATTAACTAGCTTGGACAGAGCTCTCGTAAATTCCACTGGGTCTGCGTGAGCTGCTAGTGCAGTTGCCTCGTGGCCGCAATCAACTTGAACCTCCTGCGCGGTTTTCTTCCGCGGTCTCCCAGCTCGTTTGTTAATTTTATCGTGTTGTCTTCGTATTTCGTCGGCATATCGAGAATTAAGATACCTCGTGCGCTTGCCAGCCACGCGAACTTCACGCCAGTCCTCCTGTTTCTTGAGTTGGTCTTGATACTTGCGCCAAATCTTAGCTGCTTGGTAGCGCATAAAGTCCCGTTTACAAAATATCACCACTGTTCTATTCTCCACGCGGGGCGGATTTGATAATGCAAGCGCCTGTGTCACTGAGGACGAAGCATCCGCGAAGGCTGGATTTGATCCACTTACCGTAGGAATGTCCAAAGACGCAGATAACGAGCCTGTGACTTGTTGCTCTGCATCACACTTACTCAACTGATTCCACGCTGCCTGTTGTGTGAAGCTAGCACTTTCCAGCTTGTTCTGGGATTGGACGTTGTCGGATACGGAAAGTTGGGCAGATTGTTGCTGTGGCTGCTCAAATACACAATCCATCGCGTTATCAGAAACTCCGGTCGATCGGAGGTGGTCGTCGACAAGCTCGTACTGCTTATCTGTCAAAGCTCTTCCGATAGCACTCACCTGATAAAATTCTGGTTCCTGTCTTCCCATAGATGCCTCTGCCATTGTTGCAGTTTGCTTTGGTCTGTTGGAGCAAACAGGTTGTTGCTGTTTGGGCTGAGTTGTAGCCAGACGGCAGCGGATACCTGGCGGTGTATCCACCCTTTTCCTTTTGTACGAAGATCTTTCCTTTTCCGCTGGGGTTGCTCCTTCCGTGGTAATTCCCACAGCTTGTTCGATGGCTTGAGTGAGAGATTTGACAGATGACGGTGTAGAGAGTTGAGCCTGTGGAGCCAGGACCAGCGGAACCGACGGCTTCGTGCTCGTGATGCCAGAAGTCTGCTGTATTGCACGAGCGGCCCGGGATTCCATGAACGCTAAATACATGGGTGTGCACGGCTTGGTGAACGATGAGGAAGCTCCGGTGAGCCCTAGACCTGCACTCTGACTCGACAGGAGGTCGTTAGGCTGATTACTTGGCCGCTGTAACCTTTGCTCGTTTCGCTGCTGGGGCATTCGCTGACGGTTTCCTGGGGTCTTCTTTTGCGCCTTGCGTTTGGGGGCCGCGTACTGCTGTTTGCTTCCTCGTGGTCGACTTCGCGATGGGGCTACCTTGCTAGCCATCTCTTCGACGTTGAGTAGATCTCGCATACTCAGAAGGCGCGTCGGCTGTGATGCCAGCGATACGCCAGGGACAATAGTCCTGCCTGTGGGTGGAAGTGGCAACCGTGACTGGGCATCCACCCGCCTCGGCACTTTAGCTGGATTTTGAGCTCGACGCTGAAATTGCGCCGGAGTTGGGGTGGACATGTGCTTATGATCACGAGACATACCAGATACAGAGTCAGATGCAGCAGTTGTGGTAGGAACACCGATCCTGGGCTCTCCGGTCGTCGGAAAGTGCCTCATAATCCCATTCAAAAAGCGACATCGGGGACTACCCGGCTTGCATGCATCAGCATCGAATCCTCTTGGTCGCATCGCTGGCGAGTTTCAGTGGGATGATACGGCTGTGGCTGTTGGTGCTGTTGAGGCACGCACTGCTGCATGATCGGCATTATCGTTCTATCCACCTGCATTTCTGAAAGCGGCAACGACTCGCTCATTTCCCACGGATGCAACGCGCTCGTCTCAAAATGTTCAGTATTTCGCGTCCGGAAATGCGCCTGCGCTAGCTGTTGACCCTGTTGGTCTGCAAACGTCTCCTCATTTCCATTCATCAACACCCCAACCTGTGAGCTTCCCGCGCAATTCACCGCAGATGCAGACATCGTTGTAGTTGTAGTTGCGGTCGCAGGTCTCATCGGCACTGGCTGACTGCGCTGGAATCCTCCATCGTAAAACTGAGTTGGCTGCTGCACCGCAGCTCGTTGCTTCCCACCATCACTAAATCCCGAAGGCTTCAACGTCGCCGCCCGTGGCAGGTGTCCACCCCAACTGGACTGGTCCGCCTCTGACGCGTACGATGGCTGCTGCATCCTCCCCACGTGCCTCTCAACCTGTTGCTGAAACTGCTCCTGCTGTCTATGAAGCTGTTCCTGTCGCTGGATCTGCGCCTGGATCTGCTCCAATTGCGCCTGCATCTCCCGTTGCTGCTGCGCCTGCATCTGCGCCTGCAGTTCGCGCTGCTGCTGCTCGATCTGCCCCTGGATCGTGCGCTTCTGCCGCTGCTGCCAGTCGTCGCTTACCGTCGAGGGCGAGAGCATCCCCATGAGAAGCGACGCGGGCGCCGTGTGGTATGTCGCGCCGGTGCTCGGGTACCCGAAGGCCGAGAGGCCGCTGGCGGCTCGACCACCGGCCGTGAGCTGCGGCATCTCCGGATGGGGCTGCAGAGGGCGACGGCGCTGCGTGGGCAGCGGCTCCTTGTGCTGAAAGGCGCACAGTGCGCGCGCCGTCTCCTCGTCGGACAGCGACATCGCGCCCCACGCCGGGTCCATGACTTTCCCGCCTACGCAAATATTACCAAAGTGAATAACGTTACCGGTAAGTACGCAGGTACCTTTATATAGGGGTATTCTGTATTGACACCTATATACGGGTAGTAGTTAGTGGCCGAGCTCCTTGAGCGAGTGCTGCGCCGAGCCGCGCCGCAGCGGCTTCTGCTGCGACTCGTGCGGCGACCAACCGATAAGGTAGACGACCTGGAAGGTGGCGGGCACCGTGCCGTCCGGGTTGCCGAACATGGACTGGTAAATGGAGGCGGCGGCTAATAGCGAGTCGCGCGTGGCCGGAATTCCTCTCGACTGCACCGCGTGGTTCTCGCCCATGCCGCGCAGGTGCTCCATGAGTACGAAGGCGTTGGGGTAGTCCACCTGGATGTAATCTGTGTCCACTACGTACCGCAACAAGTTAAGTTTTGCAGTGAAAACGCAGAGATGTGGCAATGCTCTCACCTGTGCACAAGTTGAAGCCGCTGGCCGACAGCAGGTTGCCGGCGTCGGCGACATTCATGAATGGAGAAATGTGCGGCGAGATGCCTCCTTGGCGCTCTTGGTCGCCGAGGATAAAGGCGCTCCTGCAAGAATATCAGTGTCAGGGTCTTTGAGCAACCGCAGGTCGATACTGAACATACCGCAGCTCCTGTAGTGAGTCTCCACCCAACACCGCACCGATAAAGGCACCGTCAGGCTTCAGCGTGTCTAGCACCTGATGAAACGTGTTCTCGAGATCGTTCACCCAGTGCAGGCTTAAAGAGCTCATGATGAGGTCAAAGTGGCGCTTCGGGAACGGAAGGAATTCTTCATCCGCCACCAAGCGCAATGTCTCCACTGCATAGTGACGGCCAGCAAACAAGAGTTAGGTCAACCCCCTCTCTTTAGCGCAGCAATATCAACCAGCACTCCACTCTCACACGTAGTGTTCCCCGTCTCCAGATCGTCACGAAGCAGCAATTTCTCTGCAATGAGAGCACGGTCAGACAGAGTTCCAGGTTGTTTTCCCTCTGAGAGCGACGCACCAGCAGAATCGCACTGAATCAGCTTCTTGACGCCACCCAGCCCGTCGTCCGCGCTCAGGTTCTTGTAGAGATGGCCACTGCCACTGCCTAAATCCAGCGCCAACGGGAACTCGCGTTCGATATCCTGCCATGCAGCATCACAGTCCGACATCTTCAACTAGTACATCCAGCATTCTAGCACTCCAAACGAACCTCTAAACGGTCGATGAGGCGGCGGGCCACCTCATCCTTCAGGTACTCGTACTCGTCGCTGTTGCCCAGGAGCGCGATGTTGTTGCGCTGCTGCCTCTTGGTCGCTGTACAAGAAGAGAGCACTCACTCAGTCTACCGGTTATTCCTTTAGGTGGTCCTCCAACCACGCACCTCGATCAAAGATTGGCGCCACGGAGAATGACCGTCTCGGTGCCGAGCGCTGCGCTAGAGCAGCCACGCGGTTCTACAGCAACACGCACAGTCAGGTGCAAGCCCAACCTACTGGAGGCAGTCGAGCGTACCATGGCAGCGGTGTGCGGCTCTCGTCGGCCCTGCTAAATGAGCTCTTGTAAGTGATGCTGACGAGTGCAAATGGTGACATATTAGCCAATCACATTACGCAAGTGGCGTGCTGAGGCTCGACGGAGGAGAGATAAATGCTTATTCAAGTTTAAAACGGTTGATCAGTGTCGGTGACGGCAGCCCACGGATGCAATGAGTGCGACAGCTCTCGGGTGGCTGCTTAATGCTTACTGGAGCCCTTGCCACGCCACGGCGCGCTGTCGCTGAAGATCGGGATGAAGTTGTTGATGGCGTCGCGCTGGTTCTGCACAATACACTCGCAGATCCACACCAGGTTGCGTACCTCCTGCTCTTTAGCTTCACGTACGCGTAGAAGCAAGCTGTATACAACAAGTGCACGGGTCAGCAACATAATAGATCGGGGGCGTGAGCTCGATAACAGTCGAATGGCAACGTACCGAAGTGCATTTGGCTCTGGAACGCCAACTCCGCCATCTGGACATCGCGCTCGTAGAACGCGTCATCGATCGACTTGCTGTCCACGCCTTCACCCTGGTGCACCTCCCAGATCTTGCGGTACACTGGGAACGGATCCAGCGCCGCCCCAAGCGCCGATTCGTCGCCCGCTTCCACCAGGATCGCCGTTGCGTCGGGGTATAGTGCACCGATAGAAGGGTACAGCGGCGTGCGATCCGAAATGCGCATAGCGGGCTAGAGCAAGCACGTTTCACGAAAGCGGTTAGTTGATGATTCCTTGCATCTGACAAAAGAAGTCGTGCCAACTCAATACCTCGTTCAGGGCGTGCCGAACGAGTTCAGCGTAATGTTGATGGCGATGCGGTCGGCTCGAGCCTTGAGGATTTCTCCCATAATGACACCAGTGTCGCCGCCGACTTTCTGAAAGAGGACAAGATACTTTAGTTCATACCACCCTACAATATAAACACTCAAACTAACGAGCACCTGACAGAAGTTGTAAAAGTCTTCGAGCCACAGTTTGAGCATGCTGTTCTTGATGAGCTCCATCTGCACCTCCTCCAGCACGTTGCGCACGTCCGACGTGCCGTCCATGCGGTCCCCGCCAGCGCTTTCCTCCAGGAATTGGCTGAAGTACGTTCCTGCAAGGTGTAGGCGAGGGAATCGTCAGCCGACAGAGATAAAGAGCGCCACACCAATTCATTGCTCGCGTACCAATGGGCGTATCAATCAGCACGGTCTCGTACAGGTCTGAGTAGCCCTTCGCGTTCGGCTCGAACGTGCAGATACTGCGCATGATAGACTCGTCGAATTTCCCCAGCGGGTGGAGCTGCTCACACTGTATTAGACAACTACCCACCAAATAGGACTACCCACTGTACTATACCTGTCCGATGAGCTCGTTCACGTCGCGACCGTTGAGGGTGCCTTTGAGAAGGAGAATCACGTTGTCAATCATGTACTCGTACCTGTTCGTCCATAGTAACAAGAGGTTACAGACGCCTACATTACCAGACAGGCGGGTGTCACGTACGTGATGAAGTCGAGGAACTGGCCCAACGGCTCCATGGCCTGCGCGCGCAGGAAGTTGAACTCCTCCACCAGTTTGTTGGTCGTGCCGGCCTGGATTAGGCCAGGCGAGATCGCTCCGGACTGTAGCAGCAGGCAACATACACTCCAGTAGTCAGGCTCTGAGCTCTCCTCTCCTCTGCAGCCCTCTCACCTCATCCGCCAGGAACTGGTCGTAGTCCGTCTCCTGCAGGTTCAGCTTCACGTCTGTAGGCGAGCAACACACAACGCGTTAACAACCCATCTCAGTGCGTCTGTGGTTCCTAACTGTTAACTACCTTCGAGGCTCTCGCACTGCGTGAGATGGTGGTAGTCCACGTCGTCCAGGAAGCCCGAGCGGAAGCCGCGCACCAGCCCTTCCACGTAGCCGTGCTGGATGTTGAACGTCGAGATGTCTCCTGCCGCGACCACCATCGCCTCAGAAAATACTTCAGTCAGTCGTTAGCGCCTGCTCGCGGCTTTCGAACTCCCTTCAAAATCTTTCCAACTCCTAACCCCAATGTATAACAACTACCGGTTAATGTTATAACTGATTGGGTATTTAAAAGCCGGCCCAGCCACACAAAGCGTATCATTTTGCCGCTTGCCATGCTGGGGCGGCCTCCGACGCGGGGCGTTCGCTGCTCGCCGCGACTTCGCGACTGCGCCAGCGTCCGCGCACGCGTGGGAGACCATCGAGACCAAGTGGCAGAGGCGCTGGGCGCAGCAGGAGCTTCAGCTGCAGCTGCAACCGTCCGCCTCGAAGCCCACGACCCAAAAGGAGCCGTTCTACTGCCTCTCCATGTTCCCTTACCCGTCGGGACAGCTGCACATGGGCCACGTGCGCGTGTACACCATCAGCGACTGCATGGCGCGGCTCAAGCGCATGCAGGGATTCGACGTGCTGCACCCCATGGGCTGGGACGCCTTCGGACTGCCCGCCGAGAACGCGGCCATCGAGCGCGGTATCTCGCCCGGAGACTGGACGGTGACCAACATCGCGCAGGCCAAGCAGCAGCTCAAGGCGCTGGGCATCCGCTTCGACTGGGATCGGGAGGTCACCACGTGCATGCCTGACTACTACAAGTGGACGCAGTGGCTCTTCCTGCAGATGTTCCACACGGACTGGCCTACCGCAAGGAGGCGCTCGTGAACTGGGACCCAGTAGACAAGACGGTGCTGGCTAACGAGCAGGTGGACGCGGAGGGCAGGTCCTGGCGCTCCGGCGCGGTCGTCGAGCAGCGCTCGCTTAACCAGTGGTTCCTGCGCATCACGGAGTACGGAGATCGACTGCTGGACGACTTGGACAAGGTACGGCACTCGGTGTAGGCTGAGGTGGTGATGATTGAGCTAAACAGGATTTGGTTGCAATTGAGCAGCTCGACAAGTGGCCGGACGCCGTCAAGCGCATGCAGTCGTCGTGGATTGACGTTCGCAGGGATCACGAGTCGAGTTTCAGGTCGTATTGATGCTGCTGGAGCCGCTGCAGAGCCGATACCGTTGGCGGTGTTCACGACGCGCGTCGACACGGTGTTCGGAGTGAGTTTCGTTTCGGTGGCTCCTGATAGTGTCGAAGTGGAGGCTCTCCTCGCTCATGTTCCTGCAGCCCAACGCGTTGCTGTTGACGCATATGTCGCTAAGGTGCGCGCCATGGGCAAGGACGACCGCGGCAAGGGTGACACGACGACTGGAGTATTCACGGGGCTGTACGCGCAGCACCCGCTCACAGGCCGCCACGTGCCCGTTTATTTGGCCGAGTACGTATTGGCAAATTACGGCACGGGTGTGGTCATGGGCGTGCCGGCGCATGACGGCCGAGATCTCGCCTTCGCACGGCACCATAACCTCGAAGTGCGTTCTGTGGTAGAAAGCAGCGATGGGGCTCTGTGCAACGAAGACGATGTGTTCACAGATCACGGTGTGTTGCGCAACAGTGGAGAGTTTACCGGAATGACTTCGAAGGAGGCGACAGCGGCGATCAATGCCCGTCTTGAGGATACATGCACAGGTGGCGCTACCACTCAATTTCGCCTTCGGGATTGGCTCGTGTCGCGTCAGCGCTATTGGGGTACACCTGTACCGATCATTCACTGTCCGTCGTGTGGGCCAGTTGGAGTTCCTACGGAGCAGCTTCCCGTACAACTGCCGCCCGTGGGTAAGGACGTGGCTGATGACTTACGTGGAAAAGGTAGCAGTGACTCCGCTTGCGCGCATGGCTGGCTGGAAGCGCTGCAAGTGCCCGAGTTGCGGTGGTGAAGCTGAGCGCGATACCGACACACTTGACACCTTTGTCGATAGCTCATGGTATTATATGCGCTACTGTGATGCCCGCAATGATGATGTTGCTTTTAAACCCGAGCATGCGCGAACATGGCTAAAGGGCACGGGGGTGGACCTCTACATTGGTGGTATCGAGCACGCGATTCTGCACTTGCTGTACTCGCGTTTTGTGACCAAGTTCATGTTTGACCAAGGGTATCTAACCACAGATGAGCCTTTCTCACAGCTTTTGGCTCAGGGTATGGTGCTCGGACGCACTAACAAGTCTCCCGGTTCGCTGCGACCGCTTGCACCCAGTGAATACGAAGAGGCGATGGATGGTGGTCGTACACAGGTGGTAGAAAAAAGACCGGGTTGCCGGTCGTGACGCTGTGGGAAAAGATGTCGAAGTCGAAGCACAACGGCGTGGATCCGGAGCAAATCCGTTCACGCCACGGTGCTGACGTGACTCGCCTCGCAGTGCTCTTCAAGGCACCACCCGCGCACGAGTTAGAGTGGGATGAGGCAGATCTCGCAGGCCAGTCACGCTGGCTGGCACGCGTTTGGTCACTGCTGGATGGTGCGTTGGCCCACCGCTGTCAAAGTGCTTGTATTTCTGCAAGTGTGGAAGACGAGAAGGAACTCCGCCACGAGGTGCATGGGACGATTAAGCGCGTAACCGAAGCACTAAACGACTACCAGTCCTTCAATGTCGCCATCGCAGAATTAATGAAGCTGTCGAACCTGCTTGGCGAGCGTCGCACACAACTGCAGGGCTCTGTTGTTTACGAAGAGGCTCTACGGGCGCTGGTTCAGATGATGGCGCCTTTGGCCCCACACACCTCTGCAGAGATGTTTCAGGCTCTGCAGGACGGTAACGAAGCAGCTGACGTACATACCTCCACATGGCCAACGTACGACCTGGCGCTGCTGGATTGTGCTCAAGTGAAGGTAGTGCTGCAGGTGCAAGGTAAGCCGCGAGATATCATTCTTGTGGACCCTACGTTGCTGGAGGATCGGGACTCGGATGCCGTCTTGGCGTTGGCACTGGCCTCGCCCGTCGTGCAGCGTCATCTGCAGGGTCGTGACGTGCGCAAGGCCATATTGGTCTCCCCAAGAAACAAGGCGCACACGGACTGCTCAATATTGTCGTAAATTAGACGTATCCTGCCATCCACCGTGTGTATATGATCTTGTCTTCATAAGGCAGCAGTGGTGTTTAAACTAATGGACGAACAGACCTCGGTAGACCTCTGTCGTTATCGAGCAAGTACCATGATCCTGCGCATGTAGGGGTTTCAGTACTACATGTATTATTAATATTATTAATACATGTATTACTGTAGTAATACTTGTACTACGTAGTACTACGAAGTACAACAGTAGTAGTACTTATTAACAATAGCAACAGCGAAGTAATTTGCAAGGCTCGGCATCTGAGTCAGATGATCTGACCAGCTATATTAATATCAAGAACTGGCCAATGAGCGCACACTTAAACTTTATTCCACCGTGTTTTGGAACGAGGTGGTCCACATATATAAATGTGCTACATAATAATGTGTCTACACAACTACTTCCGTGTGAACGTGCCCATTTCAGCGAGACGTTGGCGCACCGCATTACACTTGTGAACTTTGAGACAGTCTAGAATAAGGACACTAGGACCGCTCACTTCATGCTGCCACACCTATTCGATCCACTCAAGCATTACACGCTCATCGAACCATGCCTTGGTCTGCACCGAAAACGTTGCAACCCACGGCTCACAGTAACGGTTAACCTCATCATGGAAATCATTGTCAGGTTCCCCGGCGAACACAAAGTGCGGCGGCAGCATGTGGCCATCCGCGCACGCAAGAAGTGCTGCTGTGCAGCGATAACTGCCCTTACCACCACCATTCGCTGGCACCCTCGTTACCCCAACGAGCAACACTGTTATACCGAATAACCTTAGTTATAGCGAGCTGTTTGTTATGCCATACAGCCCCTCTCAGCCAATCAAGGCAGGCGCGGGAATCCAAGCTGTGCACCCTTTCTTATCACATACATGTACTTTCCCACTGTTTCCCTCACTTCTCAACCACCAACGATGCCGCCAAAGCCACGCAGATCGCCGAAAGGAAGACCACGCCTTCCTGGTGGCCATGGGCGTCTAATCAAGAAGTGCAAAGTCACAGCCTACACAGCTCGGCATAAGCTGAAAGTGCTGCAGTATTTGGACAAGTACGATGACATTGCGCTAACTATTTCAACCTTCTACCCTGTGCTGCCTGCGGCCAAGTACAACAGCCGCCGAACGCTTATTCTCTCCTGGCGCCGCAAGCTGGACAAGATCGTGGCTGACTGTGCACCACCTGGCCGAGGCAGCTAGAAAAAGCGCGACCACGTGGTGTAGCCACCATGTTGCCTCCACACCTGGAGCAAACCCTTGTGCGTTGGGTTAATGATCTGCGTGACGAGGGTGTCCCAGTCACCCCAATTATGCTGCGGCTTCAGGCGTTGGCTGAAACAGAGGCTGCCGGAATCAACCAGTTCAAGGCGTCTTGGTGCTGGCAGCGTCTGTTTAAGGCGCGACACTGCTTGGCTTTGCGGGCGAAGACTCGGCAGGGGCAAATTCGCCCACCTGAACTTGCTGAAATTGCCAAGAAGTTCACCAAGGAAGTTCAAGAGAAGGCCAAGTCGCTCGGTGTCACAACGGTCTACAATGCAGACCAAACCGGTACGTGGAAACTCTCGCTGCTGTTGGTTTATTATCACTAACAGTGCATGTGTGCATCTTTGAATTTAGCTGTCAACTTTGAATATATCCCAAAGCACACTCTTGCCAAGAGAGGTAGTAAGACGGTATGGGTGAAATGTGCTGGAAAATCAAAAGAACGGGCTACAGTGATGTTGCTGGGTAATTCAGACGGTTCGAAGCTTCCTCCGTTCGTCATCTTCAAGGTGCGACCTTCTAAGGACACTGAGCGTCAAGAGCAAAACAATCGTCTCCGTCACGGCTTTGGGATTCAAATTTGGAAGTCCATTTCCAAAGTTCAAAGTAAAGGCAGCATGCAAGTCTACGGAAACGGAAAAGGTAAGTCAAGTGGACAAAATGGAAATTGATACTGCTGATAACTAACTTGTTGTGATACGGTTGCTGTGTAGGCTGGTGGAACGGGAATTGACTGTGGAATTTCTGCGTTTTCATTTTGGCAACCGCTCCGAGCCTGATAAACCCGTACTGCTGCTACTCGACGACTTCTCAGGCCATTGGACTGACGAAGTTGTTGAGTATGCGAAGGCCATTAACGTGACCTTAATGAAGATCCCGCCGAACGCGACCTCCGTTTCCCAACCCGCGGACGCCACGTGGAATGGCCCAGTCAAAAGAGGCTTCGCAATGCATGGATTGAAGACCTGCGTGCTCAATTGGCAGGGCGAGTGCTAGGACAGCCTTTCAAGTTGCAGCCACCGAGCCGAGCTTCGCTGTGCGGGTGGATCGACTCCGCCTGGGATGATGTGCTGCCGTCAACTATTCGTGCAGGCTTCGTGCACTGTGGCATAGTCAAGCGCAATGACCCAAGGGTCTTACCGGAAGAAAGTGTGGCATTGGTGCAGGCGGACGAAGCGATTTACGAGGCCATGCTCCACTCGAATATGATCGATCATTCCCAGGCTGAGTTCGGACTCGAAGAGGACTTCGACGAGCTTTTTCGCTCCATGGCCTTAACAGATCAATAAAGTTTGCTTCGCACTTGTTTGCATATTAACTCGATTCTTTTGGGTTCTTGCAGACTCGAGTCGGCATGTTTCGATAGCCGGGGCATAGCAAAATTGGTCTCTGCACTGCAGATCAGGTGTGTGCGATAACTAAGGTTATTCGGTAATACCGAGCACCGTAAACTACAGTGGTGTGTAGATAAATTCCGTACGTTTGGAATGCACACAGCTCGTGTCCATTAAAAATAAAAATGATGACACCACATCATGTTGGTTATTGTCCGGCATTCATACAGTAAGAAAATGCGTGCGTCGTTGCATTGCCTCACTTTCATGCAAGACTACGTACAAAATCTAAAATCGCATCATTCATGGAAAACTATTCGTGCAGTGTGAACGAAACATTTCTTGCAGGTATCTGGGATGCCTAAAAATAAATACTGCCGAAAATATATCTGTATTTTTGATAAAATTATTTATTTTCGGATCAACGCCCCAAAATAAGATATTTATGTGGACCACATCCAACAAGCAGCACGTTATTTCTGCACCAGTCATCTCAACGGGTCTGTCATGGCCATTCACCTCGCTTTAGCATCTCACCTTGAGCCCCACAACTCACTTTCGAACAAGCGTCAAGTCTAGCAAGCGCTCCCACCCACCTCTCCACCATGACCGACAAACTCCTCGCACCTGCCCTCTGCAGTCCACCTTCTCGCCCAGACAGATTGCCCGGTTCTTCTTCAAGCCCTGCCTGGACGAGGAGGGAGATATCACGGGGTACTACCAATGCAAGGTTTGCAGCCAGTGCCGCAAGCACACACCCAAGACTGGGTACACCAATCTGGTGTCCCACGTCAAGGTAACCCACCCGACCTTTGAGGCTGACACGCGTGACGCCACCGTCGCGGCGACCGGCACACTGGTGTCGTGGGTGAGCCAGAAAGCATCAAACCGGTGTGTCTGGATCAGATGGGTCGTCACTGACAGCCTTCCCTTTCCTTTTGCGAATCCAAAGGAAACGCACCGGTAATTATTTTCGTGGTTTATTTTGAGTGATTTCTTGTGCTTAATTATTTGTGACTGTTGGCCAGGTACACGAGCCTTGACCCCATATCTGTGGCCACCTTGAACTCACTCATGGAGGCAGTGACGAAGGCGGTGGAGAAGGTCATTGGCAACGAGATGCCTGAGCATTTTGACCTCATCCTGGACGGGTGGACGCACGGAACGGAACATTATCTGGCTGTTTACGGCTGCTACGTGACGGAAGCTGGGGCACAGTACCAGCTTCTGTCACTTGCGCCAGTGATGGATGAGCCGGATGACCAACTGAGTGCGGAGGGTGATATGGCGGCTATCATGCGATTCTACCATTTTTTGGTAAGTCTATTGCTGGCTGTCGTTTTCTAGTCAGTGACAACTGCGCTGTCAACAAGTGGCTCGACAATCTGCTCAGCGTGCCGCTTGTCGGTTGTGCAAGTCACCGACTGAACTTGGCTCTGCGGGAGTACCTGGCACCATACGAAGACTTACTGGAAGAGGTGCAGCACCTGGCGCGGAAGCTGAGAACACTCGAGCAAGCGGCTAAGTTGCGGTACGTGCTATTTACGGTTTATATATTTGGACTAAATTTTGAGACTAAATGGTGATTTATTTTTCGTCTCCCAAAATAGTGCCAATACCCCATTAGTTGCTGTGCTGCGTCAGGACGCGGTGGTCGTCTACATTTTGGAAGATGAAACGCTATTTTAAGCTGCGCGAGTTCATTGCTGACTACGACGAGGAACTGGCCGACTTTCTCCCTCACGCGCGACCAACCGCAAGCTAGAGGCGCTGTTCGTGAGCCTGCGAGACGTGGAGTCTGTATCCAAGCGCCTCCAGGCAAAGGACCTGACGCTGCTAGATGCGCGTATCCTCTTTGACGCCCTTCTGGACGTTCGGCTGACATTCGTCAGTTACCTCGGTACACAACTTGATGCAGATTGTTTTGGGATATAATACTAACTACCGTGTTGTGTTATGTAAAAAGCGCCTGATGCAGATATTGTCAACTCCGCTGCTTTTGAGCAGGCTATGGTCAAGGTTCTCGAAGGACTGACAGCTTTGCTGACGAGCGCGGAAGAGGCTGCGCTCGAGCCTTTCCTGCGTGTGCGTGCAACCATGCCAGATCCAGCGTCAGCGAGTTCGGAAGGCTTTGCGGAACGCACGCTCAAGCGTCGCAAGGTTTCTTCAGAAAAGACCTCCTATACGCTGCTCGAGGCTATCTCTCCCACTTCAAATATTGTGGAAAGGCTGTTCAGTGTGGCTCGAGCAGTATTGCGCCACGAACGCCATCGTCTCTCGCCATTGACGCTGTAAATGATCTTGTTTTTAATCAACATCACGCGTTGGGATGTAGCGACTGTCGAGAGCTGCTTGTAGATCGCTACGTGTGAATAATTTATTGCTTCGCTACCGAGTTTCCTATTATTTATTTCCGCTCCTACAGGCATGAAGACAATTATGTATTTCTTTGCTTCTCCATCAGTAGTTATATATCGAATAATGGGGATGCCTGGTGAGAGGTGCCATGGCCACTCGATGCTTGAGTTGGATGGGGTTCTTGTCACCGAGAGTCACGGACGTGAAGAGCTTCGGGGTGGACGGGGCCATGTTGGAATAAGGTTGGTACGTGTTGATTTGCTTGAGTTTCAGACAGGAATTTTGAAAGTAAGGTAAGAGTGCAATGGACGCGCGCATTTCCGTTAGACGGTATCACCAAGAACCAAAGTCAACTGGAATGGATGACTAATTCACCCCTCCCCCGCTTGGTCATCCATAGTGGTGTTCTCTGAAATTTATTTCAGAGTAAATCAGTGATCCGATTTTCCGCTCAAAAAGCATGCTTGCCAAAAATCACAAAAATCAACAACACGCACCAGCTCAACAGCTTATCTCCAAATCTAATAAACCCTCAAGAACTGACAAAATTACATATCAATTTTTGCTTTTGGTCAGATTCCTCTCATAAAGCAACTTCAACTTGCTAACCTTAGAGATCCCGATATTAACATGAGCCAAACTCACTCCAATCACTAATATATAGCGAGAACTAGTCAAAAGCTGCGTGCTGTATGTGGCGTGCTAGTTCAACATTCACGCAACATCTATGAAAGTTTCTTTCCAATTATAACAATAGAAGCCGGTGCACTATGTTCCCTTTGCTCGTACCCAGTACGTACAACCTGATGGAAGGCTAAATAGGAGGAAGTCGACTGAAGAGCGCGGCAGTGTTGGAGATTTTGAAGGTATTTGTTGGTTAGCGGGTAAAAGTGAGAATGAAATAGATGTTTTAGCTGGGAGATCGAACTGCGTGCAAGGCTATTCCCTTCGTCTCCTCTGTGGTGATCATGAAGTAGTAGAAGCTATCTCGAAGTCCTGACTCCATGTGCCGCCTGTCCTAGTAGCTGAATAGAAGTGAGCATGCGCATCCGTGTGTAGGCGCCCGTCGCTCTCGTTCATCGTAAATCACTGCTAAGTAATGCTTGCATGAATCCTGAACTTGCAACATTCCCCCTCGAGCATGACTTGTGAGGCGAAGCATGCTGCCCAATCGCTCAAAAATGATACGATCGGTAGCTTTGGTGAAAATGTCGGCAAGTTGTTGCTGTGTCGGGCAGTATTGGTCCTGGACTTGCTTGTTGGCGATTACATCTCGAATGAAATGATACTTGATCTGCAGGTGCCTGGTGCGCTGAGTGGTGACAGCATTCTCCATTGATTTTATCGCCGATTGGTTGTCCACCCTGAACAGAATCGCATCATTTTGTGACATCAGCTCGAGCTCTTGGAGAAATTGACGAATTGCAATGCAGTCTTGGACAGCTGAGCACGCAGCAACGTACTCGGCTTCCATAGTCGACAGCGCCACAGTAGTTTGTTTCCGCGACGACCACGAGATAGTCATGCCGTTAATCTGGAGAACCGATCCGCTGGTCGACTTTGCACTGGATGAGTCACCGGCCCAATTCGCATCAGAATAAATGACCGGTTGGAGTCTTGACGCGATGCCGTTCCCAAATTTGAAAAACAGTCCTGTGTCGGCGCTGCCTCTCATGTATAGCACGATCCGCTTAACCCCGTTCCAATGTGATGATGTTGGGCACGATACGAACCGAGAAAGGCAGTTTGTTGCTGGGGCGATGTCCGGCCGCGTGCAGTTGGATAACCATAGGAGGCTTCCAATCACCTCTCGATACAATGTCGTGTCTTGAAATGGTTCTCCATTTTCCTCGAAGAAGCGGTGGTTGACATCCATCGGTGTTGGTGACGCTTTGCATTGGTCTAACCCAACTTTGGCCAGTAAGTCGAGAGTTGTCTGGTGCTGGTGAACAGCGATGCCACTTGCAGTGTAGTCAATACAAATACCAAGACACTTTCGTTGCTCACCGAGGTCCTTGATGTTGAATCGCTCGGCAAGTTGAGTCATCACGAGATCAGATATCTTCGGGTCCTGGCTCACAATTAATATGTCGTCCACATAGAGCCCCAAGACGCAAAGCATGCCGTGTTGTCGGAGAAAATAAAGGCATGGGTCAATTCGGGATCGTTGAAATCCTTTGGCTTGCAGGAATGCGTCAATGAGATCGTTCCACAACTTGCCGCTTTGCTTCAGCCCGTAAAGTCAGCCATACGCGATTGTCGTTTGCATGAGTCGTTCCAGGAGGTGGTTTGAGGTAGATCGGCTTGTCCAATGCTGACTTTAGGTACGCGTTGTGCACGTCACCCTGGCGGAGCTTGACATTCCAGATCGCGGCTAGCATTACAATAAATCTTAAGCTTGAAATCTTCAAGACCGGAGAGAATGTTGACTCAAAATCGACGCCGTACCTCTGTGTAAATCCTCGCGCAACCAACCTGGCCTTAAATCGTTCTAGCTCGCCGTTGCTTCCAAACTTGATCCTGTAGACCCATTTTGACGTGACGATATTGGCTCCATCGGGCGCATCGACGAGTTCCCAGGTACCATTTGCGTTTAATTCAGTAAGCTCTTTATCCATGGCAGCTCTCCATTCTGCCCAATTCTTGGTGCGCATGGTTTGAGCTACAGACTGAGGTTCTTTCACGTGGTCATTTGCGTGAATGGTCATCAAAGCGTGGGCAGTTCCAGCAAATGCGTCTAGAAATGACGGAGGTAGCTCGAAATCAGCAGAATTATCGCGCCCACGTCTCCCAAAGACTCGCCGAAGAACACCTGCGGGAATTGGACGCCCGAAATCTTCTGGAACGCCAACATCATTGTCGTCACTTTGGATACTGGATTGATCAGGGTCTGGCTGAGTGGAGACTTGCACTGCAGCTGGATCCGATGCCCCGTGCACGCAGCGTTGGGAAGGAATTTTCTCCGTGTAACTCTTGGAGTACTTCGGCTGTACTGGGGCCCTGTACGTCCAGATTGTCGATGTTTTGAACGTCAGGGCTGGTCACAAATTTCTTTGTTCGTGGCAGCAGAAGTCGGTAACCTTTTTGCTTTGTCGAGACGCCAAGTATTATCGCCTTCTCGGCTCGTTTGTGCAGACTCCGACCGGTCTTGCGGGGAACGAACACCGTGCATTTCGATCCGAACTTTAGGATGTGGGAGACTCGAGGCTGTTTTCCAGTGAACACATCGATGGGGGACTTATAGTCGGCGTTTGCTCTGGTCGGGATTCTGTTGCGGATGTAGGACGAGCAGAGTACGGCATCTCCCCAATATCGTTGCGGAAGCGTCGATGCCCAGAACATAGTTCGAGCCTAATTCATGAGTGTCCGGTGAAAGCGCTCAGCTTTCCCGTTAGACGCTGATGTGTCTGGATGGGTGTACTGTAAGCGGATGCCGTTGCGAGCCGCATAATCGTCGAACTGCGAGTTAAGAAACTCTCCCCTCCATCGGTACGTACGACCTTGATCTTGAGGTCGTATTGACGCTGGAAGTCGTTTGCAAACAGTAAGAACTTGTCGAATGTCTCGTTCTTCGTGTGTAGGAGGAATACATGGTTGTAGTTGGACGCGTGATCTACGATGGTGAGTACGTGGCGATGGCCATTACGGTCAGACTTGAGGTCGGTCTTCAAGTCCATGCATATCACCGCGCCAAGCTCGTCCGTAGGGGCCGATTCGGACGTGTCTCGGGATGGCTGTGCGTTCCGTGGCTGTTTTCCTTCTGCGCAGGCCATACAAAAGTTAATCTTCTTGTTTGCCAGCTCGACGCCCCCCGCGAGGTTTTTGTTGATCATACGCAGCAGATCCTGGAAATTCACGTGACCGAGTCTCTCGTGCCATTGTTGCAGCGAACTCTTCTCCATGTTAACGAAGAGCGCGTGGGCATCCTGACCAGGAGCGCCGATTTGTGGTCGCATTGACGACCCAAAGCCCATTTTGCTCGATGGCTTCCCCGACGATATTTCCTTTGCTCGAATAAAATGTGCACTTGTCTTCAAAGACGAATCGGAGTCCTCGAGCTGTGAGTTGCGATAGCGATAGCAGGTTTCGTCCGAGTTTCTCACAGTAGTACACATTTGTAAGCAGAATGCTGCGCTGAATGCCTCCAACCGTAGCTCGGAGCAAACAGTTTCCTTTCAGCGACGACACGATTGTGTCGGAATTAGCGATCTTTATCGACAAGTGTGCAGGCTCCGTACCAAAAAGTAGGCTCCGCTCCGTACACAGATGATGTGTTGCGCCAGAATCAAGGATCCACTCAGACAGGGGCGATTGTTCACCTCGATTGCTTGAGGCTGCCAACCACAAGTACCCGTCATCGGCATTTTCGGTGGTAGATGGAGTGGTCTCTGTTACCGTCGCGGAGGCACTGTGGGCTTGCCCCTGGCGCTTCACCACTGCTTTTACTGTCTCCAACTCGGGGCACGCAGGCCCGCGGTGACCTTCCTCGTCACAAACGTAGCACACGAGTTTTCCGGGCGGCTTTGCAGACGCTGTATGAGCCTGGCCATGACTGCCTCGCGAATTTTGTTGGTGAGTACTGCTACTGCGAGGTTGGTCGTTTTGAGTGTAGGTGTCGGATCGTTTCTTTGTCGGCTGGTCGCTCGTATGACGACCGGGTGGGATGCACATGCGGCCATCTCCGCGCAGGTCGACCAAAAGGGCAAGCGTGCGGTCTGCCTCCAGAAAATGATTTTCATTTGAGCGATCAATGCGGGCGATGAGAGTGTCAGCTAAATCGGGGCAGGCGTTCGCGCGGAACGTCTCCAGCAGCATTAGGCTGTGGTCTCCGCTCATGAGACGAGCCACGTATTTCAGATAGTCCAGATATTCATACCACGAGTCATGTGGGCGTTTGCTGGATGTTAAGCGCTTGCACAGCTGAACTTGGTTCAGGCGACAGCCGAATTCGGATTTCAATTTGGTTTTGAAGTCATCATAGTTGAAGGGTGGTTTTTCGGTGCGCCACCAGGCCACATTGCTGTGAAAAATAAACGTGCCGCCTTTCCTTCGAGGAAGTTGACGCGTACAGACGCTTAAATCTGCAATGTCCACCGAGAGTGATTCAACAAGGTTTCTGTAGTAATCGCTTGCTCGTTATCCAGAATGAAGTCCTCGAAGCCAGATCCGAGGCCAGGATACACTTCTTGTCCGCTAAACTTGCGGCATTGCACGCCCTTGATCCTTGGTGTCGTTCGCACAGTTGTTGAAGTTTCAGGGGTTCCGGTGGTGCAGAGGTTGCCCCGGCCATGTTCGTCTGCTGTTCAGCTTTGAGATTTGCGATCTCAGCGTACAGTTGGGTCGTAGCCGTTGCATATGACCTGAGCTTAGCCAACTCGGCCTGGAGCATCGGCTGCGCGCTCATCATCTGAGCGAATCCTGCGCGAATTTCTCGATTTCGGTCATCATACCGACTTCCTCGGCTTATAGTGGACACCAGCATATAAGAGCGACCAATCGCATTGCAGTATTTGAACCCTCTCGCCTCCTCGGCTTATAAGTCTGCTGCAATTATTCCGACACAAATGTACTAGTATGCGTACCGGTATGACGACTTTCCTTCCGCGACTGCCAGTCATTCAGAGATTCTCCCAGACCTCAGCCGCCCTTCTCCTGTTGCCTGCTTTGTTGGTGGATGCGCGCACTACCTGTCTGCAGCCGCTGTATCTGATGGCGCCGCGTAGAGTATTCGAGCTCGCTGTTCTCATGTGATCCTAAATCTAGCAGCACTAACTCGAGGCGGTACAGTAACAGCATGTACCGCGTTGTCGTGCAAGTTATTAGACCACAAGACCCTTCCTGCTAGAAGTCGCTGGGGCTACTTTGATCAGGCGCATGTATCTGTATTACCTAAATCACGTAGCGACTGACCATTGCACGGGCGTGGACGCGCTGATTGCGGTACTGACATAGTTAACCCGAAGCCGCTCTGTCTACAATGCAAATGTTGTCGAGCGATTGCCGGTTTTCTTCTGCATGTAGCTTGTTAATCAGAATGGACTTGTTAATCGCCCGTACCGCGTGTACTGTAGTGACTCGTGGCACGTATCGTTTAACGAGTCATCGTAACAGCAGGCGTATTTAATACCTCAACCCAACAAGACATTGGAGTGCCCTTAAATACTAATACCGGTACCGCTAACAGTAACCAAAATCGGAAGGTCACTTTTTCAGGGTGGTACACTGTACCGGTACGCAGGGTGTCCACTATAAGCCGAGGAAGTCGGTATTGGTGATAGCAGCAGCTTGTCGGCGCAGCTCAAACGCCTCAGCCTGCAAGCGCGCTAGTTCAGGGTTGGGGTCCGTGCTGCCCGTCTCTAGCTTTACGGAGCTCTTGTCAGATGCTGCCAGAAGCTCGGCATCCAGGCCTTGGCGAGCAGGGAGTTTCAGTTCATCATTGGGGTTCATCTCTGCTGGAGGGTTGCCTGCGAGTGATACGGGTGCAACACGTTGAAGTTGTCACACGTCGCAGATTCTCACACGTCGCAGATTCTCGCGCGTCGCAGGTATCGGGATAGGCAGGTATCGCGTATCACAGGTATTGGACGTATTTTGCACTTGCCGAGTCGTATGACGTCAGTGCAGGTCGTCTTTGGGCTCATAACCTGATGGAAGGCTAAATAGGAGGAAGTCGACTGAAGAGCGCGGCAGTGTAGGAGACTTTGAAGGAATTTGTTGGTTAGCGGGTAAAAGTGAGAATGAAATAGATGTTTGAGCTGGGAGCTCGAACTGCGTGCAGGGTTACAGACAACGACGGATAAATCCGATCGACCAAAAATCCGACATTTAGTGGGTAATAACCAGGCTCCCATAGTAAACTCATCGCGGGTTTTATCCAATCAGCTTAACATAATCCACTTTTACACCAATTACAGAACCAAAAAAATGAATGGCTCCTGTTTAAATCTCCTCCCGCAAAGCTAAAACAAGGCTCATTTTGCACTATGATACGCGCCGAGCGCAGCTTCACTATTAAAAAGAAGCGACAAGCGTTAAGCGTAGTGGAGCAGCACGGCGTGCGGAGGCTTCGGAGCAGCTCGGCATCGCTCGCGGCACCCTCTACGATTGGAAGAAACAAGCCGACGGCATTTTTAGCTTCAAGGGCAGCGCTGTGTCGAAGACGCTCAAAGGACAGGGGCGCAAAGAACTTTTTCCTGGCGTCCCTGACCTAGTCACTTACATGAAAGATGTGAGGCGGAGTGAAGCGGTGCGTGTTGTACTTCGTATTTGTATACTAATGAAACTAACTAACATTTTCATCTTAAATGTACAGGTGTTGTCTACTTCTGGCATGATAGAGTTCATGCACAAGCTCTATCCAGACTGGATGAAGGCATACCTCTCTGGGAAGGAAAGCGGCAAGCTCGCACTCGAGCGTATGGTCCAGCGCATTGCCAATCGGTAACAGCATGTATGTATATTTGCAAAATATTGTGTATTATGAAAATTTTACCATTTACTTAATGTTTTATTTGAATAAAGGTACGGATTTTCCTCGCAAAAGCCGCAGGCTGCCAAAAAGACGACGGAAGAGCTGGAGGAGACCTGGCACGCTTCGCTATCGAGTTTTGGGACAAGTACAAGGATTTCGAAGGCGGTGGCATACTAAACGTCGATGAAACAGCGATCATGTTTGATATGCCACCAACCAAGTCCAGGGCAGGAAAGGGGCGAAAGGATGCAGCGCGAACTCTGGGGGCAAACAAGCACGCAGGTCGCATGACTGCTGTGCTCACTGTACGCGATGACGGTAAATATTGTGATTTATTTGATATTTTATTGAAAATTTTCTCATATTTAATTTTTTTGATATTTTCAGGTCGCAAAATGCCGATTCTTTTCATCATCCGAGGTGTTCCAGGGGGCAGGATTGAACAAGATGAATTGGGGCAGTATCCGGACGGACACTTCTACGCTGTGCAAGAAAACGCTTGGATGGATGCGAGGGTTTGGAAACTTTACGTTGAAAAATTACTAAAATTTGAAATAGATGGCCCCGCTGTTCTTCTTCTTGACAACTTTGAGTGTCATGTGTCAGAAGAAGGACAGCGGATTGTGGCGGAGGAGGCAATGCTACTGCGGTCCCATTGCCACCAAACAGTACAGCGGTTTGTCAACCGCTTGATGTCGGTGTCATGGGACCTCTAAAAGCTAAACTTCGTAACAGTGCTGGCAGACGCACAGGTGGTACCGCTAAGGAAAACGCCTCCGCGCTATAAAGTCTACGATTGCCGCGTGGAAGGCCATCAAAAAGAAAACAGTTATCCGTAGCTTCAAGAAAGCAATTCCCCACCATCCCGAGATAACAGTTTAATCGAAAGATTCTTTTCTACCCAACTATACGGTTATTGATTTGTTTTTGTGCTTGCACCTTTAATTTCAGCCAATAATACGCTTATTTAAAAACCGTCGGATTTTTTGTCTGGATCCGTACACTATGGAGGATACCGCTATGTCATGTCGGATTTATCCGTCGTTGTCTGTATTCCCTTCGTCTCCTCTGTGGTGATCATGAAGTAGTAGAAGCTATCTCGAAATCCTGACTCCATGTGCCGCCTGTCCTAGTAGCTGAATAGAAGTGAACACGCGCATCCGTGTGTATGCGCCCGTCGCTGCTAAATAATGCTTGCATGAATCCTGAACTTGCAACACAACCAGGATCTGAACATGTTCAAGAGGGACTCTGTGGAGCACACATCGCGACGTGGGTGGTTCTGTCGTCCGGCAGAATTTGACATTTTCCACGCAAACTATTATAATAGGACTCAACTATTAATACCCCCTCCATGGATATGTATCAACCTGAGTATCTTCCACGATGAAACCTAAATTCAATGCACCGCTCCTCATGTTCGTCTCCCTACGCTGGACCACCACTATTTAAAAAAATCTTCTTATTTCTTACAACATTTGACTAGTACCGGTAGCTTCCAAAGGGCGGCCTCCAAGCGGCGAGGCACCTGTACCGATACGTGTTTAATCAAAGCAGCTCACCTCCATTTCTTTCGAATTTCAGAGCTCACCCGGGCGCTAGCGCACGGCCTTGTGAGCTACTTCTAGTATATTTCTGGACAGAGGAAGTAGATGGTAGTTGAAGAAGCTTAGTATTGTCGATGCATGCCGAAGATAATAGAACTGGCGCTCACGAAGATAATCGTGTGGCAATTGACTCCACTGTTTTATCAAGCGCCTTTCGGTGCGCGTTATACGCGGACGGTCAACAAAATGAAAGTGGCTGGCCACCGCGATGGGCTGCGAAGGCTTGTGGGTAGCGAGGCACGGAACAAAAAGCGAGGAGACACGGCTAGAGCTCTCCAAGCAGCGCGGTCACGTCTTCCACCGTCAGATCGCGATCATCCTTCTTCAAAATAGCGCGTACCGAGTCGGAAGCCGGGTTCGCTACTGACATTGTCTTGTCCACGTAGTTGGGCAGTCGATCCTGGTTGGCATCCACCCACCGCAAGTATTTTAGCGACTGCTCCGGCGTCAGAATGGAGTGCAGCATTTCCGTTTGTCGCTGGACGGCTTCTGAACGTTGCTCGAGGCTCTTCTTTAGCTTGCTTAAATATGTCTGTTAAAAACGAGGAAAGCAAATCGTGGTCAACAAAATGAACCCAGAGCACCTGAATACGAAGCCCATAGCTCAAGTACATACCACAGCCAGTGCCACCCGTCGGCGCTCCAACTTGCTACTCTTGGTCTCGCCAGTTCTGTTGGGAAGCACATAATTATTGAGTCAGTATATGCAGCTGAAAGCACCAGCTTCACGTACAAAACCACCTACTTGTACAACGATTTCAGCTTCTCATCCTGTTCGTAGGTGAGGGCGAGGTCGCTAGTCAGCGTCGTCCACAACGTGTCCTTCTTCACCATAACCGGAGTTTTCTTCTTCTCCGGAACTTCCCCGGCGTTCTTCGGGACGCCACTGGCTTCCTCAAAGAAAGTCTCCTCCTGAATACTGAGCCACAGCAAGAAGCGGCAGTACGGCGGAAGCAGCAAGTTGTCCAGCTGACGAAAGTTATAGTCCTTCACCGCAAGCCGTTCCTACAGATAGCAACAACAAAAAGTTACAAACTATCCCACTACCTCCCTGAAGCTCCAACTCACCACACTGTTCGGCCCGAAGCGCTCCTGAATGAGCATAATACCCTGTCGAATCTTCTCCTGCACCGTCTTCACAGCAAACACCATGAATACCCCTCCAACTCTCACTCTGAAATACACCACCTACCTCCTCCAAGCCGCCGCTCTTCAAGTCCTCCGTGAGGTTCGTCAGAATGTCCGAGCGCACCTGGTTCAGCGCCTCGTCCGCGCGCTCCAAGTGGCTCGCGCGGGTCGCGTCGATGCTCTCCGTCAGCTGAGACACTTTCTCCTCCAGCAGCTCTAGGTACTGTTTCTTGCGGCGCCGACTCTGACGCGCCGACTCGCGATTCCTGGCCAATCGCCGCTGCCGCTTCTCGTCCGTGTCCAAACCCGCGTTCGACGACGTCTCGTCATCGATGGCAGCTGGTCGCAGCAACGAGCTCTCCGCGAAGCTGCTGAAGCTGCTCTGCAACTGCTGGAAGGAGGGGGCGGCTGACGCGCTGGCGGATGGAGACGCCACGTCTCCGCCGAACGCGCGCTCCGACGCTAACGGCGCCGTTTGCCCGAGCGTGAACTGCTCGGCCGAGGCGGCGGCCGCGACGGGGCGCGCGTGCGGCATCTTCTCGGCCGCCACATCCGCCGACAGGAAGTAGCTCAGCAGGTCGTCATCTTCCGCCGAGAGGTCCATGGCCCAGGTGTCTTGCTGATTGATAGTCGAATCGCCCAATGACTCGCGGAGGCGCAAATCTGACTCGAGCTCAGTATGGTACAGTTTGGTGCTCTCATTATGTCGGTTGGCAAAAATTGGTCCCTCACAAAAATAGCCGGGTGAGTAAACCGGGTGAGTAAAACTGATAAAAAAATTAACTAAAAAAACAGTTTTATTATAGTAAAAACCGAGCAGAATTTTCATCATACATGTAGTTTATAAGTAAATTCTTTTCAAAAATTAACTCGGAAAGCTAAAAGTCGGTTGAATCCAGTTAGGTACGATTCACCATCTCTCAATCGTGTACACAGTTTCATTCTCCATCGTAGGTTTAACTGAGTGATGGTCATTGCTTCTTCAGTGCTGTTCACTCGGCAGGAATCCCGGTACAAGACACGTTTACCCAAGACTATGGCACAGGTGATCAAACTAGCGACGGAGGCGCCCGATGTGAGCGACTCGGAGGTTAGTTCGCTCTGCGGCAGTGAGCTGGAGCTAGAGATGGCGTGGGGAGAGGGGCCCATCGCGCCGCTGCGCACCGAGGACGATGCAGCCGCCCAGAAGGCGCTGGCGGAACGTTCAGGAAGCAATGGCAACGGCTCCAGCCGCGCACGCACGCCGCAGAAACGGGGCAGCGACTCGCCGCTCGCGCGCAGCAAGCGCCTCATCAACATCCACCCGATTCGCTCGGCCGGGTACCTGTCCAAGCCTAATGAGCTGCCTGTGGGCGTGCGCAAGCAGCAACGTTGGTTTAACGGTGAGAGAAGAGGTCGGCGTGAGGGTTACTGGGGTTGTATACTGATATGGTTGTGTACAGACCACCACTTTGGCAATCGAGCGGCGTCTACGCGGTTGGAGGATTTGATGGAGCACATGGACATTAATGTGGAGTGGAGGTGCGTGACTGTCGTTGTTATTGGTTGGGTATGTGGGTGACTGAACTGGGTTGATGAGGCAGATCAAACTTTAAGAAGCTGGCGGAGCCTCAGAATGAAGAGCTGCAGACGGAGTTCCGCCAAGGAGGAGGGGCGCGCGAGAACCGATCACATGCTCCACGCAATCGACGCAAAGATGAATGGAACGGTGGGTTGGGGATGTTAGTGTGGAGTTGTTTCTTTGCTGGTGGCTGATGTTGTTGTGGGCAGATGCCGAGCAAATGTTTACTCGTGTTGACCGCCGTGCGCGAACGTTGATGCTGCGGTCATTTAACTCGTTTGCTCCGTTTATTGAGGCGGTGGAGTACGTGGTCTTACACTTCATCCAGGTACGTGAAGAATGCTGTGAAAATGTTATCGCAAGCAAGTAGCTTATTGAAAATTGTTGCAGTGGCAAGAGGTGCCATCAGAACTGGAAGTTGCAACGCCATTGTTCCGCATGCTGAAGCACCCGATCGAGCTCGTGCGCGCGAACGAGAAGGATGTGCGGTTGATTCTGCCTTTGCTGGACTCGGCTTTCCACCGACTGATCATTCACAGCGTTTGCCAGTTCTACGGTGTGCGATCACGAAGTGCGTTATCCTGTGTATGGCACTTGCTCTCGTCGATCACAAGCTTATGTCATGTGTGCCTTGTTCAGCCGACACCAACCGCCGCCTGAGCACGAAGATCATGGTGCTCAAGAGCCCAAAGAAGAAACTCTCGGCCGACGACCTGGCGCAGATTTCGCTGTGCGAGTTCATTCGCGAGACGCGTATTGCCAAGCGCCAAGTCGTAGCGACCTCGCCCCAGAAAGTCGTCGACAACGGCCGCGCATTGGAACTGCAGTCCAAAAGCAGCGAGTGCAGCGACGGCTTTTACTTGGTTGAGGCCCCACAGGTCTAACTCACTGTAACGCAGCAGCAAAGTGGTGTAAAAGGCAGTGAAGGCAACGTGCAGTTGAACACGCCTGCACCAACACGTAATCAGGATTCCATCTGGCTTCAACCACCTTTGTCGCATGAAAAAGTCTCGACTAAAGTCTAGTGGAGCTCTTGACCTGATGCGAAAAATGGCGACGAGGTCATCATCACCTTGCCATTTTTCTTTATCTGTTCTAACCAAGTCACGCACTTCGCCACTTCATAATCCCCGACCAGACCAGCAGTTGCAGCTTCAAAGTCGCCTCTCTGTTCGCTGGATTCCCAAGATCGTACTTAGTGCAGTCCTATTTTTCGTGGGGAGTACTGTGGCTCTGTTGTTGAGCTTTGCGGGGTCCCCACACGCAGTCAGACGCGCAGAGTCTCTAGACGCCGCTAGGGCCGCCCAGACACACGTCAAATGGAGCAGAACACACTACCAGAGAACGATACACATGCCACGCCACCTCCCGACGTAGAAGCCGCGTTAGAGACACAAATAGAGGTGGATACTGCTGTGAGTGAGGAGAAAATGGAAGATATCACGACTGCAGAGGGAACTGAGGGGACGGAGACACTGCCCAATGAAGTGACAGATGGAATTGATGTGGAAGCGGGAGTTCCGGTGGAAAAAGACCCAGTAGAAGAGCAGGGAGCTGCGGCTGAAGAGCTTAGCGAAGATCAGGAGCAACCATCGACTCCCGAGGAGCTGCACGTGGATGAGGATACTACTGAAGAGAGTGGGGTGGTGGAAGTAGAGACTGCAGAAGAAGAAGAGAAGCTGGAAGATCCTCCGACTCCTGATGATGAAGCTGCTGCAGATGCAGTCACGGATAGCGAACCTACTGAAGAAACTGCAGCAATTGAAGAGCCACTGGAGAAAATTTCAGCTGCAGAGAAGGATCCTGTGGAGGATCAGACGGCAGCTAGCGAGGCTGCAGATGCTGACGGTGCCGAGAAGCTGGAGGATCCGCTGACGATCGTAATCCCAGAAACTGCTGCGCCTGTGCTGCTGGTAGATGAAACGCCGGAGGTTCCTGCACTGTCTATTGATGCTGACGCTCCCGTGGAACCTGCAGCCGAGGAGCAGGTATCAGTTAATGTTAATGGTACTGCGGTGAACAATTTGGCCGCCGATGAAGCAGTGGCGACACCTGAAGTGGGACTGCAGTTTCCTCGGGAGCTGGACATGCCTGTAGCTTCGCCTGCTGCATCCCCAAATCTTCTCGTTGGGACAGCAGATGTGATGGGCACTGAGAACGACAATGAACCCGTAGCCACCGCAGCCGAATCGAAAGAATCTGAGCAACAGGAGGCAGAGAATGGAGAGAAGACCGTGGAAGATATGTCTGAGCAGGAAGGTGAGCACGCGACTATCACTGCAGTACCAGAAGCTATAGAGAAAACACCAATTGATGCCAACTTGGAAGAGGTCCTAGCGAGGATCCGAAATAAGCTACCCTGCGAAGCCGTTGAGGTGATGGAGTCTGGTGAAATCCTAGTTTTGCCTAAAGGCTGGTCCACACGTCAGAGTAAAACCAACGACGGCAAGACATACTATGTATCACCCTACGGACATACGCAATGGTTGCGTCCACCCATGAAGACTGGTGTCATCTACAACTGGGTACACGAGATCGAGGTGACATTTGGTCCTGGCCGCCTAGGACTCAACCTCAAGCAAATTGCTGGAATTCCTGGTACGGAATTCACAGATCTCCAGGTCCACATTGCGGAAATTTACAAGTTGCCAAACGGAATGGCGAGCCCAGCAGAAATTTATAACTGGAGCGTCAAGCCTGAAAAGCACCTTGCGGTAAATATGCGAGTTACAATGATGAATGGGGTCTCGTTGACTGGGTACACGTATTCGGAGGTTCTGGAACTGCTCGCACGAATGGTGCGTCCTGTACGCATTAAGTTTGCCGACATCTCTAAAGGTATTGTGGGTCGAGTTGAGGAACAAATTCCACATGAAGAGACCGAAGAAGGAAAAGAAGCTCGTGCAGCACGAGTAATGCAGAACTCCCTGCGTATGGAGTACTTCCAAGTCATGGTTTCATTCGAACTTCACAGGCAAGTGTGGGCGACTACAAAGCGTCACAAGCATTTACAGATGCTCGAGATTGGAAAGAAGTGTGAGGTTATGGAGAATCAAGTCGATGAGGAACAGCTGCATCAAGAGTCCTTGGAGAAGGAGCGTGAGCATTTGATTCAAGAGGCTGAATCAATCAAGGAGATGATCAAGCAGCTCGATCAACAAGCAGCCGGTGAAAACGAATCGCCAGAGGTACTAAGGACCGCAGAGCTGGTCCAGCGAACCGGAGAACTGGAGAAGGAAGTCATCGACATTATTGCTGAAAACGATGAACTGCAGGCAGCTCGAGGTGAAATCGAAGAGACCCTTGACAATCTGCAAAGGGAATTGGATGAGTACGGAGATCTCGATGTGGATCCGAATGGCCAGTACGAGATCAAGTTTTCTCGCCTGCATTTTTGGGCTCCATGGTGCATAGAGGTTCGATTGACACCCGCGCTGAAGACGCTCGTGAACGTCTTCTCGAGAAGATTAAAGCCCAATGCGATCACTTGGAAGAAGAGATCCAAATGGAGGAGGAGCGATCTAAGTTCGTGGAATCAGAGATTCACCAGTTTCAACAACAGATGGACGTGGCAGCAGAAGCCGTCAAACGTGAGGATCAATTTATTAGCGGCGAGCGTCCGCCTCAAATGATCTTTTGGAGAACAAGATCGCTTTGCTGCGGAAGAATCTGCATGAAACGGTGGTCGGAATCGCAAAAGCTTCAAACGTCGGAGACCAGCAACAAGCCGATAACCTGTCGATCCGACGAGCCGACTTGAAGGATGACCTGAAGACGGCGCTGGATGAGATGCGGCGAATGGAGAATGAGTTGAACGTGTTCTTCGACGTAGATCAGGGCAAACCGATTACGTTGCAGCGCGCTGACTCATCTATTGACGCGGTTGATATTGACGAGGCCCCACACGAGCGCATGTCGGAGACGTCACGACTGCAGAATAAGCTAGCAAAGCTCCAAACCCAGCTGCATGATACAGTGGTTCAGCTTGCAAAGGCGGCAGGTGAGAAGGACGAAACGCGGAAGAACGAATTGAGCAAGCGGCGATTACAATTAAAAGACGAAATGACGGTGGTGCAAGACCAATTCCAGGTGCTGACGAATGGCACGCTTAATGTCTCAACGAAGGGAGGAGAATCCTCACGTGCCTCAATTGGGGGTCCACCAACGATGCAGAGCGTTCCTCGCAGATCTACCGGTGGGTCTCGTGCGTCGCTTGGTGGTGGTGTCCGAGGCTCAATTAATGGTAACAGGGCATCCATTGGTGGCAACAGGCCTCCTGCTAGTGTTGCCCAACGAATGTCGGAACGATTCGATCCTAGTCCCAGTCGCCGAAGCAGCAGCAGTGCGTCCATGGCCTCACTGACGCAGTCGCACGACTCGACCACAAACCAGATGCCACGCGACGGAACGATGCCAAAGATGAGTGGCATCCTCCGAAAACACCCCACTCATTCCAATGAGAAGGGTACGTTCGGAAATATGTCACTGCGCGGAGTTCGCGAGCGGTGGTGCAACATTGAGCCGGACGGATATCTTCGATATTACAAGCGGGAGGGCGATCGTGAACCGCGTGGATCGATCCCACTCAATCAGAAGTCTCTAGAGATCCTGCACGGCAAGGGGTTGGCAAGCCGAACGAGTTTATGATCTGTTCGCCTACGCACCAGACACGAATCGTCGCGAAGACCCGCGAAGACATGCTACAGTGGGTGATGATGCTGGAGCTTTCGCACGCGTACTTCATGAAGCACAACCTCGGATCGACGGATGGTGGTCACGCCCAGGGTAGCATCTCATCTTCGGTTGGTAGCACCGCAGACCCCGAGTCAGGAGATGCAGAGCTCGCGTACCGGAACCAGCGAGCGACGCTCGGCTTCTGATCGTGCCCGGGGCATGTTTTAATCCGGCCTTATTCAATTTGTTACTCAAGCAGGGTTTTGCTAGTTTCCCGTCGCATCAGGGACACTGTAGACATATTTATTTGGCAGTGACGACAACTTCTCGAACAGAGTGACACGGACATGATCTCCAAACCATGTTGCATCCCTCCGTAATACAAACAACAAGGCTTATCCACTTGGAGAACAAGTATTTTTCTCCATCCAAATACTTCGTAAGCTTACATGTTAGTACAGTGCATATGCGAACACAAATGCGAGGACTACACACGTATAGTGCAACATTCGGTACCAATAAACAACGAATCATTATAAGCGAAAAATGCCAACGACTTTTTACCAATGCGACTCGTGTATGTTTTTATACTTGATGTATACTTTTTACGTGCCTCACTGGATCCATGTTTTACGGTACGTCCAGTTTACCGGATTAAACCGGGTTATATTAATAACCGGATCTATTTTCAGATTTATCCGTAAATCCATGCGGCTATGTAATATAAATACCTTTGATCAGGCGCATGTATATGTATTACCTAAATCACGTAGCGGCTGACCATTGCACGGGCGTGGACGCGCTGATTGCGGTGCTGACATAGTTAGCCCGAAGCCGCTCTGTCTACAATGCAAATGTTGTCGAGCGATTGCCGGTTTTCTTCTGCATGTAGCTTGTTAAGCAGAATGGACTTGTTGTACCGCGTGTACTGTACATGTAGTGACTCGTGGCACGCATCGTTTAACGAGTCATCATGACAGCAGGCGTATTTAATACCTCATCGCCCAGGAGTGCCTTAAGTACTAATACCGGTACCGCTAACAGTAACCAAAATCGGAAGGTCACTTTTCAGGGTGGTACACTGTACCGGTACGTAGGGTGTCCACTATAAGCCGAGGAAGTCGGTAAATATTAGAGGGCTATATATGTAATTATTTGAAACCACAAAGGCCATAAAGAGTAATAAAAAATGTTATTGTGTATTTTTCCGAACATCACTTCAACATCATTCCGCATTCAGCACGCACGCGCATCAAGCTCTCTTCCAGAATGAGAGGAGGAAGCCTGCCCATCGCTACACGTCGAACGCTCTTCCAGCGCCAGAAGAGAAGAGCAAGCCTGCTATGTACCACATCGCAAAGGGTATGAGATGACATGTACTGTACTGTAAGGGCGTGGTTGCGTTACTCGTGTCCGGTGTCGGTGTTGAACTTCGGCGCCATAGACACGCAACATGGTCCGATATGATTGGCTGTTTTGACGGCCTTGGTGTTGACACGAGACACCAGTCGAGGAGTCGTGTCTCGGGTCGACACCGATGCACAGAAATTTCACTTTGAAAGAAGAAGGCGCTCGGATGGATCTCGAAGTCGATGAGTGCGCGGCACTAGTAGCTGCTGTAGGTGCTTGTGCCATGGCCGCCGCCACTACCGTTTCCGCTGTCGTTAACCCCCAGCACTCAAGGTTGTATATAACAACGTCGCCAGTTGCACTTGTTCATAACATGTTGTTCAAGACAACATGTTAAAGAATGCACTTTTGTATGGGCTTTGGCCGTTTGCACGCGGGTAGGGCATTACTTGGGTTGAATCCAGCACGTATGATGTGCGACCAGGGTGCAAGAGAACTCGCCGTTTTCCCCACTAAACGATTGGCTTGCGCCAGTGGTCATTTCGAATCATTCCTGAAAAAGAAACCAAGTGAGAAAATGCCTCGACGACGATAAACCCGGAGTGAGGCGGAGGCTTTCCTGGCCAAACTAGAAGGCCAGCCAGCTGAAGCCCACATTCGGTACGTAGCTGAGCACCAGGCGTACCTGGCCGGAGAGCGCGCCGAGGACGTGGATCTGCGGACGCCAGTCAGGGTTCCTCGCTCAGTACCGCTGCCGCCGATGGGGAAGAGCGCCGCGTATCTAGCGGCCATGCAATGCAAGGACAAGAACGAGGGGAGAACGATGCGGGCGAGGACGAGGACGAGGTGGAGGAGTCGGACGAAGAAGAGGAGTCGGATGAGGAAAAGGAGTCGAAGCGGAAGAGAGGTCGAGCGAATGGTAAGCGCTCGACCTCGAAGGTGATAACGAAGAAGACCGGGAAGGGGAAGGTGCGTGCGACCGAGGCGAAGAAGGCCAAAGAAGCAGTCGCTGTTGTTCGGGCGGTCTCAGCATCTACGAAGAAGAAATCGCGCAGATGAAAGAGCGCTTGCGGTTGGAGAAGGAGGAGAAGCGCGGCGCCAAGACTCGTGCAGATATTCAGACGCGTCTGGATCATGTGTTGAAGAAAGAGGTGATGGCGACAAAGAAGCGGATGAGGGCTGTAATACAGCCAAGACCAGCAAGTCGGCGGGAAAGAAGAAGCGAAAAACGAGTCCGCATGTTGCGAAAGACGATGAAGCTGCCGACGACGAGAGCTAATTGTCAGGGTACGTTATGTTGCGAATGCACATTGGAGGACGCGAAGATAATCTTTGTTGTGCTTTGCGAGCAGACCTACCAGTATGATCGCTTCTGCAGCAGGAATACGTTCGCCGCCACCAACGCGACCGACGGCTCGGTTCGTACTGCCAATAACATGAGCTGTTATACAACATGTTTGATTGACAGTATGTTGTATATGACTACATCTACGTTGTCTATAGAGCACTGAATTTGGATGATGTCTGCGAGTTGGAGGATGTTGCTGAACCAGAGGTTTTGTCCAACTCGATCCCGTCACTGTTTGTCGATGAAAGATTGGACTCGGACGTGGAAGGCGACAGCTCGGACTCTGCTAGTTGGTATGTGGGGGCTCATGAACTAGCGGAGGGTGAAGACGATGGAGACGAATCGGATGAGGGAGAGGAGGACGACGATGCGGAAGATGACGACGAGGGAGAAGAGGATGAAGATGAGGATGCGGACAAGGACAAGGATGGTGTGGAGGATGATAGCGCGATTGAGGGTTCTGTGGACGGCGCCGCGATTATTGCTCGCCGCTAGAAAAATGCGGCGAAGAGACTGGCTACGAAGCGACTGAAAGAGGCAGTCGTGAAGTTACCACGCGCCTGGAGTTCAACAACAACGGATTGGGACCTCATGACACATTAAGAGATGGCGGTGCTCGCGCAGGACGGCAATGTACTGAAGAAGCTGCTAGAGGATGGATGGAATCACGGTACGTGTTTCTTCTAGTTCATGTATGATATACTACGTGGACTAACGACTGTTATGTTGTATATTACTACTTCGTAGATTGGAGGTCTATTGCGGAACTGATCAACACGCGAGTGAATTGGACGGCCAGTCGCCGACCAAATTTTCTGCAGACCCAAACTCTGGTCCTGCGGTCGTTGTGCGGATCCTGCATGAAGTGCTCCCGCCTCCCCAAGTAGGTGTGTATCATGCGGTCGTGACCGACCGCTTCTACACGTCCGGGCAGCTCACGCTGCAATTACTGAGCCGCAACGTGTACACTGTCGGCACTGTCCTGATCAACAAAAGGGATTCCCGCAGGAGCTGAAGACGAAGAAAAGAACCGTCCGCGGGGTGTTCCGCGCGGGACCACGAAGCTGACAGTGTCCAAGAGCTGCCCGTAGCTGACAGCTATGCTGTGGTGGGATTGAAAGGCCGCTCACCTACTTGCTACGGGCGGCAGCAGAGTGCTGCAGTCTTGTCGTATGTTACCGTTTCTATTCTTAGCGATGTCGTCACTAACTACTTGTTGTTTTTTACGATGTTGTATAGAGCGTCGTCTGCGAGGTGGTAGGAAAGTAGTCGTCCCATGTCCGTCAATGATGCGTAACAACCAGCGCTTGATGGGAGGAGTCGACATACACCACCAGTTGAGGCTGCAGCGCTATTCGCTGCAGCTTGCGGTTGTTTTCCGTAAGTACTACAAGACAATCTTTCTGGGCCTCGTTGACATGGCGATCGTGAACGCCTTTATTGTCTATCGAGAAGCCCAGAAGCGAAACGACCAACCCCCGCAGACCATGCCAATTTCCTGCGTATCCTGCAGACGCAAATGCTCGAGCTCACTGCGGCTGACTTTGCAGACCAGGTACATTGATCATTGTGTTTAGCTTATAGTTGTTTTACTAAACTAGTGTGATGTTTTGCTATTAGATGATGTCGCCCGGTCCACCGGCTCCGGCCGAGACAATGCCTGTTGTGTCCTCTGAGCACAAGCTCACCGAATTCCCAGATTGGCAGCACGTGGGCGGGGTCCGCAAGAGGCCCCAACACCAGTGCAAGGTGTGCTCGAACAGGAAGCAGAAGAAAGGCGAGCGCTGCGCCACGCGATTCTTCTGCAAGGCATGCAGCGACGGAAACAAGAGGTGCGTGAGTGGAGTTTTGAAAACACTGTGACGCTTCATGTAAATAGAGTCTACCTCTGCGACCACGGGCGCCCCAAACACTATCTGGGCAACACCTTGACGTGCCATCATATATGGCACATCAAGTGGAACAACGGCAAGGAGCGCTCTCACCCTCTTGTTGGCCGGGACATTCAAATGCGCGGCTTTGGGAAGAAGCGGCGCCGCACTAGTGTGGATGAAGGAAGTGGTGAAGACGGTGACGATGCAGATGATGGCGAGCATGCAGATGATGACGTCCAACAAGCCGACAAGTAGGCACCTGCTACGGAGGTAGTTGTAGCTTTGTCTCGCTATGTGTAATACATATTTGAGTGTTCCACATGAAAAGAAGCATGGCCTAGGAGTCACGTTCGGACTTTGACTAGAAACCTTTCATGAAAAGGGCGTTCATAATAAAAATGTCAACCAGATACACAACGTGTTATTTACTAGGGAGTGGCGCCGCTGTCTTATACTACATGTGGGCACATTGCCATGCGAGGACAGTGTCCATGCACAAACATCCAGTCTTGACGTTCAGAAAAATACATCGTACTTATATGGGACTTTACAAAGTGTGAGTTTAGACTATTTTTAACATGTAGTCTTTAACAACATGTTAAGAGCTGGGCACACCCTCGAAAACGCCGCGAGTGTTGGGGTTAAGAAGGAGAAGAGCAACATCCTGACCCCGCCTACGTGCGACTAAGCGGGTGGTATAGTTATTACATTATCGAGAACATCTTGTCCACGAGCTCTATCGTCCAACACAGCGTCGTGGGATCTTTTGCTGAGCTGGCGCTGCCAACAACGCGACTTCTACCCCGGAGGCAGAGCTTGCTGCAACCGTACCAACGATTGATGTGCTCGACGGTGCAGGTGTCATCTGCGTCAGCGGAATGTTGGTTGGAGAAGCGCTAGAATAGCAAACGTTTATCGACGAGGCACCGCCCGTTACTTGCGATGGCTCCACGGGGTCAATGACAGCGGAACCTGATGGTTCCGTGACGCTCTCCGCTCGAGCATGCACGACGGGGTCATGACCAACCGCGAGCGTAGTGGCCGGTGCTGTAGATCCTCGGTCTGTGGGCATAATGACACGTAGCAGCTCGACTCAAGGTGTTCTCTGTGGGAGGCAGCTTGGGAACTGATAGTGCTTCGAAACACCGACACGTGCATTGAGACCAGCGCGATAGGTTTAGCGTGGAAACGAGGATCCAACACCGACACCGGACACGAGTAGCTCAACCCCGCCCTAAGAGGGCGGCGTGATGTTAACACGGTGCAGCTACGATAGGAGGAGGACGGCCAAAGTTTGGCATGCGGATGAATTTTGAGAAGGTTGCCGGAACGAAGAACGTGACGTGCAAGAAGTGTTATCAATTGATCTCCAACGCAAAGGTGGATAAGCGCAATGGCCGATGTAGTGTACGACCCATTAGCGTTAGCTGATTGGAGCGGGGCGAGGAAAGTGGCGATGAAGACGCCGTGCATTTTTGTCCAGTGAGGACGACAGTAGCGATAACGAAGACGGAGGTCACCCAACGTCGACAACAGCTTCAACTACGTAAGTTCTCAGGATTAAACCCGATTTGCTTCAGTTTAGTAGCACAACGTTAACGTTTTCAGCCAACATTGTTCGTTTTGATGCGTGTCATCTGTGTGATGTATCTTGCTTGATATCAACGCGCTACCCTCGCATCCGCTTGGTGATGTGGCTTTTGTGCAGACCACTGGCTTTTTGCCGCGGATAAATCCGGATCGATCCAATAAATCTGCAGTTTAAACGGGTTTGTGCCGTGGCGAAAAACAGCACTATAGCAGACCATACATCGCACATAGTCTCATAGCACTGCAGCGTGCGCAGTTGCCCTTTCTCAGTGTCTGGTTGAGCGCAGCGGTATACACTGTATTGCTTCCGCATGTGTTTGATCTGGGCACCATTGACAATGACAAAGTTAATGGCTTCACTACAGTAGAGCTCTTCACAGGCAAGACGTCCTATAATACCTTAGACTTGCACTGAGTGGGTATGACAGTGATATCACTATAACGAGACACCACGGAAGCCAGCAGAGATCACGCATTGCGCAATTGGTTCCAGCTCTTGGAACCTTGAAAGTTGCCCTTCATGACTTTAAATCGCAATTCGAGCAGCACTTTGCAGCGAGTGCTGTCCACGCGAACGAGTCCTGTTCCGAATCCCCTCAATGGACTGCTGTTTGCATCGCCAGCACTATCAGACGTCTGTGTCGGAGCAGGAATAGACGGCGTATCACTCGACGCACGGGGCAGAAGCACGGGCAGTCGTGAGGTGAGCGTGACCCACGTGCCCTTCGAGGAATGCCCCCGTGAAGCCCGAAGTATCGAACCAGCAGAACGAGAAAGCGACGCGGAGAAGAAAGATACAGTCATGGTGGATGAGGAACATTACAGAGATCTTCTAGTGATAAGTAGCTTGAATAGACCCTTTGAACTCGCTCACCTTACCATACATATAATATCCGACCTCCGACCGGCAGCCTCCGACCCGAGCCCGACCCGAGCCAAATATCAAAGGTTGTGTGGACACACCAATATATGGCAAAAAGGTAATTACGTAATATTCAAATGGGTGGCAGCGCACAGCGCGCAAACGCGTTCCTGTCAATCAGTGCCAAAGTGACCGCTCTCCTAGCAATTGAGGGAGCCGTGCCGAGCATCGGTGCGGCTAAGAGGTGTTGTCGCTCCCTCGAAGAACTGTGTGGAGTTAATTCCCCTTTTGACACTCCAACGAGTATCCCGGTTATTGAGTTGTGCTAACCCCCACCAAAGTAGCTCAGTGGTAGAGCTCCCGCAAGGGATGGCCGTGGGTTCGATTCCCACCTTTGGTATCTGCACTGAGAGAGAGTCGGGAATGCAAAGTTCGAGTACCGCGTTGATGTGATGCGTGTGTGTGTGTGCGTGTGTCTCTGTGTATATAACTGCTGGTCCTTTGTGATGCATGTGTGCAACTGTTTGTATTTTTGGATTACACGAATGTCGATACATGCTTCCTAAGACTGCAGTGCTTGGTCATTTAAGTAGTGCTTCTTGAACTGCATTCGCACGATGTTGCAGTTGAACTTAATCGTTTTTGGCACACTGCAAATGTTGCCAATGTTGAGCAGCAGAAGCAGGTTTGGATCATGCAGGAGGGCCTTGTTAACCTAGCGCATGAATTAAAGCATAAAGATGTCGCAGTCGAAGCTGTTACGCTGCCTTGGAGAGGTTTCAACGCGCTTGGTCGCGTATGGCACTGCCTTCCTGCCAAACTTTCTCTGTGCCTCTAACTTGAAGTAGTCGCCCAGGATCTCCACGATCTCTCGCGTGGAGTGGTAATGCTTGGAATCGACGTGCAGCAAATATGGTTTCACGCCCTTAATGTCAAGTACCGGATTTTGCATCACGACGAAGCTCCAGTGCGAATTCATGTACACTGGAACAAGGATGATCCGGTACTTCTCGTACGGAAAGCATGCGGTGATACCGGAAACGTTCTTGTACGCCGTTGTCATGCTGCCTTAATTGCTTCTGTACTCCCTTAGGATGCTCCCAAATAGTTGACTGTCAAAATGGAAGGTAGAGGAGTTGGCAGCGATGTGCTCTCGGATGAAATATGAGACCAGAGGGTCATTGAGCCAACCTTCAGGATCCAGTCCATTTAAGTCGTTTTTCATGACTGGAATAGAGTACGTATCATTTATGGTCCTGAAGGAAACAGCATCAATGCTGCACACCAAAGAACTTGCCTCCGGTGCCTGAAAGCTTGATGCTGAAGTTGTATCTTCACCTTCATTGATCACCACAGGGAAGTCCTTGCCTCCGACGGTTATCTCGGCATCGGGTATACTCGACACCGTAGCCTGGGTCTTTTCGGGTATACTCGACACTGGAGTCTGGGTCTTTGCGGGTATACTCGACACCGTAACCTGGGTCGTTTCGGGTATACTCGACACTGGAGCCTGAGTCTTTGCGAGTACTCGACACTGGAGCCTGGGTCTTTTCGGGTTACTCGACACCTTGGGCCTTTTCGATGAGGTAGCGGTCGTCTGGAGTCTTCGGATTAAAGCCCTCGTCGGGTAAAGCTCCACATACTCGGCGAGCCGGTTGTGCTTGATAAATCGAGTAAGCAATTCAAGACATCCACCAACGGCGTCGATGGAGACAAGTTGACAGCGGCTTGGACTGAGATCTCGGGCAAGTTGTCAATCAATGCGACGGATGGCGCTGTCTGCGTGATGAGCGCCACGGCAACAGCATACAGGGGACAGGGGACGAAGTCGGCATCCGGGAACAGCGAGAGACCCTGCTCTTTGGATGTTTTCCATACGGATGAACCGTACGTAGAAAATCCCCGCCGCGTCAACAGAGAGGTTCTGCTTACGGACAAGCGACAAATCGGAAGCTCGTCCGAACAGGTACCCCAGCAGACACAGCACAACCGCCTTTTGATAGTCACTGGATGAAGCATTCTGATACAAATACAACATCACCTTTTTTAAATCACTCTTTGAGCAAGGTGGAGCTTTGTTGACTACCTTTCCGTCTCTTTTCATGCAGAAGCTGTCAAGCGTCTTCCCCATGCTAAGCAACTTTGCTTCGACTATGTGTCGTTGCGCAGGGGAGAGCTCGAACAGCCACATCTTACTCTGTCTGTAGTACTACATAGAGGTGTTTCGGGCAAGTGTTTTACCCTTCTTTCACTCGTTAAATGCTAGATACATACCAAACATATCCAATACAGACACAAAACACTTACATGTGCCATCGTTCTCAATGCATCGTTTAACGTAGTCAAACTCTACCATTTCGCTCTTAACAAAGGCACTGAATGCCTTGATGGCTGTCGCCCTGGCTCGCTTGGTGTTGCCAGGCTTGAGCTCGTCTAAGCCCATGCCTTGATGATAGAAGGCGGAAAGAATGCAAATATGCAAGTGATACGCTACACACTAGCTATTTGAATGGAGATACACATATTTTCCGCTCTCCTCCGATCCGATACTTTGGTATAGAGGACCTACCTAACCCTATGCACACTCGTTGGTCGATATTACATTGTAGCGTGCTTCTGATTGGCCACATTTATTAAAAACCCAGTGATTGGTTATTAAAGGGCCACCATATATAAGCAAGGGATCATACCGGTATAAACGATATCTCTAGTTCGAGACAAATGTTTCCACGGTATTCAGAGTGGACAACATTGGTGAAACATCTACGCGATGCAGTAAAGTCTGCCACTGGGCGAGATCTCAAGCCACCTCAGAGTCAACATGAAGCCGACGTTCTTTTCGACACAGCAATAAAAACGTGCCCATGAAGATGACATCAGACGGAAAGACACCTAGTAGGGCGGATCGAGCAGCAACAACACTTCGACGGATCCGAGAAGCTCTTCATCAAGCAAATCCCGAGGCGCGAACCGTGCCATTCCGTCGTCGAAAGCGCAGGGCAACTAATGAACTTCACGACTAATCAACACATTTTTATCCAATCAAATTGATTTATTTTCCAGTAACCGATCCGTCTTACGAATGCTCGACACAAGTGAATGAAAACTGGGCGAGAACTGGAAGTACAGAGAACGCCCGGTTAGCTGACACATTCGGGACCCGGAAAATAACCGTGTCCGTGGGTTCGATTTTGAGGTTATGGACATCACTTAACTTCAGTATACTCGTATGGACACTACAGATGAGCTAATTAGCTGTAAAATATGCAGTGATCTGCTGCTGGCGCATGCTTCCAATTAAGAGTTGTCTGCACTTCTCCGTGATCTCGCACACGTCGCGGGATTCGATGTTGTGCGCGAATACGTAGGTCGCAAGCTGCTGCGACGCGTTGAGTGCTTCTCGATGCGTGAGTGGTCGATTCTCGGGATCTTCGTCACCGCTTGACGCATCGTCGCTCACTGGGCATGTTGTAGCGTCACTCTCTAGTGCCGCCTCCTTCTCCTCCTCCAAGCTATCATCGCACGCCAGGTTGCCATCTGCATCCATCGGGTCTGCGAGCGACAGCTTTTCTATCAAGTCATCAAGCTGGGATAGGTCAAATGTCTTTTTGGGCTGATTTTGCTGCCTTAGTGATGCGACGGTGACTCCAGACACGATCCCTGTATGAGCCCAGCAGTTGCGGATTGTGTCCGCCGACACACCCTTCCACGCCTCCACGATCATATGAATTGAGCTGAGTACGTCCACCTTCTGATTGTATGCACCAGCTTCGATCTTGTCTAGCGTCCACTGCACGAACAATGTCTTGTACTTGAGCTTGAAATTCTAGATGATCCCACCATTCATTGGCTGAAGGAAGGATGTAGTGTTAAGGGGCAAGAAGTGCAGGCTCACGCTCGAGAGCTCTACTTCCATGTGTCATGAGGCATTATCCACCAATAGCAGCACTTTTCGCCCGCACATGCTGAGATTCAGCGCCTTTAACCACTCCACGAAAACTGCGGAGGTCATCCAGGCCTTCTTATTGGCGTAGTAGCGGATAGGCAGCTTGGAGACATCCACCCCTTTGAAGCAGCGCGGTTTCTGATACCTGTTAATGACGATGGGGTCTAGTTTTCGGAGCCGTCCATGTTGCAACACAACCCGACCGAAATGCGGGATTTATCCTTCTTCTTGCCTGGGATGGGCGCCGTAGCGAGGGTCTGTGACGGTTGCATCCGGTAAAACAACCCAGTTTCGTCGAGATTAAACACGTCACGCGGCGCATATTGGGCTAACAAGGCCTGCAGATCCATTCGGTGCTGGTGCAGCGCCGTGGTGTCAACAGATCCAGCTTCTCCATGCTGGCGGTGCAGTTTGATGCAGTGTCGTGTCTTGAACCGCGTGACCCACGACAGGGAGACCGTCGAGTCTTGACCAGCTTCTTGTAGCAAGTGGTTTGCCTTGGTGTAAAGCATGAAGTCGCTAATAGCAACCTTTCCTTGCGTCCGGAGCACAAACGCGTTCAGAGCGTCTTCTATCTCAGGATAGCGGCCTTTTGCTGTCGTTTTGCATCGGGGTTGAATCCCGGCTGGATTTCATTGGATAGGATCCTGTTCATGGTTGATCGCCCAACGCGCTGCCCAAACTCGGACTTAGCCCAACGACAGAGGTCATCCTGCGTGAGCGTGGGGTTGTCGTTGCGGTGGCTTTTGATAGCCTTCTTGTGGGTATATGTCAGGTGAGTTCGGGCAGGCATTGTTCGGTTCCTGAGCAGAAATGTTGTGGTGACTGTGACTCCGCAGATGGCAATCTTCCTTGGGTTGGTTGGTTGGGACTGGCCGCTGCTGTCCACGTGTTCTTCGGCTCTATAACTGTGTGGGTATTTTTTACACTTGATTTTTGTATTTATATTTTTGTCCGGCGATTTGCATGCCCCTAACTGTAAATGCTCTCCATGTGTAGGTCCTTAAATCGTGCGTTCTCTGTACCTGCATCTGAGTAAACCTATTCACTATCCACAAATCTGGGGGAGACTCAGCCTCATTTAAAACCCTGGTTCGGTATACCGGATCCTCGTCGGTACTCGTCACAAAGCTCCAGTGGCCATAAACGAAAAGCATGTTTCGAGCGCGCAAGTTCGAGGAGCTGCCGGCCAAGCGTGCGGGCGGCGAGCGGCTGGCTGCGGACGTGTTGAGCGCCAGCAAGCGCCAGCGACTGGAGCATTGGGACGCGCTGTACGCGCCGCGCTCTGGCTCCGTCGACGAGGGCTCCTTCGCGCTGCTGGCGGACACACGCGCGTGTACCATCGTGGAGGGCGCGTCACTGCCTCCCCAGGTGTTAGAGGAGCTGCGCAAGGAGTGGCCGCAGTTGCCGACGCACCAGCGTCATCAAGTGCGCTGCTGCCGCGTGTCGGTGCCTTCTGCGCGTCATCGCAGCGGCCGTCAGTGGGTCCCGTACTTAGTCTTCCCTCTACGCACCAAAGTGCTGCTGTGGCAACAGGACAGAGGCAAAGTTATTGCCTTACAGCTACCAGATGAACTCGAGCCGGATGAGGTTTTGTACCCGTTCCTCTTCGCCCTCTACAGTCAGAGCCTGAGCCTCATGGTCGTGGGCAAGAGTGGCATCGTCCTCTTTTGGGAGGACATTGAGCTGCCCTATGAGAGTGTACCGCTCAGCGTCCAGATCCCTCTTGGAGTAGGGGAAGAGGTGATGACGCACTCCAATGCGGCCAGGGAGGGAAGTTTTCAGGAGGATGAGATCCATGACGACGCTACTGGATTGGTGTGCTGGAGCAACCAAGGTAATGTGTGGAGGTGGCACTGGAAGACAGACGCATCCGCGTCCGCGCCTTTGAGAAGCAGAGTGCGGGATTTTTGTCGGGCATCACCAAGTCAGTGTCGCAGTTTTTTCTCGTCCACCGCGTCGAGATCAGGAGCAGATGGAGGCGAGCTGGACGTGAACCAGCCCATCAAGTACCTGCGCGTGCTGCCGTCCGTGATGGACGGAGCTGCGTCAATAAGCAGCAGTGGAGAGATGGACGAGACGTCAGATATGTTGGTGCTGTTCCAGGACGGTATGCTGGAGCGACGCACGTTCAGCACGGGAGATGTCATGGACTTCTCGACCGTCTCGCAGTGGCACTTTGATGCGAGCCGCGTGGCAATCAGCTACTTCAGTGACAACTTTCCGGACGCGCATCTGGCCAAGGTGTACGTTGTCTCGATGCCGTACGTGCAGGAGACGTGCTTTGCACTCCTGATTGCGTTCGTGTGCTCCTCGTCGCGAGCTGGCACAAATGCGAAGGTCAAGTACGCGCTGTTCCAGTTTGCGCTCGGATCGGTAGACGATGACGCTCCGCCAGAACTGGAGTGGGCGTGTATGCTGGACTTTGAGCCAGCCTTCGATGAACAGGATGGTGGTGACCGGTTCTTCCAGGTGGAAAGCTATTCCATTACGCGCGGCGCGTTGTACCTCGTGTGGACGCAGATGCAGCCGATTCAATTTTCTACCATCCTGTTGCCGCAAGCCGGACAGACCAGTGTACGTTCGGCAGCTTTCCCTCTTCAAGGTGCTCAGGGGCGCCTGGCCCTGGCATTTGCAGCTCGTATCGACCAGAGTTCCTACGACAACAATGCAGTGAAGGGTTCCGTATCGTTTTTGCTGATGGAAGAAGACCTGAAGTCGCTGAGCGGATCAGTGTGTCTGGCTGCGGCTTCAGATATGCAAAAACTGGAACGCCTGGTAGCCCCGGTTCCTTCTGAGGCATCTGTGGAAAGGACTCGTCGGCGGCGCGAAGAAGCTAACTATTACACTAGTGAATCCTCTCACTTCCTAGGTGAGAATCTTGGTGTGGAAGACTACGTTCGTTTGATCTTGACGCACTTTCGTGATGACCCGAACTCCGCTACCGAGTTGCGTGTTAGTGCTAGCGATATCGGCGCTGTCGCTCAGGCTGCTGTTTCGGTGGATTTCCAGGTTTTGGACGCTAAGTCCTCGTCCGGATTGCGTTGGGAAAAGGAATCAAACGACGATGCCCCAGTCCAGTCTGATTCACAGAAGAATGAAGCCGACATTTCTTCGGTCACACCCAAACTGGTGCGGTATCAGCTGGAAGAAAGAGAGATCGCCATGCGGCATTTATGAAGTTCTTACAGCACCGGTGTGGTCCAGTCTGGGAATTTATTGAAGAGTCTGATGAGTTGGCGCGCCACCTGACAGAGAACGATGAGAAACTCCAAGCTGCAATTGCACTCAGCAAGTTCCAGTCGTCAATCCAATCTTCGAGCTCTGCTGAAGATGAGACATCATCGGAAGTCCAAAAGATTCAACGCCGACTGACGGGGAAGTTCCTCCTACACGCGATAGAGAAACTGTCGAGAAGCGCGGCTACCAGAAAGAACAGCTTCGTCTCGCGGGATACAACTCGTTTGACGTATTTTATTGCGAAGTGAGCAAGATCGCTGAGCTTTTCCAACTGTTGAGCGACGAAGTGCAGATCCTGGCTACATCAATTGGCGAAAGCGACTCGACATATCTTTATGCGCTGCTGGAGAGTGGATGTGCGATGTTAAGCATGCTCTGCACTCCTGTGCAAAGCTCTCCAGCTAGTTTTGATCTGACAGGAAGTTGGGCATTCACGCGTGAAGTCCGAGAAGTTCTGGCGAATCAAATCTCGCGTCTTTCTGTTCTTGCGGGCTACTCGCAGTCGGAATCGTCAGGCAAGCGGATTCGCTGGCAATACGACGAGATGTTCGAGCTCACTGATCAAATTCAGAGACTCGGAACCGTCTTGTTGGACGACTACTCGCGGTTTATTCCCCTTGCTTCCAGCGATGAAGCAGACGAGTTGCGCAAGGAAGAAACGTTCACCAAGCGCGTGACTCTGAATCCTTTGATATATATCGCGACTCAAACGCCTTCCCTGGAGAGCGATATCGCAGCTGACTTTGACCAAGACGGTATGGTCACTCGGAAGCGAGCACTTTTGTTCGGTCAATGCGTAGAGCTCTGTGAGAAGTATCCGTACTTTGAAGGCATGGTCTACTTGGTCTTTGTCGAGGACTCAGAGAATTTGTCTAAGCTGGACTGCGTTCTGGGTAAACTCCCGAAGAGTCCTGCTTCAAAGAGACTGGAATCGTATTGCAAGAAGTTCGAGGGGTTCGATGACTTCATTTTTCGCTGGTACAACGGCGAGGTTCGGAATCCGTGGGCGCTTCAAGGAGCCAACGCATCTTCTTTAACTATGATGGCGTATCTGTTGGCTCACTCGCAAATTTTCGCGCCGTCACTGCACAAGTTCATGAAAAGCCGTGAACATTTGAGGAAGCATCGCTGGTTGACAGCAGTCTCCATTGAACGATACGACCAGGTGGCGACACTTGCGCTACGTGAAGCAAAGGGCGAGCAGCGATCGTTGCCGAAGCGCAAGACGATGGCTAGCATCGCAAAGATCGCTGCATTTGCTTCTCCAAGTCTATCTCATCCCGAGAGGGTTCAGGAGATTAATCACGAGGTACGTACCGCCGATCCAACACTCCGTGAAACATACTAGAACTAAGTGTTTTTGTGTATGCAGCTTGTCCGCGGAAAGCTTCAGGAGCTGTTATTACAACTACCGCTGAAGGAGCAAATTAGCCTACAGCCGCTCGCACCTGAAGAACTGGTTCATGCGTGCTTGTTATCGGCTCTCTCCGTCGAGAAAGACGATCCCATGAGGTAATGTTCCAGCTTTCCTTGAAACTTGAGTCTACCTTTGGATGAATTCTTACAGATTACCTGTATCTCTTCCGTTGTTCTACAGAACCAACATTTTCTTGATGGCGCTTGAGGCGCTAGAGACGTTGGCGACTGACCCATTGACCGAGGAGTACGTAGAGATGCGTACCGGTGTGTGGCGAGCCTGCATCGTTGATGACGGTGGGCTGTGGGACACCCTGTCGGCCGAGTCGGCAGCGGGCGTTAACGAGGAGAAGTTGGAGTTGCTGATGCGCCAAACTCTTCTTTACAAGGCTATGAACGAGTATGTATCGCGACCGGAGCATCACAAGGGGACGTTGCCACCACATCTGCATTGACGATTGAGGTCATTCGTGAGTTAGTGCACCGCGAAGGTGATGTCGACTCAGTCGTGAGCTCCCGTAGCCAACAGCTGCTGATCAAGACGCTGCACTTGGCGCTTCAGTAATTCAAGGTGCAAGTCGGCACTACAGTAGAAAATACAAACGACACAGCTCTCTTCTCTCGAACGATGGCGCTATGATTGAGTCGTCGTGGCTTGTCATAGTGAGTGGTGACGCGAATACAGCCACCCGGCAACAACGGGGTCATAAAGTTCATATAGCAGCGGTAACACTATCGCCGCGTGATGTCGGCGAAAGAAAAAAAGAAACTTCCTAATTACAGTGTTGAGCAGTTGGGCCTGAGGCGGCCTATCCTAATCATCGTTCTCCGAGGACACCGTCGGCATCGGTGATAGCGCGATTGTCAGCTGCGCATTTGAGGAAACATACTACGTTAGTGATCCATTCGTCACATCAACTGAAAACAAGCAAAGAGTAACTTACAACCGCCATCGACATAAGGATCACACGCGACTCCAGCTCCGAGTTCTCGGTTGAGATCACCCAACTGATCAATAAACAATTGAGTCCGATCAGAATCAATGAGAGCTACACAAGCTTCAAAACCGCAGCTTACCTGTCCGAAAGGAAAAGTCCCAACACGCCCGTAGCCAGCAAACCAAGGGTAGCCTTGGACTGAACGTGCTCGCCGTTGCGAATAATCGACACGAAGGCAATCAGCAGCGACACGTTTGCTAGAACAGCCGATCCAGCAACCATATTCTCAAAATCGCGCGGGGTAGCACCGATCAACAGCAGGAGCTCCGCAGCAGCACGCCAAGCCAGGCCAGTCGCCACCCACTTTGCCGAAACACGCGCATCCTTCTGGTGGAAAAACACCAGCAGCGCCACGACGGGCGTGAGGAACGCCAGCCACCTCCGCCAGAGATCAGTGCCCTCCTCCTCGTCATGAGGCAGCATCTGACTAGCCACGAGGGATCCTACAACCGCAGCTACACTCAGGAAAGACGCAAGGTACCCACTCTCCAGTGCCTTGGCAATGAAACCCTCTTGCACCGGGCTCGCGTGCTCGTGAACCAAACCAACCGTTGCGTTGGTCTCCGAGGCACTGGTCTCCTTGGTACTCTGCGACTTCAGCAGCACTCCTGTCTCCTCATCGTCCTCGTACGACAGCGCGACCGGCTTCTTGTGAACCTCCGTCTCCGCCAACGGAGCAGGAGGCGCCATCTCACGCACCTGCGGGGCCAGCGCCGCGATGGTTGATCGCAGCAGAAGCGAATCGTCCTCCTCATCCGTGACTGGGTCCGCCTTCTCCTCGTCCAGACGAGACACGAACTGGGTCGAGGTCGTCTCCGTCACCTGTTTCCGAGTCGATCGACGTTTCGGCGTCTCTTTCACTTCAACATCGTCCTCGTTGTTCTCATTGCTGCTCACGCTCTTGCGTCGCCGAGTGGTCGTGCTAGTCTTAGAGACCTCCTTGTCCTCGTCGTTCTCGAGCAGTTTCCTGCCCACTGAGGCGCTACGAGAGCGACTGCGACGTCCAGGTCCGCGCCCGGGACTCTTGCTCTTGCGGGGGCTCTTGGACGTCGAGCGGCCGGGGCTACGACCACGAGGCGTCGAACTTCCCGACTCCTTCTTCCGTTCTGCAACAAATTTATAATAGTTTTAAGTAAGCTACCGAGATGTATCACAGCCAATTGAAGAATACGACGCCACGTACGGTCTTCGAAGCGCTTGATGACGCCCGAGTAGCCATCGGCCATGAGGTCAATGCGGCTCTCCCTGCAGATAGGAATAATAAATAATAAGTTTAGTGCTTTTGTTTTTATAGTGAACATGTTAAAGGCTACGTCTGTACCAGGTGTTGTTCTCCTGGCTGAAGCCCTTCCACACTACAAAGTAGTGCACGCGCTGCTTGATGAGCTTGCGGTCCACGATGCGCTCAATGTCGGTGGGCATCTCGTCTCTCATTGGCATCTCTCTACCGGTTCCTCCTTTGTTCTCTTTGCTAATGGAGACTTTGGGCGCGAATTGCTTGGTCAAATTTGGGCCAATCATTGAAAAACTGACGGGAAAAGTATCCTTTTCTGCCCTTTTCCCGTCATTTTTAAAAATTAAAACCTCGAGGTTTTTTTCCCAAGAAATGGCTTGATTTTTGTATTGAACCCAAAATGTGAACTTTGAGTCGAGCTCAAAATGGTGCCTTCGATACAAAAATCAAGTTATGGCCTCAAGTCAAGTTCTCTGAAATTATTTCAGTGATCCGATTTTCAAAAGCATGCTTGTCAAAAATCACAAAAAACAACAACACCAGTCTCTCATAAAGCTATGTTTTCCTAGCAGAGCTACCAGCCCAATCCTCTAGTTTTGGACGCACCGCTACATAATTTATGGAGCTCAGTCTTCGTCGTTCAAGCTGTCAAATCCGTTGTCGTTTGAGTTTCTAATCAGCGCACTTCGGAGTACTACGTAGTATGTGCTTGTACTTCCCACACAAACATCTCCACAGTTAGCTTTTTATGGGGTTTTTCAATTCTATTATTAATAACGGTATTGCAATATTAATTAGAATTGGCACAACGCAGCGCTTCATTATTTTTTGCTCACTGCAATAGATTTGTGAAGTGATGGAGCACCGCGTCCACCATGAACCGACTCGAGACAGTCGGGTTGTTAAAGTGAATAAGTCCCTTTATTCGTTCAATTTGCTTTATTGACGACTTATACCGCTATCCTAATACTATCTGACAGACGTGCTCAGTCTGAAGCACAAACGGAAGTGAGGACACTCGTCCTCGCTTCCTGGTCTTGCTTCCGTTCCTCATCGCACAAATATTTGCTTCTCTAGAGAGGAGGCTGGAGCCAATCCTTATTGGCTCCTTACCAATCAGCTGATCTGTACCATAGACCATGATCGACACTTGACTATAAAGCATACTAAAATCAATTTACTTTATTTAATATGTCTGGCCCGGTGCTTATGAACCCATCCCAGGGATCGACTGTCCAGTCTCCTTACCGAACAGATGGGCCCTGGTGCTGGTGTTCCGCACCGGATCTTCTACTCGAAGCCTCCACCAAACACGGGTGCCATGAAAAGGCCTCGTTGAACGCTGTCACATTCGTCACGGGTGCTTCTTGACGCATTCTAGTGTATATCTCAGGCGAGTCGTCCACCAGCACAACATATTCGGTGCAATCTTGCAGAGTCTGGAAACGACCACAATCGATGAAGCTCTTGGTATTGAACAACTTGGACACCGTCTTGAATCTCCCCAGTACACCGGCACACTACCCGCCAAAGTCATTCACCAGCTTCTCCGTCACGTAGCCCGCCGCTCGAGTGTTTTCAAACGCGATCACGAACTTGTACGGCGCGTATCGCTGCACTGCGTTGTCATTATAGAAAATGGTCAAGCGGGATGCCATCTTCGTCTGGTCAGGAGGTCTCGACGACCCCGTACACTTTCCAAGAGCGTCTACAGGTCGAAGAGCGTTAAGTGTGCCGAACATGAGCTCACGATCACCATGGTCACAGTGAGCGAACAAATACGCGCAGAACTTCGTCTTTGGGGTTTTGGTATCTGAAGATGATAAAATGTCAACGGGCCGTCGTTTCGCCGCTCTGCGAAGGACGCACTCGGCATCGAAAAGTGGATGTGCTTCGTCCCGTTAACATTCGCTAGCGTCGAGATGACCAGTACGCGTTCGTCGAGGCCATCGGTGCTCCAGGCCTCACCTGACAGCATCACCAACTGCGTCGTTTTAGTTGGTATTGTTGTATCAGATTTGTTTTGTCTGCTGTTGTCAATGATATTGGTGGTGCTGGCACGGTAGCGCTCGAAATACTCTGCAACCATCTTCTGGCACGCGGGTGAACTTGCGGGATTGCATTTACCACCAAAGGGGCTAAAGACGAACACGTCGGGAGAGTTACCATGGCGTTCGTCCACGAGGTTGGCAGGTATTACCAGCACGGGACGTATTTGCGTTTTAAAACGGAGATGAAGAGGCATTCGACCACAACGCGCGAGAACAAAGCACTTGGTGCATACGCAACAATTATCGGCGGTGCAGCTACATTTGCGTCAAGCACGTTAAATTTCCACAGTTGCACTCGAGAAGAATCAATGTTGCGTGCGTCATCGGGCTCGTTGCTATAACGTTGTAGTCCATATTGAACCTGTTTGGTGATCTCAGCACATGACAGGTTTCAACTGCACCGACAAAGCTGAGACGAACAAGCCCACAAACTCTGCTAAAATAGTTGCCTTGAGTCTCGAGCGAAGGGAAATGCAAATGTTTGATCCGTGCTTGCGATTGAGTAGAAACCACAGTGATGATCTCGAGTACGTGAGCTGCTGTTGGATCACGCATTAAAAACTCAAACTCCAAAGGCTCTGCCAGGTTTGGTATCCGGTAAGGATAACCTGATGGAGGAGCGAGATTTTTCGGCTTCATCCAAAGATGATGATTGAATCCATGGCACATTCTCAGCTTTTTAAGGATATTGTGGTGAACCAGCCGAATTGATAGTGGGGATAAATCGCCGAGTGCAGCGAGATTGTCAGTGCACGCGCCCCCGCGCAAGTGCTGCAATTTACCAAAGGGCCGAGTGTGAACTTGAATTGCCAGCAGCAAAAGCGCCATACTCATGTCGTCCATGCCATCCAGGCTACGCAAACGTCGACGATTCTTAGCTATGAACTGAACGCAATCCATTGAAAGGAAAAATATATACCCAATAGCAAATGGCGCTATCTCGCTCAAAGGATACGCTTGGTCGCTCAACACATAACGTTAGCGGTAGTTCGTCTTATTGCCGCGAACAGGTCTCTCTTTCTGCGCGTGTTCAATGGCATGTACTTGCCCGCTGTCAAAGTTCGATCTGGGGGACTTCGCCTTTAACCTGTGCACAACATCTTCCATTCGCACGTAGATATCATCGTCTGCAACCATTACGTATCGTGCGTGAGGATACGTTGTCGCTATGAAGTGTAAGAAGGCCTTCACTTAATTTGCGAGGTCTGCATATGAGTCATCGCAATCCAATTCATCTGTCAGCAAGTCATCATACACCAACTTCTCCAGCTCGATAGTCCCCCAGAGTCGCTGAAGGTCCGTTCTCCCAACTCCAAAATTTTCAGCAGAGCCGTTGCTGCTCGCTTTTCGGACAGACGGGCGGCAAACGATGAAGAAAACTTTAACGCCAACAGGCAGCGCTCTTTTGCTTGAAGAAGTCTGTCGTATCGCCTGTCGAATCGCGAAATTCGTCGCGGCGGCAGTCTTGATTCCGATCACAAACATCAACACGTCATTTTCCTTTCTCTGGACTGCAACCACATCTTGGTCCTGTGAATGCTGCTGAAGAAACCAGCCATTCTGTTGGCGCTGCTGCTGGGCGGCCCATCCAAGAATCCCGATATCAAAGTCGGGGTACGCTTTTCTTATTTCTTGGATCTGGCGTGCGATTCGATCCTGGAATTCGACTTTGGGCACAACGGAAAATACAACCGCTTTCGACTGCCAATAGAGCTCAGCATCAGCTGACGCATTGGAAGCAATGAAGACAGAAGCAGTGAAGTTCCCGAGTACTTTTAGCTGCCGTAACATATCCTGCTCATGAGCTGCAGAGCACAACCGTGTCGTGTTGATTGCTTCATTCATGTCGATTATCTCGACGCACAGCTTCCTTCCGCTGTATTTCTCTGTGAATTGCTGCATTGATCCATGGCGAATGACATTTTTAAATGTAAATGACACGGGCGTCTTTTCGATTGCGCCGTCGAGCGGATACACGATTCCCACACCTGCACTGGATCATACATCGAGAGAGGTGGGAAGGAGAGGGATTGGAGATACACACGCGAGGATGCCTAACGTTGGCACTATTGCAACGGCGCAAGTATGCATAGGTCTGTCGAATCCAAGATCGGTGCGGTGTCGATTCCTTCGATGTGTGGCTCTCAGTGATTGGCATCAATTTCAAGTGGACCTCAGTCGGTGGCGTTCTATTCTGGTATAAAAATTCTAAACATGTAGAAGCCTGATAAGACGTCCTAGCAAAGAGTTTGTGGGTTTGGCCCATTGAACTGCAAAAAGTTGTCACGTGCGTTGTCCGTCGGCGGAGTATCAGTCTTCTTGTGTTGAACGGACTCAACGCTTTCCTTTTGGAGGAGCCGGGTCTGCCTTCTTTGTGGAATGGCGTTCCTGCAACGTTAATTAAGTTGCATCAATGATCTGCGGCAACTAAAATCTGCCAAGAGCAACATAAATCTAGTACAGCAACGTAATTTGGGGATGGGTGTCATGATCCTCAAATCCACAAAATCGAAGGAGCTCTCACGTTTGCCTCAGCCCTGATCGCAATACGAGGAGTTTTTAACGTGCCTTGTCTCGTTGAAATAGACTGAATGGGGTTAAGCAAGGACTAGAGAAATCAACGATATGGAAGCTTTTCTTTCGTAGCATATAACAGTTGCCTAAAACATATATGTCGGAGTTTACCCCTCGTTCCAGAAACTGTACGTTAAAAACGACGTTAACCTTAAAGCAACGTTAACGGACATAAAAGCTGCGACCATTAAAGTTGCAGGACCCACTTCGGTATTAATTCGCGTTTCCTGTGAATCAAGAAGAAGGCTGCCAGCTGCATTCAGAACCCAGACATCATCTAACCACCACATTTCTTTGGGGCTTTGAATGTACTGATGTGGTATCGAATCATCCACATATCGGGATGATTCGATACTCCTTAGTTCCGAGTACATCTCAATAACGTCCGAGTACATGGTTTTCAGCCCTGATTCCCAAGTACATTGACTGTTTTGAGTCCTCTGATGTGCAGACTTAAAAATCATTAATCCAGAGTAACGGTCGATATTATACAATCATATTAGCGTATTAAGCGTCTAGCAGTTCTGTATTCCAGCATACATGTAACTACAATCTTGCCCATGTCGTACTTGGGGTCGGGGGTGACTGACCGCAACGCCTAAAGACTCACACGCACAAACGACAACTTGTTCTCTCGGTCGCCAGTTGGGGAATGAACCGCAACCAGTATTCTTTCTTTGTTAGGATATACTGCTGCAACCGCCTCGTCCCATATTTTCCTTGCAGCAGGCGGTGTATTCCAACATTAAAGGTCCGAAAGGTCTCTATTATTAATATTATTATGGGATACAATAGATTGAACCCTGGGGTGAGACCCGACCTACAGGGTGAAGCTTCTACGAGGCCAACCAAATATTGCATCTCGTGCCTTGAATTCGGGAGTGACACTGAGCTCACCGTCCAGTGCATACGATATAGCCGCGGTGCTAGATAGCCTGTATGTACCGGTACCGGTTCTATAATAATAGTACTCGGAATTGATGAGTGAGTAAAGTCATGGTCGGTTGCCGTTTACTCGGAATTTACTGAAGTGTACTCGCAATTTTTTTAAGTAGCTCTGAGCAGAGGTCCGCCAATTCAGTATGATATTGTATTGAACAGCCGTCATCTCAATAATAAAAATTGCAATTCCTGGTGAAGCAATAATACATATTGCCGCAATTTATACTGCATTGTTACACAAACGCGTCTTCCAATACTTCCTCTTCCTCTCGCCCCAGGCGTTCCTATCGGAATAATGACGCGGGTACTGTTGGTTTGATGCATGCATCTTAGTCAACAGAATTAACTTTGTAAAGTTCACGTCAAAAGCAAGCTAGCGTCAGCCAAAATTCCTACCGCTTCTCCACTGACTTCCACACACTAACGTTATAACTACAACGCTTATGCCAGCAGTGCTAATCTACTACATGCACTACATCTAAGCGCAATTCCGCTTTCAGGGGCACTGCTGCACGAAGCGCAAAAGTTTGAGCTTGACATGGCTACATTCAACTTCCAGTTTCGACCCAACCAACGAAATACATGTAAGCTTAGTAAGTGTTGCCCTCTAGCACGAGCTCCGCCAGGTCACATGACACCTGGGTGGTGTTTGCGGGGTTTAATCAAAACGCTTATTCTATCTATTAACGGGCGCACGACTGCTCGGTTAGGATAGCTGGCTCTCACCCAGCAGGCAACCATCTGTGATTGCTATTTAATACTTTTGCAGTATTTATTGTCAATATTGTGGCAATATAATATTGTATTGGAATCGACGAACCCCAATAATAAATATTTTTATTGGAAAACACAATTAATTATTGTTTAATTCCGACCTCTGGCTTCCACGATGAAACCAAAATACCCACCACAATGTTAAAACTCACACTTCTACTTTTTAAAACATTTGGTATGGAAGCTACGCTTCGACAAGGCTGTATCCGATAAGCGGCGAGACTTCAGCCTCCTCAAACGCGCTGAAAGCCTCACCCTGTAGAAAAATCAACCTGTAGAAACATGATGCCGATACGTGTTTTAATCAAGCAGTTCACTTAACCATTCAGCGCCCGCGCTAGCGCAATTGGATTCAATACAAACGCCTACCAGTAGTGATGGACTCCTAACAAACTGCAAACAACTTAATGTTCCGGAAAAGGGAATCCGTGCCAAAGCTTACGTGTAAGTAAACGGTGATGCATGTATGGCATCGGAATTGAGCTGTACCTCACCGTTTCGTAGAATTTAATACTGACCATAAACGAATTAGGTCACGGGGTAAATCATCACTTTGGTCACGGCGTACATTTGTTTGGTCACGTACAAATGCCGTGACCAAATTATCCTTGATCACAGATTGCCTTCTGCATCAGTTCAAGCGCAGCACATTGATAAACTAGCAGCCAAATGATACTGCGAGCTGCTGATCTCGAAGCCGATATCGATGCCTGATTGTGCAGGATGCCAGCGCATGGTAAGGCAAGACGCGTGCCGCTGAGGCAGCACGGCCAAGCGAGCGACAGGATTGGGCGAGTGGCACGCCGCGACAAGCATGAGTGGTTAGCGGTGCCGACCGAGAACTGCTTTGAAGGAACAGAGGGGGTAAGAAGGAAGATCGAGAGAGTTCTGCTTTCTCAAGGCGCACTTGGTATGTAGTAAGCCCTACTGCTTGTCTCACTTTCAAATTTACTCTTTTGAGCTCACCTTGCCCTAGTTATCGAGCTACCTGTACAACGACACCTGCAAACTACCGAAAGCGCGCTCATCGTAGTCCAGCACACGACAGCGAGATCAACACCTTCGCTACTCACCGACTGCGCGACGATCAACGCGACGATCAGCGCGAAATCGCATAGCACAACAAGAATCAAATGGTACTTCGGGCTCATCTACATCGCCAGTATGTTGCTCTCCATCGAACTGGACACCATTGGTATTGGTGCAGCCAGGGACACCACCAGCGACGCCTGAAGTACCTCGTTCAACACGAAGCCGTTCACCGACCCCAATCACAACGGCAACAACACGTACCAACTCCCGCAATGGTGTGACCAAGGTCTATTGCAAAGGCTATGAGTACACGAAAGCTAACGCAACCGGGGTAAAATTTACAAATCGATATAGTTTTTATCGTAAGCCATAGTGGTGTTCAGGTATGTAGCAGCTTTGCGCTGCGAGTGAGTGTCGAGTAGGAAGAGAATAGTCTTGCTTGAAGAGTAATTCGTAAAGTGATATTCAAACTACATACACGTGCCGTGCACGAGGAGGAAAGCATCAGCCTAAAAAACCCTTTGACCACAAGGTCTACTCCTAGCAAAGCTAATACTTGATCAGGACATGAGTGACTATACGAGAGGATAATGGACTGAGTCTCATTCTCTCATACTCCCTCGGAACTCATGCTTCCTGATCACCTACCTCATGATCTCGTTGTGATGGCGGGCCTGCTCCTGCAACAGCCCTAACTACGTCTTCAACTCCAAGCAGCTCCCGCAGCATTGCAAATCGCTGTGGCCCGAGTGCCTTGGTGAACATTTAAGCTATGTTTTCTGCCGTATGAACGTAGTTTATCGACAGTTCCCGTTTTTCAACGAGCTCCGCCATTTTGTGACTCTCCTTGGCCAGTCTTTTAACACCTTCGTAATTTCCGACGTGTTTGCACACTTTTATCGTGCTCTGATTATCACAGTGTAATTCAGGGACCAACGAATTCATGCCGATCTCCTTGAGCAACTCTCGTGCCCAAAGCAGGTCCTCCACACTTGTACTGGCCGCAACCAGTTCAGACTTGCACGTGTCGTCTGTGACACACTTCTGCTTCTTGCTTCTGAAACCAAAGCTGAAACCATTAAGTTGCAACACGTAACCGGTAACAGATCTACCCGTGTCCGGGCAATTTGCGTGATCTGCATCACTAAATACTTGCAGCTGTAGTTCCTCTGCTGGAATAGCATTTATCTCCGATAAACCTGCCCAAACGTTCTTGTACCCCGCAGGTACTGTAACACGCGTTTCGCACTTGCGAAGTTCTCTTTCGTGTATGCCCCAGCGTGGCGACCGAGGCACCGCACCGCATTTGCTATGTCCGGACGTGTACACGTGACCAAGTACTGTAACTTTCCAACAATTTCTCGATAACGGATCGCTAGTTCGTTAATCTTGGTGGCGTCACGCTCCAGTGGTGTCATTTTTCATTGTGCATCTGAGGAGCTCCGACCGAATGGGCCATGCTCATCTGAAACTGCTCTAGCATTTGGTCGATGTAAGCTGTTTGAGTCAACGTGAGGATTACCCCAGGTTCATAGTATATTTCCATAGACAGAAAATGGCGGACACGTCCCAAATCCTTCATGATGAACTTGAGTCTTAGCGCCGCAATTACGTCATCGATGTCATTCGGTTTGCCAACTATCATCATATCATCCACGTAGACTGTGACCAGAACGATTCGGCCGGTCACGTACTTCACGTACAGCCCCACGTCAAACGCACAACGCCGATATCCAATCACCACTAAATATGCGTGCAAGGTCTGATACCATATCCTTTCCGCCTGCTTCAGGCCGTAAATGCCCTTATGAAGCAAGCACACCCGTCCCGTACCATGGTTAAAGCACGCAGGCTGCTCCATGTAAATCACAACACCTCGAAGCCAGCTGTTGAGGAATGCAGTCTCAACGTCGACAGGCCTGACTTCCAGCGCTAGTATCAGCGCTAATATCAGTACCAGAAGCATGGTAACGAGTCTCACCACCGGTGAATAAGTATCCCAATACTCGAGCCTGTTTTACCTCTGCTTAAAACCATGGATTACCAACCTCGCCTTGTATCGTACAATGTTGCAGTTCTCGTCCCGCTTAATACACAGCACCCATTTCGTGGTCAGTACTCTAACCTTCTCCCCGTTGGATAAGGGCCGATCCACCATGATCCATGATCCGTTTTTCAGCAATGACTCGTACTCCTTTTTCATTGCAGCTTTCCACTCGTTACGGTGAGGTGATCGCATTGCTTCTTCAACCGAGGTAGGGTTTCCGATAAACTGTTCTTCCAGTGATAACACATAACCTCCCATTCTCACATTTGTTGTACGTGCTCGTGTTGAGCGACGAGAAGGCTCACCATTATCATGTTGATCAGTGCGCAGCTGCCTCTGTCTACGCCCTGTGCGCCTTGTTCGAGTATGTGACTGAGCTGTGACTGGTACAGGAGCTGGATTTGCATTTTCCAGATCAATTTCATGTAACACGTCTTCAAACAACTCTTCATCTGAATCGGAATCACTGCTGGAAGGTGTTCCTCCCCCAAACCAGCGCTGTTACCAGTTGAAAGCTCGGCATCGCGTGGCAAATTGCTGTTTACAGCTCGTCCAGCATCTACGCGGACGTCATGAGCAGCGACATACTCAACCGGAAATGGCACAAACGGAATCTGCGCAAAATGTGACTGCTTTCCCATCAACAATGCCCTCACATATTGCTTGCTCACCGTAATGTCCCCGCGAAATTGCACATCTCGTTTCTCTATAATATGCCCAGTATGCAAATTCAGCAATCGATATCCAGGCGACACGTGAGCGAACCCGAGCAACAAAGCCGGTTCAGCTTTCGGACTCAACTTGTCTTTTCGCTTCGCTTGGTAAATAAATCCCACGGATCCACACACTCGAATCTTCGCCAGATCTGGCTTTGTCCCCATCAGCTTTTCTGGTGGCGTCTTTCCGTTTAGTGCCCGCGTTGCGTTCATGTTGTCGATGTCAACTACGTATTGCAGGACTTCAGGCCACAGACGTGTTGGCAAACCAGCAGCGTGCATCACTGCACGCATCTTATTCACTAGTACTCCATTGAGTTTCTCAACCAGCGCGTTTTCCTCTGGGGTGTATGGATGAGTCGGCACGAAGCGAATTCCACGTGCTGCTAGGAACAATTTCATCTCGTTATTAACGAACTCACCTCCACCATCACTTGTAAATGTCTTGATCCGATGTCCTTGGGCTAGCCGCTCTGTCATCAATTTAATTGTGTTAGCATTGACATCGCTCTTCTTCTTTGGCGGAAAACACCACTTGTAGCGAGATCCTTCATCTTGAATCAACTGAAAATAGCGTACTCCCCGACACCCGGCAAAAACTTTCCCATATCGCGTGTCAGACATTATGCGCTCGTAATTCACCTTTGTACGTTTTTCTGCAGCACTTGCCTTACACGAGCGACGTTTCTGTTTAGCAGATATGCAGATCATGCAAACAAACTTGCTCTTGAACAGTTCTGGCGGAATCTTCATGCCCTTCACTGTGTCGTTCTCAGCCATATGCTTGATTGCAGCCACATTCATTAATGACACATTAACTCCACGGTTTTGCCAGTTGCCTCCAGCCATCAGCGCGTTATTTGCGCCACCGTTTTGCCAGTTATCTCCACTAACAACATTCATCACCATACCTGAATGAGCTCCAGTCAGTCCATCATGCGGTCTCGCTCATCCCGCGAACGAAGGGCATTGGTGACCTGCTGAAGCATGGGTGGGTTCCCTTGACGTGTTGGGAGATCAAACCGCTCGATCAATTCTTTGTGCGTCACCGCTACCCCCATAAGAAGCACACACGCCATCTCATGATCAAAAATTGAGTGCTCCACACCCATATTTCTCAGTCGCTGTCGCAGCTTGGTCACAGTTCGGATATAATCCGCCATTGTTTGTCCAGGTTCTAGTGAGCACTGATAGAGCTGGCGCTTCAACAGCATAGCATACAAAAAATCGCGCTGCGTGTGATCCGATACCAATGAATCGCACATTTCCTTCACTGAATTCATACCACACACCTTCGAAGCATCATCATTTTTGCAGCCACGAAGTCCCCTCAAGATCGTTGCTCTCGCCAACCGCTCACGCTTGTCAAACACTGTCTGCTCTGCTTGATCCGTGTCGTGGCGCGTCACGTCGCCAGACACCACACCCCAAGCCTCTCGATCATCCAGGTACAGTTCAAACTCAGCTCGATACAGCTCAAATGTCGCTTCAAACAGAGGCGGCTTGCTGCTGCCACGAAGTTGGTGTTGTTGCGCGTTTGCAGGCTGTTGCACATTTGCCGCTGCTCCACCGTTGTTTCCTCCGTTATCCGCCATTACTAGTTACTTGTATCGCACACTACACTCGCGCGAAAGTTGGCCTCATAATCTAGCAGCTTTGCGCTGCGAGTGAGTGTCGAGTAGGAAGAGAAGAGTCTTGCTTGAAGAGTAATTCGTAAAGTGATATTCAAACTACATACACGTGCCGTGCACGAGGAGGAAAGCATCAGCCTAAAAACCCTTTGACCACAAGGTCTACTCCTAGCAAAGCTAATACTTGACCAGGACATGAGTGACTATACGAGAGGGTCTCATTCTCTCATAGTATGCTCGTGTTTTCAGCGGACACAATGACGTACGAGTTTGAAAACATGGTACCACACACGTGCCAACAAGGCTGCCCACCTGGTCATGCAAGTGACGATTCTGTCTGCGCCAATGTGGCAGTACTTAAAAATCGTGGCTGGAGAAGTATCCCCAGACCTATGGAACATATTTGGCGTCCAGCGACGAATTATCAATAGAACGAATAACCCCTTGGAGCGATTTCACCAGGAGCTAAACGCTCGGATGAAACCGTACCCATCGCTAAAGCATTTTGTTGCGACAATTGAGAAAATAGTGCGCGGGTATGTTATTCTACGCAGAAGCATTATTTCGGGCCACGCCACTGCTCCAGTTCGACCAAATTTCCGTTTTTCTAAAGCTCCTATCCTGCCCGACCCTAGCGATATGGTGGACTCGGAAAGTGAAGATGAGAGTGACAGCATCGGTAAAACGTTTCATGGAGATGCTGAGGATGACCCCCATTGTCGGATGGGGAGCTGAACCAACTGTATGACTTGTCGTACGAGTACGAAGAAGAACAATCTGCTTCATTGAGAGCTGTAGTTTAAAGGGGTTAAAGACTTCATGCATTGCTATGCTTACAGCTAAACAGGATTTCATTTGCATTTCTTACTTTTGTTGTACCAAGTACTTCCTGTAGTACATGTACGTTGTTGTGCTCTGGTACACGAGTTGCGATTTGCACGTGTGACCAGTGTTGTTTGGTCACGTGACCAAACGATGTTTTTAGCGTGGCCAAAATCGTTTATGGTCAGTTATAAAGGTTATCACTTCGAAGTACTTCGTAGTATCATTTTTCGTATTCGTGCTCGAAAGTAATACGAAGTACATACATGTACAGTATGTGTAACACACATTGCTTTACACTGCACTATGGGCTTACGTTAGTTTGTGTTACTGCATCCTACACCCCCGGACAGAATATTACGGCCACCGACATTTTTGCTATAACTTTTTCTACTGGGAGTTGAGGCTTGCTGTTTAGATATGTGCTGTAGGCACCCTAGTGAAGCATAGTTACGATTAGAAGTTTGCGAAGTTCGAGCTGCGAGGGGAGGCTCCCATACAAAAACATTTGTGGACCTGGACACAATATACGACCAGCCAGACCCATATAAATCAAACGTCATGAAAAGATTGTGTCATAAAGTAAATGCTCTCAGAACCACCAGTCCACTGGCAAGCTGCTGCCGCTCCCTGCTCGACCACCTTGTGCTCTCACTGTCATTCCCCAACCGGATGGACAGAGGACCATCGCTGACCGAGGCGGAGCGCGGACGGATCCAAGGACTGAGCGAGGGCGGCTTCAGCATCCGAGCTATTGCCGAGAAGACGAAGCGCTCAAGGGACTGCGTGCAGAGAGCTCTGAAGACAGGCTCGACGCGGCATCGTACAGCAGGCCGGAAGCCGTCGCTAACCAAACGGCAGACACGCCGCATCGTGCGCAAGGCTTCCACCGGAGACTACAGCTCCACGCGTCTGAAGGAGGAGCTTTCGTGCTCGTGCATGGCTCGAACGATCCGCCGTCTTCTGGCTGGCGTTGACTGGCTGGATTACGCCAAGATGGACAACACCCTCCCCCTGACCAAGCAGCACAAGCTAGCTCGTTTGGATTGGGCCAAGCGGATGATTGTACAGCCTGACATGTGGCCCACAATCGTCTTCTCTGACGAGAAGAAATTCAATCTCGATGGGCCAGATGGCCTTCGCCATTACTGGCGTGACATACGGCGGCCTACCAGACAGACTGTGCGACGGCAGAACGGTGGGGGTCTGTAATGATTTGGGGAGCTTTAGTGCAGCCGGAAAGTCGAAGCTCGCAGTTCTCCAAGGGCGACAGGCGTCCGAGCACTACGTGTACACAGTGTCGGAGTACATGCTCCCGTTCGCGCACCTCCATCATGGCGTGGACTACATCTACCAGCAAGACAACGCGTCTATCCACCTCTCCAAGTTCACGACCGCATTCTTTGAGGAGGAAGGCATCCGCGTTCTCGACTGGCCTGCCCGCTCTCCGGACTTGAACCCAATCGAGAACGTGTGGGCCATGATGGCTCAGATCGTCTATCATAATGGCAAGCAGTACGACAGCGTTGCGGAACTGACAGCGGCTATTTATGCGGCGTGGGAGGCTGTTGACCTTACTTACTTGCGCAAGCTCATAGACTCGATGCCAAGACGCTGCATCGAAGTCATCTCCAAGCAGGGCAACACAACGCACTACTAATAGCAAATTACACAATCTTTTCATGACGTTTGACAAAAATTTTGTATGGGTCTGGCTGGCCGTATATTGTGTCCAGGTCCACAAATGTTTTTTTGTATGGGAGCCTCCCTCGCAGCTCGAACTTCGCAAACTTCTAATCGTAACTATGCTTCACTAGGGTGCCTACAGCACATATCTAAACAGCAAGCCTCAACTCCCAGTAGAAAAAGTTATAGCAAAAATGTCGGTGGCCGTAATATTCTGTCCGGGAGTGTACCATGGTCGTAGAATATACAAATGGACAGCAACATTTTCTTCAAAATTGTTTATTCAGCCACAAATAATAACAGAGTTTTTCGACAGAGGCCTGCCGATAACATCACCTGTCTCTCTGAGTCTCCCTAACTCACGTTGCCGCGGCCATAGGTGCCCTCGGGACACTTGTACTCGTCCGGAAGCAGCGAGCGCTGCAGCGCGTTGAAGGCGTAATGGCGCTTGCCGGTGTTCTTCAGTGCGTTCTCCAGACGAACGCCATTGCTGCGCATGGTGGACACCGTGCGCACCGCGAATTCCTCAGGCAAGCCATGGTTCTCGCTTAGGAGCCGCACCTGCTCGAGTGTCACGGACATTCCCGTGCGGTCCTTGGCACTTTTGCACGACGTCACACGACCAGCGCCCAGAAGTCGACACAGGTGGGAACCTTCCTGGATGATCTTCGGATGCTTCGACTTCACCACTTGCCGCTTGCTAGCTGTTGCGATACGTTCCTCCAGCGATTCCAGGAGTGGCGTGATCGTTCTCATCGGCGTTGGAACAGCGTCCGGCTACAGTAACCACAGAAAATACAAGCGTCAGTATACCAAAAAGTGAACGTTCGCTAAAGTGCAAAGTGCAACGTACCCTTTGAGTTGCGAGCTGCTTGTACTTCTCGACATAGCGCGTCAACACAAAGAAGCTTTTGCGGTTGATGATGTCTTGCAGGGTCGTCTTCTTGCTGCTGGCGTTGTTGGCCAACGTCTGCATCTCGTTGATGCCCTGTGTAAACATCACTGGCGTGACGGAGATCGCACCTCCTGATCGGATGTTTGCCGGAATTGATACCCGCAGATCGTCAGAGCAACGCACACCAATCGCCACGGTATATGTTCCCTGGCAGCTCCGTTGCTCAAGCGTACAGACACAACGCCAGGTAGCGTCGTGTTTTTCATGTGCAGGTTGAGCAGGGTAGAAGGTAGGTGTGCCGGCGGCGAAGTGTCAAGCACGAACGTGACGTGCTTCACCGCGTCAACGGCAGCGGAGAAGTCTTCCAACATTCCGATTTCCTTGCCCTGTGTCGACAGCAATGACTCGACCTGGAACAAGAATCCGATGGAGTCAATAATGTGCAAGAAGCTCCGGTCCGTCGGGTGCTGCAATGCCAACTCCAGCTGGCGGCAAAAGGACGCGACCAAAGCGGTTAACGCCTGTGACAAGCACATATCGAACCGCGTCGTGAGATGCCATCGCGTCTCGTCAGTAGAACGCGCAGTCGCATTGCTCCAGTCAATCATATCGCCCCCGCTCTTGTCAGACACGTCGCTCTCCACACGTGATAATGACCGCTTTTGCAGCGCAGAACGTAAACTCAAAATGCTTCCATTGTGACGGAACTTGAAGCAGTGAGCGGAGAAAGCACCCACCGTCACCGTTGGATATGCCTTCACGTTGGGTGACGTCCGCCTTGAACGCTGTGAGCGCAGATCAGCCGTCGGTCCCACCCACATGTCTTGCACGTGCAGGTTAATAGGCAGGAAACGCAGCACAAGGCTCTTTTTCTCGGTGCTTGCCTTGAAGTTGAGTCCCTCCTCTGCACGGTCGATACACAACTGATGGCACTCGCGCAGTGCTTCAACGTACATCTTGCGCTGCTGGACGCGTTCATTCAGCCATGTTTGAACCACTGTTTGATCGTTCTCGCCCTGGATCTGTTCGATCAAATTGTCGTACAAATTGCCAACAAGCCCACTCTTCACTCTTGCCTCGAAGTCCACAGCTTCAGCCTGTGCGCGCGCAAGATCCTCCGCGCGCTCAGTAACGAGCAATTCCAAGTACTGGCGAGGCAGTTCGTTCGTAAGTGGACTCTCAACCATATCTTCAATCACCATTTCATCACCTTCTGCAAACTGAAAGCTCTTCGTGATGTAAAATCCGGAGTTCTCCTTCAGCTGTCGCGGTGAGACGGTCATAGACTTAACTCGTAAGCGCGGGACTGAAGGGTCCACTTCAGGGATAGCAGATCCAGCAATGGCAGCGGCTATGCTGGGGGACTGGGTCCCGCCACTTCCGTCACTAAGAACGGTTGGGATAGGTGATCGAGTGCGATGTGAAACCTGTCGAGCCACCAAGTTTACTTCGTTTGCCTCCAGCATGTCGTCGCACGCACAGGAGAATTCACAGAAAACCTTGGGTCGCGAAGGTGGCGCCATACCCATACCAGATACACGGGCAAGTCTAGCACGTTCATCAAGTTGTCGGGAAGATGCACGCATCAGTTGGCGAGACGAGTCTCGTGAATCAGAGTCAGATGACGGTGAGGACGCCTTCTCCGGAATTTCGTACACGACGAAACGGAGAAGTGGGTTGGCAGGCATCACCGGGATCTGGAGCACCGACAAGAACGTAGCGATCTGTGTCACGGAGCCACTGCCATTGTCAGAGTTGCCAGTCACCAGCGTGGGCAAAACCGTCTCTGTAAAGCCCACACGTGACCACTTTGCTGTCGGATTGGAAACAGGCAGAGGCGTTGGTAGAGCGCCAGGGCCAAGCAACGACAGCGAATGGCTACGACGGCTAAGAATTCCTTCCTGGTGCAGCCCGCTCTCGATGAACGTGCTGATGGAAGAACGTCGGTAACTCAGTATAGGAAGATCCTCGTAGTAATCATCCCCGTTATATCGTTTTCGCCTTCCGGAGAAGGGTTATCCGCAACGTAGAGCTCAACGAAGCACGCGTGGGTCAGAGGAATGGGCGAAACAAGCTGCACAGATAGCGCAAGTACGTTTTGTGTGCCATCCACACTCTCCTGGCCAATGGAGTTGTACTCCGTATCAGGAAAACGGAGAATGCCTGCCCAGCCATCACTCAACCCAGTGGCGTCAAGCGGAACGGCGAACTTCCCACTCTCAACCTTCTCAGAGATGCTTGACATAGTGCGATGAAGCAGTTGTGGGTCCTTCACGTGCAACGACGGGTTCCAGTTCATACCGTGTAGACGCGGGTTCCACTGCAAAAGCAGAAATCCAATTGGGGGAACCAATGTCGGCAGCCAGATGGAGAAAACATACCACACAACGGAGTCGATACTCCAGTTCTTCCAGTGAAGAATGGAGTTCATAATGCAGGATGTTCCAAGTACTAGTGCAATAGCCAAAATCACCACCAGGTACGTGATTAGCGACTTTTTCATCACCTTCACCACGTGATCATCGAAAATATCGCCGGATTGATCGATAAGGCGTACACCACGTTGAATAACGAACGTGCCCAACACAAGCAATGCCACAGAGGTAAGGAATATGAGCAGCTCAGCACTTTGCTGAAGCGGGAAGAACCAGTTCGAGTAGCCGACGTCTTTACACACGTTGTTCACCGCATACTTCCACTGAGTGGGCTGCAAATCGGGACAATAGTCGTTCGAGCACAGCCGCATGGTGTAGAATGGATTCTTCAAGTAGTCGTCGTAAGTGCACTTGTAAAAATCAGTGAGGCTCACCACTCCGAAAAGCTGAATACCGTAGAACGCCACGTTGATGATCACGTAGACGGTGAACACGAACAAACGTCCAGACGGCCCCACGTCGTGGAACAACACGGTACCCCAGTGAAAGCACACCGAAGTCATCATCGTCCACGTAAAGCAGACAGAAATCGCATACAGCAAGTAGTAGATGTCGGTTCCGCTCGCCGACGACGCCTTCGTTGATACGCTAATCCAAATTGCGTTGCCAACAATGCACAATACGAAGATCATCATAACCGAAAGCGACGTCATGTCGTTGTAAAACGTTTGCCTCGAAAAAGAAATACCATTCTGTCAACAACATAGCACAAAATCGTCAGTCGCTGGCAAAACATATATCAAATGACAATAAGTTCTACCATTCGTGTCACGAGAACGGAACCAGCCAGAGCAACTGCAAAGAATGTGATCGACATCACGCTGTATACACTCAGGGTGTACTTCGAATCTGTGTCAGCACATGATTGTCAGTGTATATAAGCCAAGTACAACGGCAGCATAGTAGTACATACATGTCTTCGCGTGCACTAGCGTTTGCGCGCAATCGCTTCCCATCACGTTGTTATCGTCCATAAGAACGACCTCGCTCAAAGGCGGCAAACGAAATCCGCTGGTGAAGTCATCTTGTTGGTCCTCATCACCGTTCCATTCGACATTAGTCATCTGGACCTGGAAGGTGAAGGTCGTCCTGATCTCCCACGAGTCATTTGTCTTGACACCCGAGGGAAGGAGGTCAGTAACGCAGAAGTAGGTGACGTTGTCGCTCTCAATATTCAGGTTGGTTTCACCGGGATCAGCGTAAAGGTTGAGGAACGGGTTTCCACCTTGGACGTACGAGGCCTCTGCGGAGGATCCGAAGCTAACAGTGGAAGTAGGCTTACGTCCTTTGCTTGCGCAATACGAAGAGCGCAAGTCAACACACACTTTAGGGTTGTCTGAGTTGGGACCGACGATGGAGGACGTCGAAAAGGACAACATCATAATTTTTGTGTCTTCTTCCATCCACACCAGTGACGAATCCAGGCGGCCTTTTCGGACAGGAGACAGCGCCATCGTGGCAAGAGTTAGAGCACTCAAATCTTCGACCGATGTAGTTGATCCTGCAGCCACCATTAGCTCCCGTGTGCGCCTCGAAGTAGCTGCAGATTTGAGTGTTCCGGCCGATGTCTCATATGATAGCGACACGCTGACGCCCACAGAACTACTTGACGCACTGGTGCCTGTGACGATACTCTTGGATAAGACAAATGACATCGGTCCTCCAGAATTTGACGTCATTAAGTCTTCTCGGCCTTCAAGGAGATCCATTACAGTGACGAAGCCGTAGCGGTGAGCGTTCTCATCGTCACAGTTCATGCTGTTAGTCACGTCTGCACAACTGTGCACACGCACGGCAGATGTGTGGTCGCCACCTTCGTCACGGAGCGTCACGTCGACTGCAGTGTTTTCCCATGCGACGAATCTCCATCCACTTGGGAGCGAGATGGTAATCCACCATTTGCTGTTGCGTTTCAGCGGATCTTCATCTCCCAAGTTGTAGAATGCTCCGATAATATCCGCAGCCAGCAGTGTGAATGTTGCTTCAGCCACACTGTTAGGAGTGACTGTCGATGTAGAGATCTTGTAGGAGTCAGTCGACACGCACGTCTTGTATCCTGACGGGCATGAGCCATCGGAAAGCTTGCTTTCGCACGTTGATTCGCTAGAGCCTCCAGGATACTCATTTTGGCACTCCGACGCCTTGCACCGGCAATAGGTAGACGTGTACAGCACGGCATCTCCGCTGCCACTCCGCTGGAAAAATATAGCCAAACAACAAAACAAGGCGGACATTAGCACCACTACGCAGAATTACAGAAAATAGTAGGTAATGTACCCAGCTTTCACTTCCACTTGCAGATTCAGACTCGCTCGAAGAACTGTTGCTGGCTGTAAGCGAGAAAACCTTGATGACCTCACTCGATCCGCTTTGGGAGGGTGCTTCCGTTGGCACCTCAGTTTCCTCAGCGGGGTCATCAAGTTGCTTGAAGCCACAGGCAAAGGAGTTCCCTCAGTGGTGACAACTGAAGCGTTTGTACTTGTGCTTTCAAGATTAATGGAGCGTTCCTCCGATAATCCTGAAGACGCTGTGTTCGCAGTTGGAGCACTTTCATTCCAAGAAAGCCCAACAACCACCTGCGTGGTGCCAGAACCCCAGACACATCGGCATCTGACTCGATAGTGGTAGTATGTTCACTTTGTGATCCCACAGAGGTATCGATACCTGAAGAATTTGTAGAAACCTGAATGCCAGGGGAGCCAACCGAAGTGTCGCTATGTGAGGAGCTAGCTCCCCAATATGAACCTCCTGCGAACCGACCGTAGTATCAATATCCGAGGAGCTGGCGGCAAAGTGAATACCACGACGGCCGACTGAGGTGTCAACATCTAACGAGCCATCAGCGATGTGCACTCCGTTAGATCCGACGGAAGCGTCGAAGTCTCTAGAACTGGCAGAAAAATGAATATCATGAGAGCCAACGGAGGTGTCGAAGTCATTCGACCCAACGCCGACACCAACGCCACCAGAGCCGACAGTAACATCCAATCCATGTGACCCAACCGAGACATCCAAACCATGTGATCCCACCGTCGCATCGAGACCACCAGAGCCTTCAGTAGCATCCAAGCCATGGGAGCCAACCGAGACATCCAAGCCATGCGATCCCACCGTCGCATCAACGCCGCCAGATCCTACCATTGCTTCAAACCCACCTGACCCTACAGAAACACCAAGTCCATCCGATCCCGAGCCCACGGAGACTTGGAAGCCGTGAGATGAAGCCGACACTCCCGCTGATCCTGCCGAGACACCAATGCCTCCTGAACCCACTGAAAAACCAGCAGATCCTGCCGAAACATCAATGCCTCCTGAACCCACTGAAAAACCAGCAGATCCTGCCGAAACATCAATGCCCCCGAGCCCACTGAAACACCAGCAGATCCTGCCGAAACATCAATGCCCCCGAGCCCACTGAAACACCAGCAGAGCCTGCCGAAACATCAATGCCTCCCGATCCCACGGAAACTCCAACAGATCCTGCGGACACGTCGATTTCTGCAGAACCCATTTGAATAGGGATGGAGATCTCCAGTCCATCGGAGCCCAACGTGATTCCGACCACCGCGTCCTCGTTCTCCGCCGAGTCAGAACCTGACAGTGCACCGCTAACACTCGCAGCCTGACTGCAGTCCTCGGACTGCGGGATATCGATCGTCTCTGCATCTCCAGCACTGCCAGAACACTCAGAACTGGGTCTTCCTTGTACGTCGAGCAAATGCAGCATAAACTCGGCTCCTGCGTAGTCCTGAACGCCGGGACTTCGGCCGTCGGTCGCCACGTCTCCTCTGGCTATCCTGGTTAGCTGCTCGAACTCTAACTCGACGGCTTTGTGCTCCAACGCTGCAATAGCCGGCACAAGTTCCAGCTTCTCTGTTTCTGCTCGAAACGCAGCCAAAACGCATCGTTAGAGCCGCCCAGAGGCTGACACGGACAGCTCAAACGCTGCAGAATCCACTTCTGCGTACCTTTATCCGGCAGAGTCGACGCGGAGGCGAGCAGCAGCAGCAAGGCCGTCGCGTACATGACCTTCCCGCCACCTCGCAGAAGTCGACGCTGAGACGCACACAGGACGAGCCAAGACACACATGTCAGCAAGAGACAAAGAGCTAGAGATAGAGACCGGAGGGGCTCGTGGGGACGCCTGTGGACGCCGCTAGATGCCGGCAACGCACCCGCATATTGAGACGCCGACGAGTAAAGTGCGCGCTGTTGGCACGGTTTGATTGTGGTTGGGTCTGCGATGTGACGAGGTCAGATGGAGCAGTTACTGTGGGACGGAGAGAAGGCGATAATAAAATATGTATTACGGTGGAGAAGGTATTCTGTGCGGTAAAGATTGTGCTATTTGGAGACTATGACCCGTAAAGAGAGCTGTTTTCGACAGTGGCACCATCTGGCTTTTCGCGCTGACCGCGTTTTACTTGGTCTGAGTATGGTGTCCGCACTGCATGCACTTTGGTGGACCTAATGCAGAAACCGCCACGTTCGTGATACGCTCACGAACTGGAATAAGGTAAGAAAACATGGGCTTAAGCTTAGCCAAGTGTTGGTCGACCAGCACAGCGGAGTTCGCAGCTCATGAGTGATGATAAGATAAAACATATGTTATGCTGTACCTCAGTTTCCATTTAGAAACCCTTTCTAATCCTAAAATTGGAAGTCCTACAAATTCTATCCCAAACACGTTCCAAACCACTGCAGGTTTTTGGCCAGCCATTTCCATCTCGATTGATACACCATGGCGGACATGCATGACAGCGAGCCGGACGACGTGGAGAAGATCGTGCGCGAGGCGCCCAAGCGTCTAAGCCAAGCGTCCAAGCCGCAGAAGGAGAAGACCAAACCCGTCAAGCACGCGGGCAAGTATACGCGCAGTGGCGGCGTCCCGCAGCGCCGCATCCACAGCATCCGCGACAAGAAGCTCCGGGGATCGTTACTGCGTGCCAATGAGAAGCAGAAGCTGGCGGCTGAGTCCGCGGCCAAGTCGGAGATCCTGCTGCCCGACCAGGCCGGTCTTCTGGAGGCTGAGGGGCTTGAGAAGACGTACAAGTTCACCCAGAAGCAACTGGCGGACAACGTGGACCTCAATACGGCACGCAAGATCTTCGGTCTGGACCTGCCGGACTATGGCTCGTACCGCGTCAAGTACACGCGCAGTGGGCGCAGCATGCTGCTCGGCAGCCAGAAGGGCCACTTGGCCATGATGGACGCGCTGCGCATGAAGCTCACGTGCGAGTTCCAGGCCAACGACCTCGTGCGCGACGTGAGCTTCTTGCACAACGACTCGCTCTTCGCCACGGCGCAGAAGAAGCACGTGTACATTTACGACAGCACCGGTGCCGAAGCGCATTGCATCCGCACGGTCCCGGAGCCGCGGAGAATGGAGTTCCTGCCCTACCACTTTCTGCTCTCGACTGTGAGTGGCAACGGACTGCTGAGCTACCACGACGTGACGGAAGGAAAACTCGTGTCCACGCACCGAACCAAGCAGGGACTGTGTGATACCATGGCTCTGAACCCGTGGAACGCCGTTGTGAACCTCGGCCACGCCAGCGGCATTGTGACCATGTGGACGCCGAATATGTCGAGCGCTGTCGTCAAGATGCAATGCCACCAGGGACCGAGTACGTGCTTCTACAACGTTTGTTGTGATTGTACGGGTTGCTGACTATTGCTTTATTATTTGTGTTATTAGTTCGCTCCATGGGCATCGACAACAGCGGAAAGTATCTGATCACCGCGGGCGCCGACAGGAAGGTGAAGATTTTTGACCTGCGCAAGTACCAGGAATTGAACAGCTATTACCTGACGGCTGCAGCCAACACTATGAGCGTGAGTCAGCGCGGCCTTGTGGCGGTGGGCTTTGGGCCCAACGTGCACGTGCTGAAGGGCGCTTTCAAGTCGAGCGAGCCTATCCGGCCATACATGACGTACCAGATTCCAGGATCGCTGGTGAGTAGTGTGGCCTTCCGCCCATTCGAGGATGTGCTCGGTGTTGGCCATGCTAAGGGCTTCAACTCGGTGGTGATTCCTGGCGCCGGTGAGCCCAACTTCGACACGTACGAGGCGAATCCGTACGAGAACCGCAAGCAGCGTGACGAGTCCGAAGTGCGCTCTCTGCTGGAGAAGATTCGTCCGGAAATGATCACGCTGGACCCGCGCGCTATCGGTCGTGTGGACATGGACCCGGCCGAAGAGCAGCAGCAGAAGGTCTTCCAAATGGAGCGCGCCAACGGAGATGGCACCGCCAAGAAGCCCAAGAAGAAAATGCGCGGCAAGAACCGCCCGTCGCGCCGACTACGCAAGAAGCAGCAGAACGTTGTCGACTCACAGAAGCAGCAGTTCCGCGAGCAGCTGGCCAACAAGAAGAAACGCGAAGAGCGGAAGGACCAGCAGCGCGAGTGGAACGACAAGGCCGAGAGTGCACCCACGGCGCTCAACCGGTTCTTCAAGAAGTAGATGCATTTCCTCACTGTAATACAAGCAGTCGATCACATTCATTAGACAATTTCATCAGACTTGTCAACTAACCTGCACATGCATATGCACACGGAAGCAGAAGAGTGAGGCGCGTCATTAATGAAATCATGACCAACGACACCTTTATTGCGCCATAAATCGAACCAGATCCTGTTCTTCGTTGCGCCTTACGGGAAGCCAGCAAATCGGCAAGTAGCTTATGCGAGGTAGCGGTACGTGTTGGCTTGGTCAGGGTCGCGCTCAAGGTACTCTCGGTCAATAAGAGCCTCGATACGCCGCTTGATGACCTTCAGATTAGGCTTGAAGAACGCCAGTTGACTCAGCACTTCCGAAATAAGCTGCTGGTGCTGCAGCGTTTTGCGCGCCTTCATGATACGCACAATCGCGGCTTCTATGGCTATACTGCGGTCCTCCTCCACGTTCTTCTGGCTGTGGCTTTCCTCCAGAGAGGCCATCGGAATACGGAGCTTGCGCATCGGTGACGCAAAGGTGCGGTTCACAGCAAACTGGTCGCTCGTTGAGATCGTCTTACCAGCAGGTGTCTTGGTCAGCAGTTTGTACTTACCACACGACAGCGAGTGCATAATACGCTTCACCACATCCACTGTAAGGTTCAGCGACTCGCGCACAGTCTCAAACGAAAGCGCACCCTCGCCTTCGTTAAACAGCAACAAAGCCACAGCCTGCAGCGTCGTCACCTGGAGGTCGTACCATTTCTTCTTAGGGAAGTTAGCGCGGACAGTCGCGTTACCAAGAGAGTGCACCCACTGCAGCCGGCGGTGACTCGTCTTCGAGTCGTAGTACACCTTGAAGAGGTTCATGCACCGGACCATAAGCGGGGGCATCGTGACCTCAAGAATGCGGTACGACGGCCAGTAACCCGTCGTCAGCACTTGCACGCTGAACTCGAGGTTCAAGGCAGCATCAGTCGAATCTTCCTCGCGATGCTTCTTTAAGAAGCCCTCGAACTCCTGGTGATGGTCGCTACCGATGGCCAGATCGTTCATCATACCTTCCATCTTACCCGTGAACTGCGCACCACACCGCAATTTCAGTTTTCCGATCATAAGCACTTCGGCATCAGCAGAAGCAGATCGCTGGTTCAGTAGACGCTTAGCGAGTTGATTACGGTAGATCTCAGCGAAAAGATCCTTGTCCGTGAGGTACGAGAACACGAACACCACCTTCTCCAGGTAGTCTTCTACCTGCTCGTCGCTGAGCTTCTCGCCACCAGTCTTAAGGATCCGGTCACAGAACGTACTCATCAACTTTGCCGAGCTGTCCGGACCAACGTCCTTGTTAACAAACTCGACAAATGCTTCCTTCAAGGCCTTCTGGAACAGAGAGTTGCCCGCGAACTGCTCGTTCACAATGCTGCGGAATTTGTCGTGGATGGCCAAAATATCCTTGATGAACGTGGGATCCGAGCTGGGGTCACGCACGTTGCCCGAGGCGACGGCATTCGCGCGCTTGGCCACAATATCATTGCCCACTGCCGTGATGTGCTGCTGCACCAGGTCAGCGATGGGCTCGAGGCCATTCTTAATCCGCGCAAACAGGCGGTACATGCGCGCCAGGTCCTCGAGCTTGTCGTTCTTCAGCAGCGCGATCACGCCCGAGTTCTCTCTCTCAATAAGCTCCTTCTGCGCGGCCTCCAGCAGCACACTCTCGAGCTTCTTCACGAGCTTGGGCTCCGTGGTCTTGTGCAGGTACGTGTGCACGCGGTTGCGCTCGCTCTGCAGGGCCTCCTCCACCTTCTGGAGGTACACGGGCGTCGAGTCTTCGCTGAGCCATCCCTTGGACTTGCGTTCATAGTACGTGGCACTGGTAGCCACTAGATCACTCTCCAGACAGCTCTGGTACACATCAAGAGACTTCATGCCCATAACTTCAAAGATCTCGACGCAGTTGCGCATGAGCGTCGTGTCGATGATCTCTCCGTTGCGCTCCTTCTCGATGAGCTCGATCATGGCGTCCTTGACGCGCACCTTGACCTTCTGGAAAACCATGCGGTCAAAACTCTGCAGTCCGGCGTCGTCCAGCGTTGGGAGCGAGTGGTGCTTGACGTAGTAGCGGTCCAGGTACATGAAGAAGCGCGTCATCCACTTCATCATGAGCTTGTGGTTGGTCCAGCGTTTGACGAGCTCCTGCAGGAAGAACTCGTCGTGGGCCTGCTCCAGACTGGGCAGCACCTTGAGCTCCAGGTACGCGTCGAACGTCTGGCCGTGGCGGTCGTAGAGCTGCTCCGAGAAGTTGTACGGCGAGCGCTGCGTGCACATATTGTAGCACGTCGTGTAGATGGGCATGAAGGCGTGGGCCGGGAAGGGCGACACCTTGACCTGGTCGAAGCCCTTGTCCAGGATCGACAGCAGCACGTCGATGGCCTTGGGCTTGATCTCCTGGTCCCACCCTTCCTCCAGCGTGATCATGTTCTTCCCGCTCATTCTTTTGGACTATAGGGGATTAACGAGGAGTGGCTACGAGACGCAACAGGAGCGGAGTGAGAAGCTTTCTGGGTTTTCCTCGCTTGGCTTCTTGGGTTGTCGCTGCACCTCGGCTGCAGATAATCTTTTCAAGTGGCGAATTGAGCAAGGTCTCTTTCCCTCCCCTTCTTTTCCCCTTTCTCATTGGTTGATAAGATCTCAAGGTGCAGGATCCCCCAAGTTGGCATGTCGATATTCTTTCTTGGCAGGGATGTGGACTTGCAGGCTGCAAGTAAGATTAGTGTCGTGTGTGTGCCAGGATTGCAGCTGTCAAACGACATGCGGATGAACTAAAAGTAACAAAATGTGTGAGCTTGTAATCTACCTAACGAATTGCGAATACAGGTACCAGGTTTTCTGGAAGACTATTAATACCAGATTCCAAGGCAGCAACACACTTGCTTCCGATCACCATTTTCCAATAGTCACCCACCTCCCAATATCAATCTTGGTAATCAACGTATTCTACATTGGAGAAATCCAAATTCAACCCGCCTTTAATAACGAATCACAAAGCGCTTAGTCCATTTCAGTCTCCTATTGGCCAAAATTCTCAAAAGAAAAAGGTGCCGACTCAGTCCAAGCGACGGCGTGTATTATACCTGCTCTTCCTGCTCCTCCTGCTCCTCCTGCTCCTCCTGCTCCTCCTGCCCCTGCGCTCGCAACGCGCACCATTCCCGTCTCCTTCTTCTCTCCACTCGACTCCGAGTCGTTCCAAGCCCGTCACGAAGCCAGAGCGAGCGCATCAACCGCGAGCTCTCTCCCTTTCTATTTTATCATCTTATAGGGGTTCTCTTTATCCGGATAGTACTCACTTCCAACGACCCTGTTTGTTGTGATATTTCACTTCAACATCGATATGATCAGCTCCTCGTGGGAGTTCTCCGCCGCCTTCTGTGTGGGCCGCAGTCGCGGCTGTGAGGTCAGCATCGCCACGTCTGAGGAGACGCGTACTGTGAGCAAGCGCCACGTGGGCATCGTCCCGCTCACGGAGACACTGGGCCGCAGTAAGCGTCGCTGGCTCATCTACGACCTGGAGACAATGAACGGTACAGCAGTAAACGGTGAAGAAATCCCGTCCGGTGGTAGCAAGGAGCTGAACAATGGTGATGAGGTGGTGCTGGCCTCGACCATGAGACAGAGCGTGCGGCTGCTTGTCCAGTTCCCGGACGAAGCGCACTCGTGTATTGTGGTGAAGGCTCTGGCGCGCTCGATGACGCCGTCACCGTCACCAGCTCCAGTGCATCGACGGACAACGACTCCTGTGCGGTCACCGCATCGACGAGTTGTGATGACGATGACTGCAGCAGGGTTTGGCAGGTCGGCGGTGACGATCGCGGGCAGTCCGGCGCTCACGAGGACAGGATGTCGGTCTACTCCAGCAACTGATACCACCATGACGACGCCCCCGCCACAGACGCTCTCGCAGAAACGCAGTCGGACCAGTCCCAGGAGAACTCCAGTTAAGAGTGAGAATGTGGAGATGAACAGACAACAGGATACCCCCAGCAGTCAACAGCGAAAACGATCACGCCGTGGTGGTGCGATTGAGGAAGAAGCTGCAGCTATGGATGGAGCTCCCAGCAGTGCCGCCAAAAGAGCCCGGGAAAATGAGAAGGAGGAACGCGAGCGCCTGATGATGTGCCCCGTGTGCTTGAGTACTTCCACGGCAGTGCGACACTGCCGTGCTCGCACACGTTCTGCGGCTTCTGTATCAGCAACTGGTTTCGCAATTCGCTGTCCTGCCCAGAGTGTCGCGATGTGGTGAAGACGGTGCCTGTGCGCAACCGAGCACTTGACGAACTGGTAGAGCGATTGGTAGGCCACACTGACGCGTTCAAGTCTCACGTGCGTCGTCGCGCGAGACAGCAGCGACTTTCCACAGGGTCGCGTCGCTACGGACGTGGGGGAGGCGAGGATGAAGATGGTTCTGAAGGAGCTGCTCGCGGCGTGAGTAGCTTACAGATTGGAAACACCTCCGTTCTCGAGCCCAGCATGCGTGTCGGTGTGTTTACGCGCTGGTCGGTCGAGGAAAAGCTTGCATTTTCTGCATATATCAACACCCAGTTCGGCGAGACGCGCGTGGCTAGTTGCAAGAAAATAGGCCTTACTGAGTCCGCGGTGGATATTGCCAGCATGACCGAGATGCTGGTCGCTGCCCAAAATCTGCTGCTCGACTGCGGTGGGCTCCGATTGGTAAGTGACGAGTGCTGCCAGCGTCTGAAGATTTTCCTGTTCTTCGGCTAGTGATAACTTCAGCGCATCAAGCTCACGCGACTATTGTGTAAGTCGCTGCATTATATAGCAATCTGTTGGATCCCCACGTGCACGTACGTCGTCAACGTTGCACGCGAGAGAGGCGGCAGAAGAACAAAACGGCTACTAAGCTTACAGCAAATAAACTTCGAAACGAGATATTAGCAGAGATTCCACTCAACAGTAAACGCACAAGTATTTACGATAAACGCACAAGTATTTCTGTATTCAAGATGTACGCGATATTCGCTTGTGACGTGCTGAGTTTTGTGAATATCATTGTGAATAAGGCCATTCGGTTAGAAGCTCGGCTAGCGATTCGATCCGACTTCATGGCGCTGAAGATGGCAGGTTACTTTGAAGAAATCCGCACCAAATCTCTCGCTGTACAGCGTCAAAAGTACCCGCTCGCTACTTCTTGCCACTCAGTACGGAACTGTCAACTGAACTCGTCGCTCTTGAACTTGAACGGAGTGTCGCACGAAGGTAGCGCCTCTTGGCAATCTACCAGGTAGATCCCAACAAAAGAACAACGAATTGAAGACCATGGCGAGCGACGGCCAGCGCCGCGTATTCAAGCACGACGGTGCGTGCTTGCCCCACTATAATTCACCTCTTCTCTTTGCTAAATGTTCTGTAAATACAGGCCGCGTCGTGTACGAGTGGGAGCAGTCCATGGAGGAGGTGAACATCTTCATCAAACCTCCTCCAGGCGTCAAAGCACAGCAAATCCAGTGCGAAATCGCCACCAACCACGTGACGCTGGGGCTCCGCGGGGTCACGGACAAGTTCCTCAATGTAGGACCAATTTACTGCATCCATTTGCAGTATTTTATGCAGTTTATTAACTGCTTTTGTTTTGTTTACAGCACGATCTCCCAAGCCCTGTGGTAGTCGCGGAGAGCTACTGGATGCTTGGTGAGGACTCGTTGGTTTAGTTTATTTGCTATTGATGATAAATATTCAGATGGTTGACACGGTGATGTGGTTTCTGTTGCAGATTCGGGGAGCTGAACATCAACCTGCAGAAAATGAAGAAGGGTTCCTCTGGCCAAGCGTCTTTGTTGGCCATGGAGAGGTTCGTGGATCTTGTTGTTATTAGCTATGGAAAACTGGGTTGCTGATGATAAAATCGTTGTGTGCAGTTGGATCCGTTGCAGCAGGAAGCTACAAAGAAACAGATGATGCTGGAACGGTTCCAGGAGGAGAATCCGGGTTTGACTTCTCAAATGCCGAGTTCAATGGTGGTGCTCCCGACCCGCGCACCTTTATGGGTGGTGTCAAGTACACATGAGCTGTCAAGTTAACGCTAGCGTAAGTGTTGATGCGGGGCTTGCCTGAAGAATCGGATAAGTTGACATGTTCAAAATATATTAGCTTTGTCAACAGTCGAAGGCGGAAAACCGCCTTTGCGGCGCTTCGCCTCTTTGGTATCGCTGGGACACACGTCCAGGAAGAGCAACAGTATTCTCTGGATTCCCGCCCTCATGCCGGTTGCAGACAAGAAAGTCGATGGGAATCCTTCTAGCGCTGGCGGTAATGCATCGAGAGCTGCGCGACAAGTTCGCACCAGCAGCAGCAGCAGCGAGCCAAGCAGCTCTATCCAATCCCGTCAAAGTACCAGCTTGGCTTCTGGATCTGGCGTCGGCGGTGGGACAAGCGGCTCAAAGGGAAAAGGTGCCTCGATCAGTAGTGGTTCTACATGCGCCGGTGGTAGTACCAGTGTGATGCGATTCAAGACTACATTTCGCAACACTATCTACGACACCCTGCTGCGTCGAGGCTGGAAAGAGACATCAGAGAATGACTGGGACTTTTACTGGGCTGACCGCGAGTACATCTATGATCTGCTCGACACCATTCACCTCGAGAATGGGCAGCGAGTAAATCATTTTCGGAACGGCCGGGAGGTAGTACCATTCCACCCAATTCATAATCCGCCTTTAACGTGGATCTAACGGATACTTTGCTTGCTTGCAGTTATGCCGGAAAGACTTGCTCATCAAGAATCTCAAGCGTGTGAAGCGACAAATGGACAAGAAGGCGAGGTATGTAGCTGCATTGAATTGAAATGCCCTTGTTGTATGTAGCTATGACTTACGCGAGTGGTTGTAGATCAGAAGATGCCGTAACGAGTGAGCTTGACACTGTACTGGGTTCGTATGATTTCTTTCCGGTCACGTACATTCTTCCGGGTGAATACGCCATCTTTGTGGAAGAGTTCAAGCGCAACCAGGGTGTCTGGATCATGAAGCCTATCGGCAAGTACGTATCCGCCGCGTTCTAGTTTGTTCGTTTACTTGATGCTACAAGATGTTATGCTCACGATTGAACATTTTTTGTTTAGAGCGCAGGGTAAAGGTATCTTCCTATTCACGAAGCTGAGCCAGATAAGCGATTGGCGAACAGACTTCCGTTGGAGACCCGAAAACCAACAAGTTGAGACGTACGTCGTACAGCGTTACATTTCCAACCCGTATCTCGTTGGTGGTAAGAAATTCGATCTGCGTCTCTACGCTCTCGTGCCAACTTTCTTCCCTCTCGAGATCTACCTGTTTCGTGGCGGCTTCGCACGCTTTACCAATTCGCGCTACTCGAACAACCACAGCGACATCGCCAACTCCTTCATCCACCTTACCAATGTTGCAGTCCAGAAGACGTCTGAGAACTACAACAAGCAGGTATGGGTCAGCATAGTTGCCTATTTCTAACGAGTGCTGTTGACACGTGTGTATGACTGGTAGCATGGCGGGAAATGGGATCTGCGGAACTTGAAGCTCTACATGATGTCGAAACACGGCCCTGAACGCATTAACAAGCTATTCTACGAGATTCAGCTTGTGATCATCAAGTCTTTGCTGAGGTATGTTAGCATTGTTAAGTAGTTACAGGTTTCGTGCTGAAGTGCTTGAGTTTTTGTTTTCAACCAGTGTCGAGAAGATCATGATGAATGACAAACACTGCTTTGAGCTGTACGGCTACGATGTCATGATCGACGAAAACCTCAAACCATGGCTTCTGGAGGTTAATGCTTCGCCATCCGTACGGGTCAACATTCTCGGTTATCTTCTTCTGTCTCCGCCACAACTCTAACAATGAGGTTGATATTCTTGTGCGAGCAGCTTTCAGCCAACACATCTTCAGATTATCAACTCAAGTGTGGCATGCTGAACGACATGCTGGACATCATCGACCTTGAGAACAAGTACGTCATCACACTACTGGCCGTGCTTAGGCCACCATGGCTCATTATCTTTTTGTCCGTGTAGAAAGCAAGAGGTTGCGCGTGAGCATGTCGGTGGCTTTGATCTCGTGTATCGTGACGGAAATGTCGTCAAGAAGAGCGAAAGCTGCATGTACACGACTTTCCTCGGGGCAGACTGGCAGCGGACCCCTGCAACGAGAGCGGGTAGTGCACAGTCCTGAATTCCACGATGCGACTTCAGGAGAAACAACATGCCCTACGATAATTCTTTAACATGGTAAAAGGTCCCAATGGAACAAAGAGGCATGTATTGGCTCGGGGCAGTAGCCACCTGCATGCAGCGCTGATTAGCGTAGAATGCCAAGTCGATCCATACCGATAGAGGGCAACATCGTAAGCATAATATGCCATATTATGGAATCTCGGGGGCTGCTGCAGGAGGAGGACAAGACAGCAAAATGATCAACCTCAACTTTGTAATGGACTAAGCTGCCGGTATTAATGTTTCTCAATTTTTATGGTGAGCCTGGCATCATATTTTTAATGAAATTATAGGGACCTCAATCGTGGTCTGGAACTGTGCGCGAACGGATATAGTGAGCTGAACTGAATTGAGTGCAGCGCCAAACCAGACCAAGCGAATTCAACACAATCTCTTAACTGATCTAGTCAACGAGGTACAGACAAATGGCGATGAATGAGCAAGTTTTGGTGTTTGATTCGTACTTTTATACACTAGGGCTTCGCGAAGACTGAGATAGTAGGGGATGTTAGCAAACTCGTATTTTACGAGATGGAGACAAAGAAACGCGCAGTGTACTGTCTATATGCTCGATCTCGTAGAATGGCAGTCGTGTACGTACGGGATTCTCCAAGAAAGTCGTAAGAGCTCTTACGACATGACTAGGCTTTTGATTGGCTATTTCTACTACTCCCAATTTCCCCCTCAGCACCAGGCTCATACCACCTGAAGACGTCACCGAGCTCCCTCCTCCTTCTTCTACCACCGTCAACCCGCCCGTTCCAAGCAATCCCTCTCTTCTGGCGAACAGTCTCCTGCTACAGTATCTGCCACGCCGCCAAGTCAAAGCGAAGCACACGTGGGAAATTCACCGAGGCGCAAGACCTAGTACTTTTGTATGCTATCACTAGGTACGCTCCATACGCTGCTGAGCACGGCGACGTGGGAAAAGCATGGAGGATGTCGCTAGCTCTGCATCCGCATCATTGCGGATGCCTTTCGCCGGTTGTGCATGTTCGGATCGCTTCAAAGCGCTCAAAGCGTGGTATAAGAACAAGTCGAAGCACAAAGTAGAATATGTTGCTGAGCCCAGGGTAGCGACGTCCGTACTTGGTTTCCTGATCGCTCCAGCGTTTGGATATGTCAGCCGCTCTAAAAAGATGCATAGGGCCTCGACACTGTGGTATTTCGTTCGCTCTCGCGTGATAATGACGTCTGGAAATTGCAGCGTGGTCGTGAGCTGACGAATTTCCTCCTTGTGAAGCGATAATACACCTTGTATGCATTACTGCGCTCGTCGAGCCGAAAGCGGATGCGAAGCGCAAGACGGGTGCGCGGGTCTCGGGTCAGGAGAGCGAGCTCCTTGGTTGAGGGAGTCAGTGTGATTTCGTAATAAGATAACTTTTTACGAGATTGCTAACATAGTTGGAAATGTCGTAAATACCGAAAACATAAACACGCGTGTCGGAAGTCGTATCGGGAATTTACGAGTTTGCTAACATCCTCTACTAGTAAAGTGCTAAATACGACTCTATAACCAGGGGTTCGTGTAGGCTGGGATAGCATTTTTGAGCGCGAAATTATGATGTATGCCTTGCTCCATGGTTGGCACCGATATGGTATCAGTATACAACCGGTGCCGGTGTGACCGGGTCGTGGTTGTCACCGATATGTAATCGGTATACCGATGCTCGTGTGACCGGACGATTAAGCTGTTTGGGGTCGTGGTTGTCACCGATACGTTATCGGTATACCGGTGCCAGTGTGACTGTTTGGGGCCGTGGTCGGCACCGATATTGTATCGGTATACTACCGGTGCCAATGTGACCGGACAAATAAGCCGTTTGGGGCCCGTGGTTGGCACCGATATTGTATCGGTATACTACCGGTGCCAATGTGACCGGACAAATAAGCCGTTTGGGGCCCGTGGTTGGCACCGATATTGTATCGGTATACTACCGGTGCCAATGTGACCGGACAAATAAGCCATTTGGCGGTCGTGGTTGACACCGATACCATGTGGTATGTCATTCGCTATACTGAGGGGCCCGTACAATTAATCCTAGTTGGGCTGTGCTATTAAGCACTTCGTTGCTTACAATCTCAGTACAATAATCGAACTTATTAATAGTTGGGAAACGACGCTTTCGCTTGGCCCGAGGTCTTCATTGCGACCCGGCATACAGATGATGATAACCTTTGAGAGGTTGGAAGGTCCACCCTTTTCAGTTTCTCAGCGGAATCTGTACTACGGTATAAAGCTTTAAAAGCGTAAATAACGTTAGTTTGTGACCGCACCATTTCTTCTCACCTAAGTACGATTACAAATTTCTCGGCCTCTTCTCTTTCATTCGAGAATTTGCGGGGATGTCGGAGCTTTCGTTACTGTGTGCGATCGAGGAAGCGCGTTTGAGGTGAAGATCGACAACGAAGAGAAAGTTTCCGCGTTGAAGGAGGCGACCAAGGACAAGATCAAGTACCCGGACCCAGCCCACGAGCTACAACCCTTCCTGGCGAAGACGGCGGAAGGCGAGTGGCTGCTGGAGAAGGACCCGGCTGCGCAGGAGCTGGCTAATGGAGTGACTCATCCTGACATAATGAAGATGCTGATCAATAAGAACAGAATGATGGCATCGTGGACAATTAAACAAGTGTTGGACTATTTAGAGATGGTCGAAGAGCGTGCTCCAAGCTCCAAGCAAGTTCACGTGCTGGTGGTGCCTCCAACAGAGACCAGCGGTGCGGAAATGTGGAACATGGAAAGGGACGCGAAAAGGCGGAAGACAGAGGAAAGCGTACCCCTGAAAATGCGGTGGTAGTACTCGGAGGTGAAAATGACGGCATTTCCTCAGCTGCATGAGTTGTCGACACTTCTTAAACGACCCCTGCCGTTCCAAGTGGAAGTGCGGGATTTTTCGACGATGAAGACAATTTTCGATCCGAGCGGCCCGTTTCTTGTGTGTGAGATTCGCTGATTAACGCTTTTACGGTTTCGTGTGACCACCGGTATCGACCTGATCCGATGGCGTCTAAGAACACGTGGCAACATTTCTATGATCAGCTGCTGGATATCTCTATTTACCAGTGCAAAGCCTACGGTTTTGGGGTTAGCAGAAATCGTGTCGACACTACAGGAGAAGACATTATTTCTTAACCATGGATCGTGAGAAATAAACAAACCATATTATTATTGAACTGAACCCCTTCTCAAACGAACGACCGCCGTATTTACAAACCACGGACATTAAAATTGAACTGAGGGGCTTGGTGGCCCTATGCATCCCCTATTTGTAATGGATGAAAGTGCTGCAATAAGAAATGAAACCTGCGATGTGCATTGGTCGGAGAAAAGTATTTTTAAAGCGCTACCACACCATTGATGTGTGTTGGAACCATTTTTGATCGTGCAATAGGAGCATACAAAAATACGGTAGTTGCGAACGTCGTATGTGCTCTTGGTTCTCTCTGAAGTTTGTGCCGCAAGCTGGCACAGTAAAATGCCGTTCTCATACGACTGGCGGCATGTTGATCGTATACCAGGGGAACGCGCGTCCGAGGAGAAGTTAGACTCGCTGCGCTCCATCAATGCGTATGCCAACATGAAAAAGCGGTGTTCCGTATGTCCAGCAAATAACGACAACCATCAAATGCGGTACATGGTGTGGTACTGCGGTTCCGAAACGTGTAAACAACCTGGCCTGTGTTGTACGTACTGGTTGAAGGTTTTAAGGTGCCTACAGACGGATACATTTAATTTTTATGAGAATGGGCGTCACGCTACACAAGTTGGGTCTCCACATCAGAGACCCTTTACGCGTGTGATGAAGTTTGATGTAAGGGAGATGACAGAGGCATCTATGGCCCCTAGCAGAATTCTGAACGCACTGATTGATACATTTTCGCTGAACCAAAGCACAGTGCCCAAGCTTCAAACGATTCAGAATTTTGTGTACAACCATAAGAAAACGATCCTACATCTGACTGATTTTCTCGACGATGTGGTGCATCTTGCGAGCGAGTCAAAATTCAGCGATCGTTTGGACGAATCCACTGCGTTTACGTTTGGATATAACCTCAATGATGAAGGTGCTCCGATTCTAGGTGAAGGCACGGATGAAGATCCGTTTGTCCTGGAATTTTCGACAAAGTACATGCTTCGTCAAATGGATCGGGATCCCGAAACATTTATTTTTCACATGGATGCGACTTTTAAGGTGAACACGATTGCATTTCCGCTATTCGTTTGCGGGATTACGGATGTGTCAAGGACTTTTTCAGTGGCTCTTTTCCTCGTATCTCAACGAACTGAAACACAATACGCAGCAGCATTGATGGCGATAGCAACTTAATATTTACGTGTTGTTGGGAGTGAGTTGCGAGTGAAGCATTTTATGGCAGACGCTGAAGACGCCCAGTACAACGGGTTCATACGGGAGTTTTCGCCGAACATGAATGCGGTCTATTTGATGTGTTGGTTTCACGCAGTGAAGAACGTCAAGGAGCGCTTGGTAGGGATGGATGATTATCCCGTCCACTTGGTGTACAGACACATCTATGAGATGCACTACGCTCGCGAATACGAAGTTTTGAAAGCCAAAGCGTTTTTGAAGTGGGCGAGCTGCACAGCTCTGGATACTTTCGCCAGTTACTTCAAGGAACAATGGGTTTTATCGCGCTATTGCAACTGGCAATGTTTTCACTCCCCTCTGAGTTTGCAAAAACCAACAATCCTGCTGAAACGTTTAATAAACTCATTAAACGTGACTACTGCCTTCGCATACGACTGAAAACGGGTGACTTGGTGCAAAGGTACTTTTGCTTTGTAAACACCAGTCCGTGCGAGCCCCGATATTTTCCAACGCAGCCAAGCCGTGCGAAAAGCTTGTCACGCGTGCGAAGCTTCTGTACACAACTCCACAGCATGTCATCACGGAGCGGCAATACGATATTCGTTTTCTGCTTGGTGAGCTAAGCGGACAAGATGATGTGCTCGTAGCTCGAAACTACAAAAGTGATGAGGACCGGGCAGACGCTCAAAGAAAGAAAGAAGTAACAATCGACGTATGGAACGGTGGGAGCAGCCTTCTTATGGATGGATCGTGAACGTGACTCAGCGCACGTGCCAGTGCAGATCATTTTTAAGTTTGCGTATTGCGTACACTTGCTTGTTTGCCTAAAGAAGCGTGAGAAGCCTATTCCAGGTTGGAAAGAACTGCGCTTACTAGCGCTTCGACGAATCAAGCGTAAGCCGCAGACCACAGAGCGTAAATCACGAACACCAAAAACAAGCATTCGGGGAGGTCGCGGTGGAGCCAGAGGTGGCCGCGAGAGTGGCACTGCTCAGCAAATCAACAGTGTATCTGTTAGCGGGGACAAGGATCTAGAGGCGGTCAGCGTAACAGAGGTGGCCGCCCACGTAGAGTCGGACATGCATTTGCGAGAGAGTAAATAACAATCTACGATCAATATTTCATAAATTTATGCATATAAAGCAAGACCTTCGTGTATTAAGAAATTTTAGTGACACGCTCACTACAGCTTCTTAGGACTGTATCCCGGGATCCCGTCGACTTTCCCAAAGCTTCGGAAACGTTGTGGTAGTAGTGGTCCATCGAGATCAATAATCTCCTTGTTCTCTGCACTTTTCCGATAAGCTCTAACTACAGCTTCTTTATATGTTGCGTGTGCCTTCAATATCCGAGATTCGGCGAAATTTCGACACGGTTCGTCGCCGGGAAGCATGGTTGAGGGGAACGCAACGATACCTTGCAATGTTGCAAATACATTTGCTAGTTCTTCAGCGACAGCAGCGTAGGCAGTTGAACCTAAAGGAGCACCGGCTTGAGACCATGCCAGTTGCATGCCGTGTTCGATGCCTTTGGTCGCTGCATTCATCATCCCGACTAAACTACCCGAGTCGTAGGCAGTCTGAACACGGAGTAGCTCTTCTTTTTGCATAGCTCGAAGTATCCGCATCGGGAACGGTGAAGCTTCAAAATTTCAGGTGTGCTTGTAGGGGTCAACGAGGCACGAGATGAGGGTATGGCACGCTGGGGATTTGAGGTAGCATCATTGTCCAGAGTTGCGTTCGAACGCGTCGTGTCGTACGATAAAGATTCACCCGTTGATCGATGTACAGCGTCCTTTGTTTTTGATTTCAGGAGCCCTCGACCATCTCGTGACTTCCGAACTGATCGGCCGTCCAGGATGCCTGTTGTTTGACGTGGGAAAGATGGGTCCGGCGTGCTGCTCATTAGGTCTTAGCGTATTTTGTCATCCAGTGCAAGCCACGCTGTTCTGAGCTGCAATCCGTCCCGACGAAGCAGCCATTTACTGTCAGACTTGACAAGCTCAAACTCGGTAAGTCTCGAACGTTTGCGGATATACTCACGTGTGTACACAGAACCATGAGCCTCCGCGAACTTCCGGACTGCTCCGTGCAAACGCATTTTGGAATATGTGCTTTGCCCCTTCGTATGTGTGGACAAGAACGTGTTAATCTTAGATGTAGCTCCCACGTCTGATGATGTTCGCTTCGACTATTTTAATCCACGCAGTATTTATGCACTACATCATAACTCTGCACTATACCAAAATGTGAATATGATAGATCATCTTATAGATAGGTAGGTAAATACGCACTACTGCATAATTTGAGTTTTCAAGGATTGTATATTTTGAACGAAAGTATACGAAGGCAATATAAGTGGCCAGAGCGACCACAGCGTGGCCATGGTTTGAAGGAAACGCTGGTCGTAGATACTGAGTCCACAGGGTGAGAACCCTAACAAGTTTCACAGGCTTCAGGAACCTAATGCCTATAATCCATTGAACATCGTACTCTTCCATCTTCGTACCAACTCGTCCGTCCGACACAGAACATTCAAGGTCTTCACTCCATTTGCCCAGGTCTATGTCGTTATCGTCAATATCATAAACCACCTTTGCCCCGTACACCACGTTAATGCAAAAGCAGTGCGTCACTCTGAGAGAGTCAAACGCAGCACACAAGTATACACCATCCAAAAACGGGTACGAAATCAGCTGCAACGGAGCCTTTTTTCCGTTGATACCCCGAAAGAATGTTGACGTCGAACTCTCGAATGTTTATTTGCAGATGCGTATCCGTGATCCTTGCATTTACGAATTTTATGTAGCATCGTAGCTCACCGGTCGTCATTCCTTTGGGTGACAATGGTCTAGCTCTGTCAGAACACTCTTTCGTAAAAGCATTGAAGAATTTAGCCGAGTGCCATCCCGCGTTGGAAAGTAGTGCAACAGCATACCCTACCGCTACAACCACGCACAAACCAGCCGCAGAAGCCCCAATAAGACTCGCACGACCATTGCGTTTGCAATATTCGTAAAATGAAGCCAAATTTGACGACTTCCAACCATTCACTGTATCACAAGCCTCACCAAACCCATCTTCTCTTAGACGGGCACCTGGGAGCCAAGAATCGGGCCAACGGTAGCCATCCGGGGCATCCCTCCACTGCACACGATACCAGAAGTCTGCATCACCACTAAAGCGATCCACAATTGCATATACGAAACCCCTCTCGGATTTATCCACCCGAGCTGATCGCAATTCATGTTTAGGCACACCTTCAGAAGCCGCATTACTTGGTGTTCCAATTTGGCCATGTGTGATGTTTTCGTTTTCTTCCACAAGCATTGAAGATAGATTTTCTGATGAGGTCCCACGACCGCAAACTTCTCCAGTTACGACCTCCTGCACGTTTGCTGTCTTCCGTGTCGTAGATGTCCGCTTACAGTGTTTTATTTGTCTTATCGTCCCAGTATGTTCTGCCTTCTGATCCGCGCGGGTGACACCGCATACCTTTTCGACTGCCTTGACCATGGCCGTCCTACTGCCCCTCTGCTGCTCGCATCGGTCGAGCTGAGGAGACCACGGTCGAAGCGGCGGACAGCAAGGCCACCGTTTCTGCGGTTGCGTAGACTGATGGTCTTGGGCATCTTTACTCAACAGAGCTACGACGCTGGATCGTCAACAAACTGGAAATGAGGGTCTTGAATTGAAGCTATGCATCCGTAATGGTCGACAGTTAGTCTATAGAGTATGGTCGTTCTCCACCCTTTCTCATTTTAATGGTGTTCTTTATCTGAGTGATTGAGGGAAGAGACTATGAGGATGCCAATGGTCGAATTATTTCAGCGCCTTGAATACACCGGCGTCGTCCTCTCCATGGGCATCTTCGAAAGCTAAAGAGTTGCCGCCTCGCAAAGAAGTCAGTGTGATAATGCCTGTGCATTTGATGATTCTCGTTGGTGCATGCCGTTAATACAGGCTTCAACTGCATGATCCCGCCACGACATCGTCCCTGATTAATCTGAGTGAAGTGAGGTTGTACATGTTGGATCTATCGGTCCATTGATTACCGTCACCTGTTTTCACGGGCGGAACATGTGCTAGCATGCACCGTCTTTGATGGTTAACCATTGCAACCGGTGTCAACTGCAACCCTTATTGCCTTAGTTCAGATGTCAGGTCCATAGTTTAAGCTCTACCTTGGCTGTTTTAGTTCTAAGGTTTTCTCACACTACAGGAACAACTGCAAATGGTATGCGGCCGGATTTCATCCGTCACTATCTCGGAATGGTGCTATTTTGTGGTGAAGAAAAGAGTGCTACTACAGACGTTGATGTGTCATGCAAGGAATTGACGAAGAAAATGTACACCTGGAATCCAATGTTTTATGGAGATCTCCCCTATATTCTGGGCTATGCTACAAGCGGGGAACGATTGCGAGTGGTCATGATCGATCGACGTTTCAACGCAAACACAATACTCGAGTTTCCTTCCATCTTTCAGCAGCCAGCAGAGGTGATTAAGGTGTTCTACAACTTGGCGTTTTTCTTTCATAAGATGACCATCTTGTCGAAACGAACGTGTCCAAGTCCACTCATGCCGTTTACGTCCGATGTGAATAGCAAGCGAAATATTGAGCTAATGGATGGAATGATTATACGGACGATCAAGCGTGAACAGTGCCGCGATGATGTTGATTTCGATAGACGCGCTGACATTTACGGTACGCTTCAAGATTTAGACCAACGAGTAAATGTTAGGACACATCTTCAAACCGTACGAAGTTGGACATGAAAAAAGGCCTTCTTCGCGCTCATCTGAGCCCACTTCCAAGCCAAAGAGGCCTGGATCTGCCTTCGGTCGATTGACGGACAAGTCCCAACTAAACAGAATGTCGATGAGAGCTTAGTAGTGTGCTTGCAGTACCGTGTTCTGCGCCGGGATGCGCTTCATTTCCGCGGTACTCAGCATTGCATTGTCGTACAGGCAACCAGGTCCTTCGGGTGACCGGATGGCATATTACAGCCTGCCCAAATGTGACGGCGATTGATGAATCTGGATTTGGCGTCAACGTCCATAACAGTGAATGTTCGTCGTACATGATCGTCATGGCGTTGGCCTTGGGCTGAAATACTTCGTGCTCTTGGTTGCTGCACCACATCTTCGCGGTCGATGCATAGACCGACTTCAGCAACGACGTCGAGTTACTGCTGACCTCCGTTTGCTGCGTGTTCGCCTTCCCAGCTTTCGCTGCTTTTTGCTTGCTTGCTCGCGCGTCAATTGCGGCGCCCAGCTCTTCCGGGCTCACGTGCATTACCGTCGTCCCGTTTCTGGTTTGACGGTCATGAAAACACCGTTCTGCACGCGCTGCTTTGAGAGGAGGTCAAAAATCTTTAGCTTGAAAAGAGGGTCGCTGGAGAAGCGGTTCGCCGATAAGTTGAGGTAGTGCAGCACGAGGTCTCGCTTGCTGTACCTGCGGCTTCGTTGGCTCGAGAAAACGCCGATCCCAAAAGTGAGCAGGTGCGGGAACACGTGTTCCATATAAATCGGGTCGTTGTTGCGTAACACCGTCGTTGAACGTCGAGCCCCGTACGTCGGTCGACCCACAATGGCGTTCAGCGCGCGTGCCAGCCGCGCTTCCTCCTCTTTGAGTTGGTCTCGATGAGCACAGTCTCGGACTGCAACATGGTAGTTTCGTCGGCTGGTGCAGCTTCTTCCTGGCCTGCAGCGACCATTTGGTGATGCCGGCGCGCCTGCTCGATGAGCTCGCTAACAATGCCGTTCTCGTCCGCCAGTACCCGTTGAACGGGTCAGTTACCCCGACGAAGTCTTGGTTACGCTTTACCTCGTGGTACAGCGGATTGACGCGCCGCAGAAGCGCATCAAGTGGTTGCACTCGCCCGCCGTCGCACTCATGTTGCTTTGACAGGACTAGCTTCTGCGCCCGAGTCATCGGCCCGGAGCACAAGACTAGGAAGTCCTTCGCCGTCGGTACCGTAGGCACGCTGCTAGCAATCGTCCCGTGACGGTTGTGCCAGGAAAGTAAGTGGCTCTGCAATACGTTGCCCGGACCCCCATACACAACCTTATCTAACCCCACGTCTGAACTAGGCCAACTGCTTTTCGCTCGATCTGTGTCACCAAGCTGACTTCTTCAAACACACCGGCAACAAAGCAGTCTGCGATTGCAAAACGCGGAGACGTTAAATGAATGTCCATACCGTCAGAGGTGAGCAGACGTGCACCCAACGTCTGCAGTGATTCCAATACGTCACGTGAAATCCAGACGTACACATCACCGCTTTCCTCCACCTATATTGCACGAGCACAAAGCAGCATGTCGCTGAGTCGGTTGTCGATGTCAGAGCAGTCGCAGTATGCTGAAATCGCGTCGGTAGCCCACTTTGGAGGCGCGAGGACTCTTCGCATCGCAGCCAGTGGATGCTCCTCAATCGACACACGGCATGCTGTTGCTCGGAATACCCAAGCATCCGTGACAATGCACGCCTTTCGGTCGATCTGGTCGTCGCCCAGCTGCCGAGCGATCTCTCCTTCTAGTCGAGTTGCTGTCGGCTCCGTCAAAGGCTGTAATGTAAAGGACGCATTGAGTTCTTGTATTCGTTCATAGGATAGCCACGCCGAAGTGTTGTCGTTTACGGCTGAACTTTATGCTGCGTGAGCATTTCTTGCTAAGCGCGCCCGCTTTTGCTGTGTGCGAAAGTCGCTTATTATATCCTCTTTCGAGCGCTTCTGTGACAAACGTTGCGCGTGTGCCGACTCTGTCAAGGTCTGCCACCACAGGACTACGCTAACAGGCATACTGGAAGCAACGCCTCCGCAGCCGTGTTGCTTGTGCGTTGTAGTTTAGAGCTTCGAGGCGAGCACTTTGAGTTTTGTCGTCGCGCAAAACGTTTGGACCAGCGTACACAACTTTGGTGGCCTCTGAACTTTGCGGCAATCGTCTCCCCTTGGCTTTAGTCATCGTGCGTCAAGAAGAACAGTTGTGACGCAACGCGGACCTCCCAGCATTCCAGCAATGACGTCTTCATGTCGCAAGCGCCACACCGTACGCGAGAAACTCGAGATCATCGAGTTGACCCGCACGTGGACGCTCTCGCAGGCTGCTGCAGTATATGGTGTTTCAAAACAGACCATTAAGTCATGGCGAGCGCGCGAGGATACTTTTCGGCGGCAAGACGCGCAGAGAACGACGCGACCAAGAACCTGACGGTACATCAAGTGTGTTTAACTTGGAGTCACCGCAATCGTCAAGCGATCTCACGGTGGACGAAGCAGTATTCGCTGCAGCGGCGCCCACTTCCACCACCACGTTCCTAGCACATCCAATGAGTGTAGCGGTAACAACGCCAGCGTCGCCAGAGGGACTGCGAACTGCAACAGAGCCCGCTACACTCATCGGATATGCAGGCCTTTGCGGCACGATTGCCGAAGTTGCACTTGAATCATTCGCTCCGTTGATTCAGATCGGCACCGCAAGACACGTCGGAAGGGCCATCGAGACCGTCGGCTACCCCACACCATTGAAGCAATGGATGCAGATGTTCGCCGCGAGGTTCACTACTCCGTCGTGCCAACCAGCTGGCTGTTTTCGATCTCGGCAAGCTTCGCCCTGACCGAGTTTGCATCACGTCCACTGTGCAACGTCGCAGACATCCTGATCGTGGCTTGAGCGCGGTGACGGACACCGAGCTACGTGATTGTCGGGCGTGGTGTCCGACGCGGCCTTGCTGCAGGCCCACGAGCCCCATATTCTGGACATGGAGGCCCAGCGCGGCGAACCGATCGTCGGGCAGGCCGCGTGGGACAGCGCAGGTGCTTGAATCTCCGAGCAAGAGCAACACTTACGTGGCGATGCAGTGCTCGCACCAACACAGGCCGCACGCGCAGCTGACCTGCGTATCCTGGTTGACGGCATCCCCGATGCCGACGCCGACGTGAACGCGCGCTTTCTCATTCTTGGATGGACCGGATGTTCCACGATTTCACCCTGCCTGCGAACCGCATCCCGTGTCCGTGCGAAAGATACATTGCTGGTGTCAGTGCACAACGAGCAGGCGTGCCTGTCGTGACAATCAGGATGCGTGCAGACCGCAGCTCGCAATATTGGTCTCAGTATGTTACGAAGTACCGTGGAAAGGGGATTAATTGTGCGCTTCATTTCCGCGGTACTCGGCATGTGCATCGTCGTGCACGCAACCAGTTCCTTCGGGCGGCCGACATGGTTCTTGCCCGCGCGAGTAACCTAGTCTGTCTAACACTACGTGTTCGGCAACGAAGAATTGTGTTTGAAGCAACGAACTCTTGTATTTCACGATACGTAGATTTTCTCTGCTTTTCCAAAACGCCGTGTCGCTCGAGACGCATGGTCGCTGCTTCTTCACCGTCATTTGAGTGGCTTTGAACTCACAGCAAGTGGTTTTGAACTCACAGCAATGGGTCGCTTTCGGCAACAGTACATCACGGAGTTACTGCATCCGTCAGCAGTCCTTCCTCTGCCACTGCTCGACGATGACCATCAGCGTGGAGCACAATGCGTGACACGGCCAGCTGGCATTCAGCGACTTGACGTGAGCTTGAATCCGAGTGGTGTTGCCTTCCGCGACTTGACGGGCGACGTCGACCAGTGCTCCTGTATCGCCGGGTGTTCGCGTGGCCTCTGCGTAAACGCCAGCGCAGACATATTTTGCAATTGGGCGAACTGTGGCGTCGGTATCGACTGCGGGAACCGCTGTCAGGAACTTGTGCTTGGGATTTATTGCAACCCGAATGGGACTTGGTGTTGCGTACTGCCTCCCGATGTTCGTGTTGGCCAGTATTGCGGCGTCTTGCGGCGTGACGCTGACGTTACACGTGAGATGGTGCGAACCGGGTTTGGATTCGAGTTTGCAGAACCTAGAACAAGTGGCCAGCGCGTCTACGTTGACACGAGTCGATGAGGCAGTCTGTGCAAGTTCATGAATTATTCATGTGTAGCGAACTTCCGCTTCGAAGTGATGACAAACCGGTGTGCGCGGAAGGTGGCTGTCGTGACTTGCGAGTTTTTGTCGCCAGAAAGTGCGCTGACGCTTTCGTACGGGCTTCATGTGTGGTTTAACTGCTTGTGTGCCGCTTGCTTCTGCAGCAGATCGTTGACCAGCTGATTTTAGCTGTCTACGCTTACAAAGAGATCATCGATCTGCATCTGCGGATGTCGGTCAAGGTTGTCAGCTACATTAGCTACATAATTTTAGTGAGCAAGTAAATACCACGTTCAGATTGCAGTCATTAGCATATGTTGACTTCGGATGTTTTGCTGGTCATGCATCACGTTCTTGTTTTAGGCGCTACTAATTCCTTCTTAACCGAAGTTATACAGACATACACGGTCTTGTTCGTCGACTCACCGGCTGGTTGCTTGTTCAACGATTGCTGCTCCTTTCTCAATCACCGTGCAGGTATGGTACTCGAAGCCTGAATATAGTCAGTGTGGCGCAGTTAAACTTACTTGACGGTGCGCTGTTTTTTGTGCTGACGGTTTGAACGTCACCTTCTGAAACGATCCGTCTGCATACTTGCGCTTTGACGCTGCATAGTCGGCTGCTTTTGGCGTCATAAGTGATGCGGCATCTGAGTCACCATGAGGAACGGTTGTAGGGACTGGGATTGTGGTTGCTTCTTATGTAGCTTCGTCAGCGGTAGAAGCAGCAGAAGCAGTTGTAGATGCCTTGTCTGTCTGCGGTGATACATCCTTGCCTCCGCAAGATGGCTCCACTTCGATCCGTCCTTCGGCGCAAACTCGCGTCACGGATCCTTGCGACATGTTGTTGTTGTAGAGATTCAAGTTGAAGACATGCCAGATTTCGTACACGACGCCTGTCGGTCGTTGCAGGACATGGGTGTCAGTTCACAATAATCTAGATGTGTGCGTAGTACTGTGTACCTAGCGTAAAATACGTAAGGTTGCTCGCTCCCATACTGTCAACCTACATATCACGCTTCTGGCCTGGTTTAAAGGGCATCCCCGTGAGTATGCTCCGCCCTTCGTCGAACACGCTTGCCGATTCGGCATCAAAAAATTCAAGATGCGTTCCGCTGTATTAATCTACCGTCAGCAACGTGGGCTTAATGTGCCGCATTTGCAACCGTGTGGTTAGCAATGTGGAAACTCCCCTGTCGTGAAGTTGCTGCCACGAAAAAAGCACATGCGTATGGCACATGTGCTATCACGCGATGACCCGAGCCGCTTTACGTAGTCCGTGAACCCTGGGACAGTCGTGAACACGCGCTCCTGGGCCTAAAAGCTCACGCAGTCGACGTAGCTGCGCCATCGTTGTTGTTAGCTACAGGGCCCGCTTGCGCTGCAGCTGGAGATTGTTGTTATCTACAGCGCCCGCTTGCGCTGCAGCTGGAGATTGTTCTCTGTGGTGGGTCAGCTTTTACTTTGCTGTGATCCCCAACCAACCCGCCCAATCGGAGTGACAACTTGCAGTGCTTGCCAATGGCCAGCTATCAAGGCCAGTGCAAGTGACCAGCGGGATCAGACAAGGATGCCCGCACTCCTGTTCATACTAGCGGTCGACCTCCTGTATGGTGAAATCGAGACTTCCCCACAGCTCACAGGAATAGCATTGGACAGAAAACGACCCGAAAAGCAGTTGAAGGTGGCGGGATATGCGGACGACACCGCTATCTACATAGCCAACAAGCGAATGCAGAAGGCGATTGCCGCATTTGGCCGCTTCTCGGTGGTCTCTGGATTGCGTCTGAACGTAGCCAAGTCCTCGGCGATTAGCCTAGGGACATCAATTGCGATGCCACAGCACAGACCAGCAGATCAGCCACTGAGACCACGCTGCCGCAATGGTTGCAAGAGATACCAGCGGTGGAGGCAGCTCAAGAACTACGCTACTTAGGCCTTGTTGCTGGAACAGGAGACACTTCAGAGACGGCGTGGCGGAAGGCGTTTGCGGCGCTCTCAGTGCGTCTGGCGCTCGCAGAAATGAAAACCAACACCGTTGCGTAACAGGCACTGATTGCGTCGGCGATCATAGTCCCCAAACTCATGTATGTGGTACGGCATGCTTCTGAAGAGCAAGTCAAGGAAGCAGACTGGAGGATAAGACATTTTGTATTGTATGGAAAGCTTGCTTCGCGCTGCCGACATCGCCACCGAACGGCTGGATGAAACATGTGCTAGCGGAACAGAAGGCGAAGGAAGGAGGTATCGACACCCCCAACATTGCGACGGAACTCATGGCACGAGTGCATGGCCATGAGTGCCGCGATGGTGGCAGCATGGAGGCTCTCGGAAGATGAGCAGAAACGACGGGTTGGCGAAATCCTACAACGGGAGTCGGTACTGCATGTGGAGGTTTGCGTTGAGCCGAAGTACGGCATTGAACATACTGCATGGAAAACAGCGCGTCCATGGGTGGAAGCATGGCTGGCGGATCGGGCTCCGAACGCATCAGATGCGTAGCACGGAGCGCAAGCCATCCGGGAGGTAATGCGGCCACGACATGGGCTCCGCACGCGGTGGACTAGACGCGGTTTGGAAATACAGTGCACGGGTACTTTGCGAAATAAGATGAGAACGACTAATGAGGAGCGGGGGCTCTGCGGCGAGTTTGTACATGCGGACGCTGAAGTAATACCGCTAAAGACGATTGGACTGTGGAACGATACGGGCTACCGCACCAAATAGAAGAACTATCGGACAGTGATTCGTCGCAGCAAAATGAGCAGACTGCAGAACCTGATGAGTGTGGGGATGGCCGCGGATAGATGGATACTATTCACACCGACACAGGACGTGCACACGGGCGTGGGGACGACAGCAACTTTGTTTCGCCAGCTGTGCCTCAATGTCTTCGCTTCCTATCCTGAGCTAATACGGAGCAAGCAGGACCCAGCGATAGTGACAGTTCATCATCAGCTGGAAGATCGCCATCATGTCTTTGAGTTGGACAAGATGAACGGACAGCAGTTACGCCACACGTGGGCTGCAGTCTGGGCAGGACCGCACATGTCGCTCAACGTCTGCGTACAGTCCGATCCAATAATAATCCATTTTCGCTCGGTGGTATGTCCGACCGATACCTTGGTGACCACATTCCAACGAGTCATAGCAGCTCTGTAATACTTCCTGAATCATCGTTGTGGGCATCACCAGTCGCATCTTGGTCTCCTCTTGGTTTTCGTTAGTCCACCGACGGTTCGCTCCAATAATATACAGCACACCGTCCTCGCTTAGCATAAACTTGTCGGCCATTTTCCATGCATCTCTCGCTGTACTGTAACTCAGGCTAGCTTCCTCGCCTCGGAGAACGGCCTTGAGGTTTGCCCTCCCCCGCTCCTCGTCCTGGGCAGCAGAGATCCTTCGTCTTCGTTCTTCTTAAATGGTTATCGGGTCGACATGTTTGCATTTGGTGTTCTGATGCTTGCCTCGATCGTTGGTAACTCGGTTTCCGCTTCGTTATGAGTCTCTGAGGCTACCTCATCTGCTTCGTCTCGTCTTGTTGTGTCATCCTGACCCACCACCGAGGGCTCGTTCGAAAACCGGACACGCTTCTTCTGTGCTCTCGCTTGTCGACGGGTCGTGAAGGTTATGTAATCCGGCACTTCCCTCACAAAATCGAAAAGATTTGTTACGGGGTGCTTCGCGGGTCATACGGGTCCGGGCTAAGTTGATCGACGCTCTCTCGTCGGTGGCCGCTTCGCCGAGTGTTGGCGTGTCGGTGGCCGCTTCGCCGAGTGTTGGCGTGTCGGCCTCCGGCGAAGGCTCGTAGATGACTTCGTCGATTGGGTTGAGCTCGATTAACTCTGTTTTTCTGGTTTCGGCTGAAACCACGCTGGACTGTTTGCTGTTGAGAGCCTCCGTAGCTAACGAATCTGCGGCTGCATTGAACTCTCGGATCACATGGAGGTATTTCACCGACCGAGGCTTGGCTGTGAGTTCTCGGTGGTGGTTGAGTTGGGCCATCAGAGTTTCCTTCCGGCAGGCCATCACCCCTAGGGACTGCTGGATTGCGAGTCTCGAGTCTCCCACCACAATTAAATCCTCGGTGTCGTGCTCCAGCGCACAATGGTTCATGTCGGCGTACTCAGCGAGATTTACTGTGGTGGTCTCGAGATAAGCACTCGCAGCCGTCACTACCGTCCATTCTGGTAATTTCCATAATATCCATGAGAAACTACCATACCCGCCATTCTTCTCCGTGTTGGCGGAGCCATCAAAGGATATCACCACGCCATTGTAAGTCCTCGGTAGGCTTGCGTAAAGCAAGTGTGGATCCATTCGAGCAGTCGGCGATCCTCGAGACGGTGGTGTCACCGGGGCTAACGATTCGTCAAGTTCAACAGAGCTGGTAAGCCCAGCCTGTAGTAGTTGGGCAAAGAACAATCGCGTTCCTTGACTCGGTAGACCTTCAGATGCCTCGGGGACAACATGACCGCGAAGTGGGTCGTACGACCGAACAATGTCTTCAACTTATGCACCCACTCAAGTGTCGAGAACCGAGTGTAGACATGGATAGTCCGTCCGACCAGCTGGGTGTAACACACTTTCAACAGTAACAACAAGGCCAACACCTCCTTCTCGGCCGGGTGGTAATTCATCTCTGCGTCCTTCAGTACACGACCGCAGAACCGCACCGGGTGTGACTTGTCGTCATGATACTGCATCAGAGTGGAACTCAGAGCCCACTCGTTAGCAAATAACGTCACGTGCACCTCTTTGGATCGGTCGAAGTGCCGTAGTATCGGCGCGTCTGCAACCTTTGCTGTAGTACCGCGAAACTTCGGTGAGCCGCGGAGGGGTTCCCTGCTGGTGTAAAGTCCTCCTCTTTGAGTTGGTACAGGGTAGCCCCGTAGACTGCAAAGTCTTGTATGAATCTGCTGTAACAGTTCAACGCACCGAGGAATGACTGCATGCCTTTCTTCAATGACAGGAACGGCAGCTCCGTCACTATATTCAACTTCTTCGGATCGGCCCGAATCCCGTCGACGGACACTTCATGCGACAGAGAATCCACTCGGCCTTGTACAAAAATGCTCTTCGTGAAACTCACACCTATTCGACACTCACCAAACCGTTGGAGCAGGCGGTCTAGGGTGGCGAGACAAGAGTCAAACGTCTCGGAGCCGAAACAAATATCGTCCACGAACGACCGCCGATCGAACACTGGCACCAACGAGGATTCATCTGCTTCCCCGGTGGAGAACATATCCGCTACAGGACTGTTCACCAGTTGGGTCACCGCGTCGAGCGTCACCGAGGATTCGCGGTCAGCCTCAAACTTGGTCGTAAAAGCTGTCGAAACCTCGGACAGTTGTGCAGAACCGTCGGTCACCCCTGTTCTCACAGCTTCAGCGGCTGCCTCAGTGAACCGCATCAACTCAGAGAACTGGTTCCAACCACCCTTGGGCTGAACGAACCCCCATAGAGCATTGTCGATCATTAGTTGGTATATCATCGGTGCGTTCTTCAGGCCAAACGGCATACGCAGCCACTCGAAGTGGCCGAGTGCACAAACGAAGGCCGAGATTTTCTGAGCTCTCATCGTCATCATTATTGCCCAAAATCCGCTAGCTGCATCTAAAGAGCAGAACCACAGGTAGGCTTCTAGGTCCGTTAACAAATCGTCGACCAGCAGCATGGCGTACTCCATGATCGTGGTGATTGGATTCACCATCTTGTAATCAATGCACAGGCGAATATCAACGCCGTTCTTCTTCAGCACGATCACAATCGGGGATGGCCAAGGGTTGTCCGAGAACGCCACCAACCGAGCTTTCAACAAGCCTTTCAGTAACTAGTATAACTTCTTCAGGTGCTTCAGCGGTGTACGCCGAGCCCTCTGTTTAATCGGAGGGTGTCCCTGTACATCGATATCGCATACCAGACCATAGGCTGGCGGTGGCAGAGCGTTTCCGCTCGAAATCATGATCTGTTCATGCTTCTGTAACACGTTGATCAATGCTCGTTGTTGCTCGGACGTGCCCTTCGGGTTCGTTACATTGGGTCCTGTATAACCCAAAACCGTCTCCGAGGCTTCGGTCAGGTCAGGCAGGCATGCCAGCTCATATGCGTAATCGGTCAACTCGATTTCGTTTGCCACATGTTCGGCCACACCGCCGAGAATCGTCAATGTCGGTAGCGGCGCCAGCGAAACGCCAGTCGTAAGCGCTACAAACACCGACTTCATACGTGTCTCCGAATCTTCGGTGACCACTGATTCCGGTGCCTCGCCGGTAATTACCTCGCCGTCACCCCTGTCCGAGGATTCGGACGTGGTTGAATCCTCACATTCCTCGGTTTCAATGTCCATAGCCATCCTGTCCGAGGTTACCAGAGTAACGGTTACTGTCGGATGGTCGTACCCACATGGCTGTGTGTGGCACTCTTCAACGCTCTGTAGACGATCCATCCGAAGCCCATCTTGATGCGCTATCGGTCAGGAAAGAATCTTCAGAGGCGTCGGATATTCTCGCCGCTCGACTGCTGTGGTTGAGCGGCTAACCACTGCTCGTACCGTTTGCTTTCACGCTTCAGTAACGTGTCATCCCGACACTCAGCGTACGCCAGCACTTGCCATTCGTCGTACTTCGCCGATCGTTGCCGCGTGTAGCCACGCCCTTGCGGGAGATCGCCACGTGGTACCCATAATACCGCCGACTCGTGGTTTGTACAGTGAGCAACTCTCGGTGACACATTAGTCGGATAATCGCTGGTTGTCCCCGTTGAAACCTCGTCACTGTCGGCACGAGATTCCCAATCCGGTGAATCCACACCTCGTGGGTGTTCAGAGGTGGACGTCGTCGAGGTAACTTCAACTCGCGCCACTCTCGTCCGGTGACTGATAAATCCTCGGTCGGGCCACCGGCCACTTGTAGACCGTATACCGGAGCGTCGTCCGCGTTCTGGGATTTCACCAGGGGGACCATAACTTCATCAGGTAACCGGGCCGTACCATGGAACAAGTCTAACCGCACTCGGCTGGTATCATGATGTCCGTTCCGAGGACTGCATCGACTCCGGCGCTATGATCCATAATCCACAACTCGAATTCATACACTCGCTCCCACCCGAGGGTGGTCTTAACGAGTGCTCGGCGGCGCGTCTCCATCACCCCTGGATTGATTCCTCTAACCTCCAGACTGCGACCGTGGTATGATACCTCCTGCACGCGTAGTCTCTTCGCATAGGAAGCTGAGATCACGCTCACATTCGCTCCAGTGTCGAGCAGAATCCTCGTTCGTGCGTCATCCACTGCCCGTTTACCATGGCACGCAATCGCTTCCTCTTGTCGTAGCTTTGGGACGACCACCACCCCATCCTCGCACCAGACAACAACTTGATTGTCTGGTCGAGACTTCGGGGCTCACGCTCGGTCACAGCCATACTTGCGATTGAAGCCTCGGTAACTGTACCAGCAGCTTTCTCCACATTCCACATTGACTTCACTCTCACCGAGGCTTGCGCCTCTCTCTTCTCCATTTTCCGTCGATTTCACATAATCCATATTCAAGTCATCAGGCCGTTTGCACGAACCCGTGCACGCAAACAAATAGTCGGCGTCCAGCGCAGGTTCGGCTAACTGAGCCAGCCCGATTGGGACCAACCCAGTTTCAGTTGGAGGGCTGCCTAGTTTAAATGACTCCCATAGACCAATTCTTGAAGTTTTGGCGAGAGGTCTTTCTTCTCCACCTTCGCCTTCAGAAGAGACACCAGCTCGTTGAATACATCGCATCTTCCCGCATCGTGGACTTGCTTGCACATCTTGCACCTCTTGAAACAATAGTGTGCAGAGTGTGTGAGTCCACCACAGGCGGCACGCGGGCCATATTGCCGGCGACCATCACGTCCGCCGAGGCCTCGGTTGTCTCGGTCGTGCGGGTATTGGTTATTCCCAACCCTCGGCCGGCGGTTGTCAGCTCGAGCGAACGTTCCTCGGCGGCGTGACGACGCTCCGAATCATTCGCGGCAGCCACATGACCGTCGTCTTCATTCGACGCATATTCGTCGTCCGAGTACCTATCCGAGCGTCGGTCGCCATTGCTAGGGTAGTACTCCTGGTCGTAACCCTCGCTATCATCATAACCCCCACTCGATGTCTCTGCAGGTTCTCCTCGCGGGTCGACCGAGCCGTCCACCTTCAACGCGGCGACCATGTCTGTCAGTGTTTCAGCTATAGTAACCCTCGGTCGGTATGGACGATCGTCTCGACGTCGGTTGTCATCCCGATACCGGTCTTCCCGACGACCACCATCATCTCGGTCACGCCGGTAGGGGTTCTGCGAATCCTCGGAGCGTCCATCGTCACGGCGACGACTATCATCCTGGCCCTTGGGGCGTCGCACCGAGGACTCGCGTCCCTTTTTCCGCTCGCGGCGTCGGAGGATATCGTTTATCATGTCTTCTAGGTCGTGAATATTCTTGACTCGCACGTGACACAGACGCTCTTCCAAGGCTCGGTCTTCGCACGTATCGAGAAAATGTTCCATGATCTTTGGCCTCTCGACCGCCGTGCTCAACTTGTACCCCGGCATTCCTGGCGTAGCCATTGAGCCGATTCAGATAGTCGCAGACATGCTCCTTCTCTTCACGCCTCGCCGAGTAGTACCGTGCTTTCGCCGATTGATTAAATCGGGAATAGTAGTACTTGATGAACGCATCACTCAACAATTTCCACGTTCGTCTTGTCTTCCGCGAGAGTTGTCGGTACCAATGCAGGGCGCCATCTTGGAGGCTCAGCTCGAACGCCATACACCATTCATTCGGTGGCGTGTGCATTCCCTTCATCTCGTAGATGAAGGCTAGGAGCCATTGCATTGACTTCTCGCTCTTGTCTCGGAGGCCGAGATAGGGTTTGATGTTGCCCAACGGGAGGTGCGTGGCGATTTCAAGCCTCGGTGTGAAACTCTCGAGCTGAGCTCACGGATTTGGCGTGCCCATTCTCCAGTCACGTCGCCGCCTTGGTCTTCAACGTCGAACGAATCATCGTCCGAGGAGTCGTCGTGCGTATCGAAGCGTCGGTCCGTCGTCCGACTTGTACTTCGGCCCGCCGTCGGAGCGGTCCGCGTACCCTCGGATCCCTTTGCCAATCGTTCGGTACGGTCCGCTGACCGAGGCGTTACCATGTGCGAATCTTGAAAGTGTGCCGAAGCGGTCCCTTTCGCTGAGAACACACCCGTCCCGACTGACTTCTCTGGCTGTCGCCCAGGAGTTGTCGGTAGCGGGACCCTCGATGGATCCATCCCCTCGGTCGTGCGTGAGAGGCTCGACCGACGGTTGGAGCCCGGCTCAGGCACACCGAAACCGTCCGAAGCTTCTGTTTCCACTTGCGCAAAGAGAGCGCGGCATCTTCGATCGACCAACCTTGAAGGTCGGCCTCGGTGGGGAGTGCTTGAGGTTCACAGCCCATAGCTCGGAATAGTTGTACCGCGTCCTCGGCCACCTGTTGGGTGCTTTACGATTCCACTGGGACAACTAATTCTGCCCCGAGTTCCATCCACACAGCTTGTCGAATTGACTTTGGCGCAAAGGCCCGCATCCACTTGCTCTTCGTCATCATCACCTCCATGCATCTCCCCAAAACCTTGTTGGCAGTCGGAGTGTCCCCGTTAACTGGAGTCGACTGCCGGTCGACCGAGAACTCGCGTCCTCGGTCATCGTCAGCGATCGGAGATCGCCGAGTCCATCTTCGTTGTCTTCGTGAGCTGGTTCAGGACCAGCCACTTCGTCCAACTCCTCGGTTAGGTTTCGCGCGAGCGACTCACCCCTTTGCTACGTCCTGCTGAGACGGTAGCGGCTTCCGAAACCTCGGACATCGCTGTCGCTTCTTCCAGGTATTCATCTTCGTCCTCTTCTCTGGCTTCAGAGTAGTCCATCCGCACGTCGAAGCTGTCCGAACGCTCGTTAATCGGCTACAAAGTACTTGGGGTCGCGAGTGTTGAACCGATCTCACCGAACCCTCGGTGCGCTCTCCGCTCGACTTCATCGGCGTTTCTGGTACCGCTGACTTCGCTCCTCTCGCCATCTTCTCTCTTCTTCTTCTCTTGTCTTCTCTCGAATGCTCGTTAGGGTAAGAACCTATATACAACCAAGACACACAGAAAGTCACTTCCAATCCTGGGTCGCGGCACCAGTTGTCGTGTAGGATGTCGCAGAAATTCTAGGGATAGGTTTTCGAAAACTAGAACGTTTGGCTGAAAATGAAGACCACAGCGTGTTTTCCACGAATTAAACGACTGGATTAATGCAGGAACTATTATAATTGGTTGATAATCAAGATCAGGACGTCCGTTCAAATTCTCAAAAGTATAAGTTTATCCAAGTTTTTCTATCCTTACAAGAATTAATGTGAGTGAGATTAATTACGGTAACCACTGCAGCTTTTGAAGCTAAATGGTTACACAAAGGTTACAATTTACTGTGGTTGTCGCCTTAAGTACGAAATTTAAGTCCAAAATCCTTGAATAGCTCCAACAACTACAGTTCTCTATTCTCTATTTGCTCCTCTACACCTTTTCAACTTCAAAGAAAATCCAATACGTCATAAGGTAAAATCAAAATGACGTGAAGAGAGAAGGTATTGTGCGCACTTTTTATAACGCCTTCTGGCACGTTCGCATCCGGGAAAGCTAAATGTTACGATGTTGAACGCAACATCCGAATCAAATTGATCTCATGACGTATGCGTGCTGGAAAAACAAGATGGAAAATGCGACAGGGTGGCAGTTCAGCACAGCGGTAGTATATGAGTTTGCATGTAAGTAGTGAGAGATTGAATAGCAGCCTCAGAGTCGAAATTGCGCTGGAGAGTCGCAAGCGAAGCATCCATTTCGCCAATATGTCGCGATCAACGTCAACGAAATCGGCAGACGTCGAGTGGAATAAAGACGGTAGACCTATGAACAGGAATGGCCGAAACTGGCCGTTGTACAAGCGAACCATGATGCTTTATCTTGTCTGCTATCAGGTGAACAAGGATGAGCGGCAGCTGGATGACATCTGTGACCAGAGCGTGCGTTATGAAAGCATGGCCAGCGAGAAGGAAGAGAGGAGATACCTGCGTCAAGACCAGTTACTAGCAAAACTCGTATCAAGTTCCGTCTCATGCACGCTAGCACAGCAGCTGATGTAGTATGACTATGGCTCCAAATGCGACAGCAAGTTCTGGTACTGGGGCGAAAAAGGAAGTTTTCCAGCCGCAGTTGCACACATTCACCTTCCACTTGTACACGCAGATTGACAGCCCCAACTCCAACTGCTCCGGCGATGCCACTGTATCTGCGTACAATTTGCTTCTGCTGTGCTTTTGCAGAGAGATTTCGATACGTGACGTAGTAGCGCTTGTCGCCGACGATGTGTCGGTTTGCCACGCAGTCAAAACCCAGCATCCGGCGACATATCCACCCGCCTGATACACCACTGCGTCTGCATCCTTGCCCGGTACACTAGGACCCATCTCATCGCGTGATGACTTGGTGTTCTTTTCAGTCACTGTCGCTGGGACCCCTTCTCTTCACGTTTGTTCTTGTTCTCTTCGTTACTACCATGAGCTCGATTTTTTCCGGAGCTCTTCCTCTTGCAATTGTTCGACGTCTTTTCTCCACTACCCGGCGGCTGCTTGTTCTGCTGCCCCTTGTCGTGAGCTTGTGTGGCTGGCGGCCGTCTACCACCATTGCCACTCTGAATTTCCCCTCTTCCAGTATCGCGCCGTGTCAGAATTTGTTTCTCCACTTGAGCGTCCTTGTCAAGGGTGATAATCATCGCTTTCGCGTCGAGGGGTGTGCTGATCGTTTGCACTCCACCAAGCAGCATAATCGTCCGAAGTTGGCTGTAGTATGGCTGCTGCGACATTGAACGGACCAACAAATCGACCTTCCAGACGTCGCTCAGATCTGCATCCAGAGCTGCCATTTGTTCACGAAGAGACATCATGTACTGCAGATGATTCTCAACGGGCAGGATGCAGCTTCCAGCTTCTGGCGAAGAATACGTTGTGTGTACAGCGTTGTGGTAGCGTTTTCACGACCTTTGAATCGCTTCGAGAGATACTCCCACATTTAGTGGGAGGCTCACCAACATGGATTCGACGTGGCGTACAACAATGCCACGAGGAACTACACTCTGATCAAGAACAACGACGTTGTAGTGCAAGCGGACATGCACACATGTGGGCTGTAGATTTTTACTGCGCAGAATCAGTTCCTCGATGCCAATAGTAACGATGTTGGGCCCAGCAGCATGGTGAACTTTACACTCAGTGATGGAGTAGCAGATCTTCAATGTTAGCACGATCGTCTCGGTCCTATTTGCCCGCAGTACATCAAAAATATGGCAGATGAAGGCTTGGTTAAGGGGATGACCTTGAGAAAGCGTCATTTTTGGCCTTTGTGAAGCGTGTCAGCTTGGCAAGCAACGAGCTAAAGTACCCGTCTAGCATTTTGACCGAGGTGTCAAGAAACAGAACCAGCTTGTGTTTGCCGATCTACTCGTCCAGTTAATTGCAACTGTACTCGATTCAAGGCCATTTTGGTTCTAATGGACGCGCACACTCGCTTCAATTCAGTATATCCAGTCAAATCGAAGACGGCGAGAGAGATAAATGGCCTAATTCATCGGTATGTAGCGTGAACTGAACGTCAATGGCCCGACGATGCCATGAAGGAAGTTCTCACAGATGAAGGAGGCGAATTCGAGAAAGCCGAGGGGCAACCTGCTATCAAAAGCATGGTATCACGCACACTATGACGCACACTGTGATGCCCACAAACACGTCACGACTGAATATGGTGGAGGAGCCACCAGACGTTGTTTGGTATGTTGAAGGCGATGATGAAAGAATCCAGGTTTCCAACTTTTTCTGGGTCGATGCAATCTACTACGAAGTGTACATCAAAAATCGCAAGTACTCCGGTGCCATAAACGGCATCCCATAGGCAATGTGAAAATCGCACTCCGGGTATTCATCACGTTCGAGAGTTTGGTGCATTAGCTTATGTGCACACGAAGGTTGGTGCAGCGAGACACAAATTTGCAGATAACTGGAAAGTGGGGTTTGTACTCGGCTATCGAGAGGGTCAACTTGGGTGCAAAGTTTAATTTCCCTCGCAGGGAACAGTACAATATGGTGGGCACTGTTAACGAGCAGGTACATTACCGCGATCGGTACGAGCAAGAACGCTTTGAAAAACCGTGCGCCAATCGATCAATAATGAATACCCAGATCTCACAAATGGAGGACGCAGTGATTACGACTTGCCCGTCGTAGGGAGGCGTGAATGTAACCAGCGTTCGCGAACCAACAGAGCTGAAAAAGCCTTCGAAGGCGACTTGGAGACATAACGCCAAGACACCGTTGAACCGAGTTGGCTTCAGCAAGATCCGCCAGTGATGAGTGATGAAATGGTTATCACAAACACTGTACCTTACTCGCTGGCCGACGATACCAGTAATCACGAAATACAAGAAACTACAACAGGACCAGAAATAGCAGAAACCACTGAAAAGGTACCGAACAAGCAGCGCAAATCAGGTTTAATTGAAGTCGAAGAAGAAGACGAGTTGCTGGAAGCGGACCCAAATGACCTGAGTTCGGACGTATTAAGTGAGTCATTCATGGTATATGCAGCACTTGCTTTTGTAACAGCGATCTATGGTCTGGACAAAAATTGGCAGCGGAGTTAGCACGTATCAGAAGTTCGCCTACATCGAAGCTACAAAGAAGCAATGTCGCCACCCCAGCATAAAGATTGGTGGAGGGTATGGAGCGTGAGATGACAGCAATGGAGCAGAAAGGTGTATTGGAGCTCGTCCCTGAAGCAGAAATTCCTGAAGGCAAAAGGTACTGGAAACAATGTGTCGGTATCAATTGAAAACGGACACGTTGGGGAACGTGATACGATTTCGTCCACGATTATGTGCCAGAGGGAACAAGCAGGAACCTGAAATTGATTTTCTGGTGACCGATATTTTCTCTCCGGTAGCCCGAATGGCGTCTTTCAGGCTGTTCGTGGCGCTATGCAGCCTTCTAGGACTTCATCCATTCTCCTGCGATATCAATACAGCGTATCTAAATGCGACGTTGAAAATCGTGCACTTCATCAGAAGAATTGCTGGATTCCAACTCAGAAAGGGATGGGTGTATAAAGTGAAGAACGCTTTGTACGGACTGCACCAGAGTGGGAAGGAATGGAATGAAGAATTACTCAAATGGCTGAAAAGTATGGGTGGAACCAAAGCACAACGGAGCCATGCCTTTATTCCTACTCCGAGGGCGGCGTGACAGCAATTTTACTAGTCTATGTCGACGACTTAGTGTGTGGCACCAACGCCGAGCAGTGGAAGAAACAATTTTTCGCGGATCTGCGCGAGAAGTACGAAATTAAAGACCAGGGAAGGCTCCAGAACTTCTTGAATTCAAGTGGAATCCGACCAAAATGGTGTTTGTCTCCACCAGACTAAGTATGCGAAAGATGTTTTGCAGAGGTTCGGATTCGAAAATGCGCGCGAATCACGCGCACCGATGGAGACAAATTTGAAATTTCAAACGTCTACGGAAGATGATAAGGAACCTGGGATTGATTACCGTGCAGCAATAGGGTCGCTCATGTACTTGGCGACTAGCACGCATCCAGATCTAGCCTATTCTGTCGGCTACCTGAGCACATTTACTGATAAGCCAAACAGTGTTCACGGCGGGCCGTCAGGCGAGTGTGGAGATATCTTTCAGCTACAACGGATCGAGGATTTCGTGCTCAAAAAGAGAAAGGAGGAGCTCCAGCGATAGTCAAGATTGAAGGATTCGGCGATTCAGACTGGGGAAAGTGTCCCGACTCGAGAAAGAGCGAAAGAGGATACGTGATGAGCGTTGCAGGTGGACCAGTGGCTTGGGCTTCTCCCCGGCAGATCATCGTTGCTCAAAGCACAGCGGGGGCATAGTATGTTGCTGCATGCGTAGAATGCCAAGAAGGATGTGCACTCGCAAACATCGTGATGGAAATTTACCCAATTGCCATATTGATGTATCGCTGGGCATCGATTATCAGGCTGCTTTAGCTTTGGCTGTCCACCCGACTTAAAGTCGAAAAACTCGCCATATTGAACTGAGATACCATTATGCGCGAGAGCAAGTTACTCAAGGAGCAGTGAAGCTGTGGAAGGTCGAAGGAGAAAACAACACTACCGATATATTTACCAAGTCGGTAATTTCTATGCCGTTGAACAAAATGGTGAATCTGCTGGGTATGAAGTCGGAAGCAAAATTGACTCCGCGTGAGGAGCGTCCAGCTCCGTTCGCACGCACCCTGATTGAACGTGTATCGGAAGAGTGATAGTTCCAACGTCCGAATCAAATTGATCTCGTCACGTATGCGTGCTGGGAAAACAAGATGGAAAATGCAACAGGGGTTGCAGTTCAGCACAGCGGTAGTATATGAGTATGAATGTAAGTAGTGAGAGGTTGAATAGCAGCCTCGGAGTCGAAATTGCGCTGTAGAGTCGCAAGCGAAGCAAGAAGACAGAAAGCAGAATCTTTGGAGTGAAAGATGACGAAGTTTTGCATTCCCCAGTGCTGTTTCCTGTAAGAGACTTCGTAACACTAAATCCTGGGACTTAATTGTGTGTAACGAGCCCGTGTGGCAAGATACATGGTTATAGCTTCGTGGGAGAGCAGGTCGGTTGCCTTCATCAAGTGTTCCTCAATGAATAGTTCTGGCGCGTGCTCTTACGTGTCTTTAAAATGTCCGCAGCATAATTTTCCCTTTCAAATCCGTTGATTGTTAAATATCAGATTTGTCACCTGGTGTCATTTTGACTTTACCTCGAATTTTCTTTTTACCATTTTGAAGTTGAAAAGGTGTCGTGCTCAAATGCCTGACCAACCCCGCCTAAATCCATGCTGACACTAGTACTCGCATCATCGGCGTCGTTTTGTGTACAAAAGCACCAAAACAGCTCGCCGAGTACGACACTATCGGTATCAAGCCCATTTTGGTGCTTTTGTACACAAAACGACGCAGATAATGTGAGTATTTTAGGCTTCGCCCTGTGGGCGAAACACAGCGGCGGGGTACCCTGGCCCTCACACACTGTACGTCACATTCTGCAGGGTACGCTCGCGCGCAGGTCTTTACAGGGTAGGCTGCCGACTCGACGATAGCGACTTCGCTTTCTTGTGCCCGAGAAAAATAGAAGCGATGAGGATCACCGCCTACGTGAGCTCGCAGCAGCGACCTCATCAAGAACTGTCGCGTACCACGGCCAGCGCCCGGGATCGTTGCTGTGTAACACTGCATGTTAGACAAGGAACAATTGTGCCTGGCAAGTTGCGGGCGTACTAGCTTTTGTCGTGGTGAAGCATGTTAGTAAAGTTTGTACAGCCAGCCACTGTCGTGTATGTCGCTGGCTGTCCAAGCTTGAGGGACGAGTTACGCTAGTTGACGCTCGGAGTGCGGTCGTTCATCAATACGCGACAGTTCCTGATGCGGTCGCCGGTGCGAGCTCACATTTGCGGTGATCCTCATCAATTCCCTCTTTGTTCGGGCAAGAGTAAGCGAAGTCGCTATCGTCCAGGCAGCGGTCCGCCCAGAAAAGACCTCAGCGCGTGCGCACCCTCGAGAGTGACACAAAGTGTGTGCTGTGATCATACTGATCTCAGGTGCATTCAACTGCTCCGTCCACTCCGTGCTCCGTTTGGCGTCCATAGCGTGGTTGGCGAGATAATCCGCCGTCTTGTTGTTTTGGCGGTAGTGATGACTCTATGTGCTTACGTCGCACATGTCCACCAGCCTCCGCGATATCCGATACCAATGTTGTAGTTTTCTTGCTCTCGATGGCTTCCGCTGCCGCATCATTCCTAGTAGCAGCGCACTTTCGCCAACGATATGAACTCCCTTCCATTTCTTTTCCACTGCTCGGGTCAGGAGCCGCTGTAATCCTACAAATTCAGCGACGTTATTGGTTGTGTCTGGCATTCCCAGCGCCGTGGCCATGGCCCAGACAACCCGGTACTGGTCGTCGTTGACTCCGCGCTCGAGAATCACGCTCCCGCTCCCTCCCGCTCCCGGGTTGCCGCGGGAGCCGCCGTCGAAGAAACCGACCCGCTCCACCGTGTTACACCTCCGACATGATGTAGTGGTGAGGGGACTTGCCCACCTGGGGATGATAGCTCCCGTCACTTCCAACATCCTCTGGGATGTTGTCGTCAGCGGATAGAGCCCTATCTTATACCTCTCCATGGCCTCTTTCTCACTGCCTCGTACCCCCGCTACTGCATCGTCAATCGTGCCCACGGTTGAGCTAGGCCCATAATGCAGGTCCACGTTTCATCTCCATATGACCGTGAGAGTCAATCTACCACAGGTCGGCCACCACCGTGTCAATCACCTCCCACCACTCAAACTTGCGCTCCGTACCCCATTTGCTGAGCCAGTTCAGCACCTTCTTGAGCTTGAAGGAGAAGATCTGGTCAATTGCGTCCTTCCCCAACAAGATCCTCTCATTATCGTCCTTGGATTGCCACCCCCAATGCTGCAGTGTTGCCGCCCAGATCCGCTGAGCATCGGGACATTGCCAGACCAAATGAGCCACCCCCGTCGACTCAGTTTGGCTGCATCTTGGGCTTGTACACCGGTAGCCGATGTCCTTGTATTTCCATTGGAGCAGTCTATGTGCTTTCAGTCTCAGCACGTTTTGCGTCTGGTAGGGCGTCACCCCTTCCATCCGGGCGATCGTACTCCAGTCGAGTTGCCGTAGTGCGTGTGCGATGTCCTCATGGCTCTTCGTCCACTTTGCATCGATCGCTTTTCTCGCCTGCTCTGCTTGCTCCTGTCTCCTTCGAGTTATCAGCCGCCTTAGGTTCCGTCGCGTTACCACCCACACTGTTTGTGGTTTGACTTCTAATAGAGTCGCCGCTGCTTCCTTCACTCCGTCTGCCGCCTTGGACAGGTCGATGCTGCGTTCGTGCGACGCCCATGTGGTGTCGGGTTTTGGAGCGCTCGGTCGCCACTCGGCAAGGTTGCCCTTGCTGAAGGAAAGTGACCGGCGCGCTCTGATTGGCGGATTACATTCCCCGCGCCACAGTGACCACGATAGTTTAGTGACCGAGGCCTCGGTCGGGTATAATAAATTCCCGGCCGAGGGTACGAACCATCGTTTGTACCCATTTCAGTTTCGTACCCTCGGTCTTATAGAGCCGGGTACAGGATCGCATACGGGGATCGGTTCACACTGGATATTTGTATTTAGATATAGGACTAGCTATAGAATTGTCTACAGAGGCTCTCAGAGCCATAGATCAACACAAATAAATCAGCAGTCTTCCACCCAAGTCACCAAGGGTCAAGTCCGTCTTCGGTAAGTCTAGCTAGCTTATCTTAGGGTCCGGGTACGCTCGGCTTGTGGGATGCTGGTCAGCGAGCCTAAGGTACATTGGACCGAGGGTTTGTTGCTGGTCAGTCCAAGAGATTAGAGTTGCCGAGTGTTGGGAGCGACGAGAAGCGTCGTTCACCATATATTATAGTGGAACCGAGTGTTCCATACATATTTTACTACACGCCGAGGTTTTACCTCGGCAAACCCGTATTAGGCTTGACAGCCGATACCCTTCCTTCTGAGGGACTGCGGGGTTCGCGCGAAAGCGCAATATTGCATACTAGCCCTCGCTCGTGACTAGTGGTGCAGGTTATTGGGTTGGCCTTATACACCCTGGTGTACAGAGGGTTCACATCCAACCCGGCGTAAGGGATCGTTCCTGGTCTTCAGGTTTGATCCAAAGCTCGTTGACCTGACAAGGGAAAGCGAGTGTTGTTGGTGGGACTCATACCATACTAATTACGGTAACCACTGTAGCTCATCGAGGCCCGTTGCTCCAAGGCGCTATTTCGCGACATGTTGATTTTTGTATCCGTCTCACTCCAGACTGGATACTCCAAGAACTACACTTCAAAATTGTATCTGGACGATCATCTTGGAGCAAAATCAAAACTAGCTCCAGAGTTTGAATAGCTCCAGAAACTATAGTTCTCTTAATGAGAGCAACTACGCTACCGGATCGAGGCTCGTTGGCTTGCACTGCAACTTCAACTGGCCCGCTTAGGGCAACATTAGCGCAAAATAATAATCCAAAATAAGGTTTGCTCTGAGTGCCTTCACTTTTGCCGCGCCTCTTTCAATTTGAGCGCTGATTGACGGAACGGTAGATCACTGAGCCAATCAAAACTGGTCGATCGAGCTTAACGGGGGAAAGAGCTACATTAATCTGTTTCCTCAGCGAACACTCAGAACCTTTAATTTTCCAAGAAGCATGATTTAGAAGATGTACCATACTTTGCTGGTGTATTCATAAAGTACATTACACAAAACTCGATTGCGCCAATCAGCTACGGGTATTAACGATTCCGCCAATCAGATCTTGTAAAGCGAGCCCATTAGAAGATCTTGGACTCAGTCTAACTTCAAGAAGGGAACGAGGCGGGTATGAACGACTAGCAAGTGATGCATCATTATTCAATTTGACTCGAAGCCTAATGGTGTCTTCCTCTCGTCAACCGTTCCAGGAGCGTTCCCGCCTGACCAAGCTGCAAGAGCTGCGTGTCTGCGAGCGTCTCCGCAAGCCTCCGACCGGCACGTACAAGGAGCTGGTGTCGTGAGTTCTCACTCGCGAAGAGGCCGTTCAAACAAGTAATTGGGCGCGTGCTGAAGGAGGCTAGCAACTGCACCACTTAACCGCCGACTGATTGTAGAGCTAAAAGGTGCGACCAAGCTATCTGCTCGTGTTGGACCAATGCATGGTCGAGTTCGTGTTGGCCAGTGAGGCCTGGGGTATTTCGCTGTCTGGAAGCATGATTATCTCCCAGGCCAAGACGGTGTTGCGCCGTCTAAACATCCTGCCTCGCTCGTGGCCACGGCTAGGATGGTCATGACTTCGTAACCTGCAAGAGCGCCACGGAATTTGATGGCGACGTGCCCACGGTGAAGACAGGCTCATTAATTTGGAGTTGGTAAAGGACAATATTATTGCGCTCCGGAAAATCATCTGGTTTTTATTAGTGTGGCAGACTTCACAATTCGCCGGGTGGTCACGACTCTTCGGGATCGATCCAGGACGGGGAGAACACACGGCTGGGGGGTTGGAAGGACGCGAACCCCCCGGCATACAATCTTACAGATATAGTGAAAGGACGCAAACCAAGGAAAGGGTCGGAGAGGCCGGACCAAGACAGGATGTCGAACGCGGAAGTTGCGTGAGCGCGAAGACAGCGATCACGAGCAAGGCCAAACTCAGCAAGCGGGAAGCTGGCAGCGAGTGTTCGACAGCAGGATGCCAAATAAGCAGGAGAACTGTGTCAAGAAGAAACTGAAACGGCTGCAGGGACGCTGCAGAACGCAACAACGGACCAATGGATGACAGTTGGAAACAGACTTAAGCAAAGCCAGTCGTCAGAAACCATCTTTAGCAGTCAGCACAAGGAAACAGGATCGGTCACCCAATCCAAGCGAAGTGCCCGCATTAATTCGCCACAACGGCAACATCTACCGAAAACAGTGGAGAATGGAAAACGTGCCGAAGCTAGTATCAATGGAAAAGGAGCGGACCAAGGGGACAGAGTAGTCGTGTTCAAGCGGCTGCGCGCTTATCTATGCAATGCGAGTATGTATACCAGATTGTGTACAGACTAAATGATCTGGGGAACTCAGCAAGGAAAGGCAACGCAAGATGCGACGTTAACAGAGGAACAAAGGAGACTACACTGCAGCTGTGCATACAACCAATGATGGAAATAACGAATCGGATGCAGCGAACGGAGGACGAAGACAGGGCACGTTTGATGAAATCGAGGTGCCTTACCCGCCCCGCTTCCTGGTGCAGACGATGACACCGATGGAGATGGCGAACGATACTGACATGTTCATCGCTCTTGAATATCATTTGTACGCGCACCTGGCGTTATGGCAGTGCTACAACGAAAGTTTGTCATGTGGAGTGTTGCTAGCGCAGATAACCATGGGGGCTGAAGCAGCACCTCGGCCAGAAAAAGAAATTGAGTACTTTAAGGCCACTCTTTCCAGGATCGAGATCGATGCGGAGTCAAGAGTGGTGACACTCTTATTCAAGGGCAAGAAAGCAGCACAGAGATGGGTTGGGTGGAAGATGCCTTTACCATGCGGATGCTACAACTCGTAGATTATGAGAGTCAGCAAGTGGCAGCGAGAACACACTTCGAAAAAGAATCCTGACATCAAAGGAACTCTTGGGGGTGCTGGGAAGCAAGATGGGTTTGCATGTACAAGTGCTAGTACATCCGGAGGTCGGAACAACGGGGATCAACCATAAACAGTGAAACGTCAAAATAAAGGCAACGGTGTGTCCACGGAAGCTGGGAAGCGTCGAGTACATCCTTCATTGCAGATACGGAACTTGTGCTACATCATCAAGCCATCCACGTAAATTGGCCTTGCAAGCTCTGTCGGTCCCCGGACAATCAGGTATTATAAGGAGAAAGAGAAAAGATTGGAAGTCGCTATCAAGCGACACACGTACAGGACTCAGGGTATGGTACCAGCGGCGTTTGTCGGGGACCCAGGACGTATAGGGAGCGCACACAGCCGACCACCCTGGAACAGTTACAACAGATGCTCAGAGGACTGAGAGACGTAGGTATGCCAGAAGTAGCAAGAACTTCGGAGCAGAACACGGGCAGCGAACCCACTCTGGAGAAAGTGCATCAGCAAGGGAATGTGGACAGTAATGACATCCCTAGGCTGCCGAGTGAATGAGATCATCTCTACACTGCCACGTCCGGAGATAGGATGGAAACCCCGCACGACGTTTGAGCAAAACACGTCGTGCACAGTAGAATATCAACGAAACCGGTGAAAGCAATGTTTCATGGAGACGTTAGTGCCATCTCAGCCAACGAGGTGGGCGCCCCAATCGGAAACGTCGAGCAGAACAACAGCACCGACGCGGAAGACGTGGACATGGCGGAGGAGAAGGTAGCAGAAGAAGACAACCAGGCAAGGAAAGCAAAAGCAAGGGAGGAGAAGCTGATACTCAAGATTCAGCTCCGAGAGGGCGAACACCAACGAGAAAGATTCCCATTACCAGGAGACCCGGGAACAAGATCCTGAGGTCAAGATCCAACGATACTAGCCATCCGTTGGTGGCAGAGCAGGTCCCAACCAAGACAAGCAGCACAGAAACAAAGCGTACAACTGCAAAATCGGAGGGGAAAGGGACAATATTATATATCGCTGAGGCAACTCTCTCTATGTCACCCAAGTGTAGACTGCCTGAGGAATGGGATGAGGACTCACTTGCCAAAGGCAGGAGAGCAAACAAGAAAATGCTCAAACCGACCAAGCGGGCGAAGGTACGATCGCTCTCTCCGACTCGCAGTGGAACGCGCTCATCACGAAAAGAAGCATGACACCAGATGCAAAAATACATGCGCCAATTCTTCAAGCTTCCAGTGAAACCTCTGCGGAGGAGGAAAGTAAATCTTTAGAAGAAACAGAGGAATGGCGGTCACTCAAGGACCATATACTACTAAGTAAGAGGATGGAGGACCAAGAAATGACGGCAGGAACGAATGCAGACGACAGTGTGGAATCGGATTGAATTTGCGGGGACAATACAGACTACGGATTAAGGATTTCCGGTGGCAACGTGGTTAGGAGTCTTGGGGGCAATAATGGACGTAGTAGGCAATGGACACTGTGGCTGGTACGCACTATACGCAGCACACCGCCGCATCACCACCGGCATCTTTCCACCAAGCGCAGCAGTTGTCAAGAACGTCAATGAGCTCAAGAAACAGGTGATAAACGGCATGACTGCGAACCTAATGGAAGAAGCCCAGCTGAACCCCCAAAAATGGTTATGGAGCTGAAGGCGAGTGGATACCATGCGGTAATGGAGAGCAGTCAAGCGGTGCAGATAAGTGCCATCGGGACGCACTACGTAGAGCAGCGTAATAAATCGGAACGAACTGAAGAAATCAGGGAATACTGGGTCTTTCAGACCGTCGCATATACAAGTAATGGTAATGTACGTCATCAGCCACTTTTGCTTTTCTCGGCGCGGGCAAGTTTATAGCTCTGTAACCAGAGGTCGGACGAAGGCGTGTTGGGTACCAATACAAAGCTGAGGATCCCTCTACCTCGTTGATGGTTTACGGCTAAAGCTAAGCATCCTAAGCTATTCAAACCATCAATTGCGCGCGGAGACTGTTCAGCGCGGCCCAACCAGTTGTCCTCCACTCGGCATTATCATTCAATTTGTATGGAACTATTTTTACAGTTGTGTGCCATTAAAGTACGATGGTTATGGCTTCATGGACACCAAAAGTTACCTCGAAGATCGCCAACTCACTGATTCGAACGGAATGTGCAGTGAATAAAAAACAAAGGTTTGCGACTGGTCACTCAGGTGTGCGCAGCACGTCTTTTTCGCCGGTGAGGGCTTCTTCGACTCACGCGCTGGTTGTTTCTTTGTTTTGACCCCAGTGTGTTCTGTGACGTTGTGAACCACCCTGGTGGATCCTACTCAGGTGCATTCGTGGCGGCCATGCCCTGTAAGACTAAACGTGCCATTAGCTGGCCTACGATAGCGACTCACTTCTTGCGTGGTATTGAGGGTTTTCGCATCGGTGAAAAGGCCAAATTGTTGACGTACACCACAAATCGAATTGTTGCCATGTATGCTGCTCCAAACCGTTCGGACACCGTCTCATCCAGTCAATCATTCATTCTCCTAAGCTAACGAACCCGCTGCCATTTCACGGCTGAATTGATAATTCACTGCCCCGATGAGCGCTGGCGACACGACTATAGGATAGGATATGGCGCTCTAATATTAGTCTAAGAACACCTTGGCGCCAGCCATTGCCTGATAATTTGAATTGTCAAGATCCTCCTCCGCTTCATCCTCATCGTGTACTCCAATTCACATTACCCGCGGATATAACCTTATGCAGGAAGCACACCAAAATCGCTTCACTCGGCTTTCGTCCAATCATTGAGGATCTGTGATCTCATTGGTCCCCGAAGACGCTACAAGAGCAAAGGTCCCCAAGACAACGACGGCGATGCCGAACAGGCGCTTCCGATACAAAACAACATAACGCGGCGGACAACTAGTTGGGCCGCGCTGAACAGTCTCCGCGCGCAATTGATGGTTTGAATAGCTTAGGATGCTTAGCTTTAGCCGTAAACCATCAACGAGGTAGAGGGGATCCTCAGCTTTGTATCGGTACCCAACACTCCTTCGTCTGACCTCTGGTTACAGAGCTATAAACTTGCCCGCGCCGAGAAAAGCAAAAGTGGCGGACGACGAGTTGGATACCTTAGGGAAACCATTTACACTCTGGACGTGGACTGCATGAGATGGCGCCGATACAAGCTTCCGCTTACGAGACCAGACCGTTGGCAAGCGGAGAGATGGTTGAAACCGGAACGACAACTATCCTAGAATCGAACAAAGCCATTGAACTCTTGCAGAAAAGGGTAGGAGAAGGCATCCTACCAACCGTCTTAGTGCTTAAATGGAAAAGTAGCGGGAATCTTTTTCAGGCCATCACCTATGATACCGAGAGATTCAAAGTGTACAAGGACAACATGGAGAGCATGAACACCAAGCAAAACGAGATTTTGGTGAAATATGGACATTTGGAGCTTGAACGATCGGTCCTCGATCAGCACAAGACGGTGAAGGCTGCAAAGAACGAGTTACGGGCAATAACACGGGCCACCGACTCGGTGAAGGAGAAAGAGGCGATCATCGTGGAAGTAGCATCAGTACTTTCAGCAGGTCGTGCTGAGCTGGGGCCCAAGAGGACAGTCAAGATGGCATCATCACCAGAGCAAGTCGGCGATGTCGGAGGAAGTGAGTCGACAGAGGAGGTGCGCGCAACAAATATGGAAGAAGACCGTAGATAATGGTACGGAGGAGCATGATGCAATGATTATACCGACTCATACCGTTTACGACCAGGAAGTGAGAATTAAGGTCGAGGAACCACCACCAGCGCATGAGCAGAAGCGGACCACCGATGAAGCCAATGCGCAGGTCGGTGGTGGCGAAATCAGAGGAACGAAGGTGGCTCCTGAGCCAAGTGATGATGGAAAGCATAACTAGGAAGAACGACGGCTGGAGGCAGCATGTGAAGAGTGCAGGGACACAAACAAATTTGCATCAATATTACAGCACGATTCAACCACAACAACACGTTGACGGCACGGCAAGCGCCTTTAGGCAACATGGAAATTTTTAAGAAGGCAAAACAGAAGGAAGCATAAACGAAGAAGCAGTCTACAACCTGTCCAGCACAACTCGGATAGGGCAATAGGACTGGTTACATACAATGTGCTGGGACTAGCATCGCACATCAAGCATATTGCAAAGCGACTGCAAAACCTGAAAGAACAAGGGCCAAGATGCAGACAGATATGGTGTTTCTACAAGAAACACATTTGAAGGAAGAAGAAAATTCAACCGCGGCACAGCGATGTGAGGATATAAGCACACAGTGGCAAGTAAGTATTCACTCTGGTCATCGGGACAGGAACGGAAGGCGGGAGTATCAATTCTTGTGAACCCATGTGGTGCCGTAAAGAAGGTTAAAGCGTGGGGGAGGAGCACTGGAACGAACGCATAATGATCGAAACCGGACAGATTGCAGGAAAGCAATTCATATTCGTCAACATTTATGCTCCATTCGCGGGACAGGCAAGGATTGATTTTTTAATCAGTGTGAGAAGGATACCATTCCCGACCGGAGTAGCTATGGTGTGGGGAGGCAACTACAATTGCGTCTTCGATCTGAGCATGGACAGAGCTGGTAGCAATCGGCGAGAAGACATGGGAGCAAAATGATTACAGCACCTGCTCAAATTTAATGGGCTTGAAGACGCAGGAGGATAAATGTTACCAGCTCTCGACAGCCACATGAGCGAACCGTGCACGCGGACAAATATCACACTCATAAGGACACAACTGAGAACGGAACGATTGGATCTTCCAGACTCGATCACTGGTAGATCACAACAGCAGACAAGAAATTACTAAGAGGAATAATAGTAGCAGAATCTTTCTGTCAGACAGACCACAGATAAGTGTTGACGGAGCTACATTCACGTCGTGGTATAATCAGGATAAGGCGCAAACCAAAATTATACCCACCACCGTGACACGAGACTGAGTGCGATTTTCTCCTGGAGCCACCCAGTGAATGTTGACCTGGAATTATCCTGATATTTGATTGGCTATTGAAAATTTATCGGTACTGGCTATGCGCCTTGCGCAAGCACGACATGGAATTCAGCTGTGTTCCGCGGAGCGGATGCGGTCAGGCTTTAAAATGGGCCCTTTAGATTTGGAAGACTGCGGTCAGGGTCTGAAACCCTGAACGCAGATCTATGTCTAGATCGCCCCCGTCCTTAAGCGGGTTAACCCAATCTGGAGTTGAAAACGCCCATGCAAACATATTGTATGTGGTGTCCCGCCTCGCCTAAAGTCTGAATGCACACATACCCGTGTACCCGGAGCTCGCCGTGCCTACAAATACCGAGTGAAGCAGAAAACCAAGAAAATAATACCGTGTGAAGCCTGTACAGTGAGTGTACCTTTGGTCGCAAGACCTTGGATGCACTTTAGATCCTGGACGCAGATCGTTCCTGAACGCAGATACCTGAGCGTGCAAATTATTATGTGCGCCCAAGGTCATCCTGCTCTGTGAGGCCGTACACATCGGTTTCAAGTTATATCCAGGTTCAAGAACCCTGAGCGTAGATTGAAAACACCTGCGCTCAGGATATCAAGAATCCAGCAAACACAAGACACGGCTTCTTGAAGATGGGAAGATCAACCCACAAAGTGTCAACGTCAACATCTAGTTTAATCAAATCAAGTCAAAGCAGAAGATCGCGATGAAGGAACACAGAAGAACACAGAAGAATACGGAAGAACATCGAAGAACGAAGACAACAAGATACCATTTACGAAAAGCTAGCGATAGGCTAGTAAAGATAACAATCAGAGTTCGTTTACCCCCACCCTACACGGCCATGAAGTCGAGCGGAGGACGCACCGAGGACTCAGTGCGATCCCGTCCAGCGGTGGTTACTCCAAGCACTTTGGAGGCGATCAATGAACGCTCGGACAGCTTCGACGAGCGGATGGACTACTCTGAAGCCAAATAAGATGATGAAGACGATTACCTGGAAGAAGGCACAGCAATGTCAGAGGTTTCGGAAGCCGCTACTGTCTCGGCAGGACGTAGCGGAGGAGTGATGTCGCTCGCGCGAATCCTCGCCGAGGAGGTGAACGAAGTGGCCGGTCTTGAACCAGCTCACGGGGACAACGAAGATGGACTCGGCGATCTCCGATCGCTGACGATAACCGCGTTCTCGGTCGACCGGTAGTCGACCTCCAGTTAATGGGGGACACTCCGACTGTCAACAAGGTGTTGGGTCGATGCATGGACGTGATGATGTCAAAGAGCAAGTGGATGCGGGCTTTTGCGCCAAAGTCCATTCGACAGGCCGTCTGGGTGGAGCTCGGGTCGGAACTTGTCGTTCCGGTGGAATCATGGAGTATCCAGCAGGTGGCCGAGGACACGGTGCAATTGTTCCGGGCTATGGGTTGTGACCCGCAAGCGCTCCCACGAGGTCGACCTTCAAGGTTGGGCGATCGAACACGCCACGCTCTGTTTGCGCAAGTGGGCTTCAGACAGCCTTCGGGGTGCCTGGGCCTGGTTCCAACGGTCGGTCGAGCCTCCTGCGTACGGCTGAACAGGCCGATCCGTCAAGAATCCCGTTACTGACAACTCCGGGAGACAACTGGAGAAGTCGGCCAACACGGGAATATTCTCGGCGAAGGGAACCGCGTCAGGGTACTTCCAAGAATCGCACATGATGACGCCTCATTCGTTTGACCGTACCGAGCGACTGGGAAAACGACCGAGAGTACGCGGACCGCACCGACTGCGGGTCGAACGACGGGGTGGACGGCGAGTCGGCGTTTCGATACCTACGACGACGACTCGTCGGACGATGACTCGTTCGATGTAGAGGATCAAGTAGGCGATGTGGCTGGAGATTGTGCGCGTTAGATTCACGAACTCAGTTCGATGGAGAACAAGAAGTCCGCGCCGAGACTTGAAATCGCCACGCACCTCCCGTTGGGCAACATCAAGCCTTATCTCGGCCTCCGGTATAAGAGCGAGAAGTCGATGCAGTGGCTCCGAGCTTTCATCTACGACATGAACGGAACGCACGCGCCGTCGAACGAGTGGTGCATGGCATTCGATCTGAGCCTGCAAGACGGAGCTCTACACTGGTACCTACAACTCCCACGGAAGACGAGACGGACGTGGAAGTTGCTGAGTGATGCGTTCGTCACGTACTACTGCTCCCGCTTTAACCAATCCGCGAAAAGAAAAGGAACACGCCTGCGATTACGTTTATCGACTAAATGGTTACGCCAGGAATGCTGGAGTGCAAGTCGAGCACGGCGGACGTGAGGCCCGAACACTTCCTCGCCTCGTGCGAAGACCGAGCCTGAGAAGAACGCCTGTGTCATGTGCGGATCAAGAATATTCACGAAATGGAAGACGTGATTAATTATATCCTCAGGCGTCGCGAGCGGAAGAAAAGGCGTGAGTCCTCGGTCCGGCGCTCACGGGGTCAAGATGATGGTCGACGTCGCGACGACGGACACTCCGAGGATTCCCGCAATACCTTCCGACGTGACCGAGACGATGGCCGCCGTCGGGACGACAACCGACGTCGAGACAGCGGGGACGACCGGCAATATCGGCCGAGGGTTACGCACGCGGAGGCACTACTGAATATGGTCGCCACCTTGAACATGAACGGCTCGGTCGACTTGCGAGGAGGATCTACGGAGATGTCCAGTGGTGGTTATAATGACACCGAAGGATACGACCTGGAATATTACTTCAACAATGGCGACCGAGGTTCAGACTGGTACTCAGATGACGAGTATGCATCAGACGAGGACCACGGCGTGTGGCTGCCGCCAACGACTCAGAACGTCATAATGCAGCCGAAGGAACATTCGCTCGATCCGACAATCGCCGACCGAGGACTCGAAACAACCAATATACGCACGACCGAGACAACCGAGGCCAAGGTGGACGCGATGGCCGATGGCAATATGGACCGTGCGCTGCCTGTGGTGGGCTTACGCACTCCGCACACTATTGTTTCAAGAGGTGCAAAATGTGCAAGCAAGTCCACGATGCAGGGAAATGTGAAGCATTCGATGAAGCTGAGTCCCTTCTGAAGGCAAAGGTAGAGAAGAAGGTCCTCTAGCCGGAGCTTCAAGAACTGGTCTACGTGAGTCATTTAAACTAGGCAGCCCACCAACTGAAACTGGGTTGGTCCCAATTGGGCGGCCACAGTTAGCCGTGCCCGCGCTGGATGCGGTTTATTTGTTTGCGTTCACGGGCTTGTGCAAACGGCCTGATGACTTGAATATGGAATATGTGAAAACTACAAGAAAAGGAGAAGAGAGAGACGCAAGCCTAGGTGAAAGTGAGATGACAGCAGAACCTGAGGAAGCAGTTAATGGTATGGTTACCTAGGCTTCAATCGCGAGCATGGCCGTGACCGAGCGTCAACCTCGAAGTCTCGGATCAAGTTGTTATATGGAGTGGATAACGGATGGGATGGTGGTCTTCCCAACCATACGACAAGCGGAAGCGACTTCGAGCAATGGTGAAAAGACCAGTAGATGACTCACGAACGAGGATCCTACTCGATACAGGAGCGAATGTCAGTGTAATTTCGGCTTCCTACGCGAAGAAACTGCGTGTATGTGAAGTTTCGGATCACGGTCGCAGACTCGAAGAGATAGGAATTAACCCTGTGGTGACGGAAACGCGTCGCCGAGCACTCGTCAAGATCACCGTCGGGTGGGAACGAGTATACGAATTTGAGCTGAAGATTATGGACCACAACGCGAGAGTTGACGTCGTCCTTGGTACGGACTTCATGATCCCGGCCGGAGTGCGGTTGGATTTATTCTACGGCATGGCACGGCTACCAGACGAGGTGATGGTACCCTTGGTGAGGTCTCAGAGTGCCGACGATGCTCCGGTATATGGAATGCAATTGGTAGGCGGTCCACCCGAGGATTTGTCAGTCGCTGGTCGAGAGTGGTACTAGTTCGTCTTACCTCGACGGCGCCCATCTCTGAACACTCATGAGGTGTGGATCCGTCGAGTTAGAAATCTTGTGCCAACCGTGACGCGGTTTCGTCGGGGGCAGCCGGCAATCGTCCAGCTGGGTAACGTGTACCGAAGGTTGCACATTGCACTAACCACGAATCGGTACTATTGGGGGTACCGCGAGCTGATCTCCCGCTGGGACGCGGTTATACTCGGTTGCGATCACCCAAGTACGATGAATGGCAGGTTTTAGCGTACGGCGAGTGCCGCGATGCCACTCTGCTAAAGCGTGAGGGTAAGCTTTACGAGCAATGGCTAGCCAGTCAACCGTCGGCGGTAGAACAACGGCCATACCCGACGCCGCGCAAGATCTTGTCTAGACCACTGAAGAATCAGGGTGGACAAGGGAGACCCGTCCACCGATCGTGGACGATGACACCGAGTGTCCGACTGAGTTCGACCACACTACAGTAACGGTGCTTCTGACGCCTTCAGATACGACCGTTACGGATGTCGTTGTTGGGAAGATGGGAATTCCACCGTGTCTGAGAGCTCGGACGGGGTGACAGCGGTCGGCCGATTCCTCATACACTGGAACCCACAGACACCGAGAACCCAGAGGTTCTTTTAGAGTCCGCGTTCGTGGCGTAAATAACAAGCGTATCCGCCGGTGATGCGGTGGAAATCGACGATAACTCCGGAAGTGTCGCTGAGCATTTGGCAAATGAAATGGAGTTGACCGACTATGCTCACGAACTGGCGTTTCTACCTGACTTGACCGAAGCCTCGGAGACAGTGCTGGATTACACAGGACCAAACGTCGTGAACTCGAAGGCTACGTCCAAACAGCAACGAGCACTCGTTGAAGTGTTGCAGAAGCACGAGCGAATCATTATCTCGAGGGGGAATGCTCTTCCATCGCCGGCCTACGGCGTGGTTTGCGATATCGATGTGCAAGGACACCCGGTAATCCGACAGAGAGCTCGACGCACCCCGCTGAAACACTTGGCAAAGTTGTACGAACTACTGAAGGGTTTGCTGAAGGCTCGGCTGGTGGCGTTTTCAGAGAGTCCATGGGCGTCCCCGATCGTGATTGTGTTGAAGAAAAGTGGGGTTGACATTCGCCTATATATCGACTACAAGATGGTCAACGCGATCACAGCGATTATGGAGTATGCTATGCCACTGGTGGACGATCTGCTAACGGACCTGGAAGCATACATGTTTTTTCTGGTTTCTGGGTGCAGCTAGCGGATTCTGGGCCATTATGATGACGATGAGAGCCCGGAAGATATCGGCTTTCGTCTATGCACTCGGTCACTTCGAGTGGCTTCGAATGCCGTTCGGTTAAAAAGCACCGATGATTTACTAACGAATGATTGACAACGCTCTGTGGGGTTCGTCCAACCCAAGGGTGGTTGGAAACAGTTCTCGGAGTTAATTCAGCAATCCGAAACGGACGCCGAAGCAGCCAACACGGAGCTGACCAACGTTTCTACGAGACTGTCCGTAATCTCGACGACGATTCCAAACCGATTTCGAGGCTGACCGCGAGTCCTCGGTGACGCTGGACATGGTAACCCGGTTGGTGAACAACCCCGGGGACAGACATGTTCTCCACAGGAGAAGCCGATGAATCCTCATTGGTCCCGGTGTTCGATCGACGATCGTTCGTTGATGGTATTTGCTTTGGCTCCGAGAATTTTAACTCTTACCTAGCCACCCTGGACCGCCTGCTTCAACGATTGGAAGAGTGTCGGATCAGTGTGAGTTTCACTAAGAGCTATTTTTGTGCAAGGCAGAGTATATTTCCTGTCATATGAACTGTCGGGCGACGGTATTAGGGCTGACCCAAATGAGTTGAAGGGAGTGACAGAGTTGCCGTTCCCGTCGTCGAAGAAAGGAATGCAATCGTTCGTCGGCGCGTTGAACTATTACAGCCGATTCATCCAAGACTTTGCAGTCTATGGAGCCGCCCTGTATCAAATCAAGGCCGACGACTTCTCCCCAGCGGCAAACCCATCAGCTGCCCACCAAAGTTTTGCGGTGCTACTACAGAAAGTTGCCGATGCACCGACACTACGCCACTTCGACCGAGCAAAAGAGGTTCATGTGACGCTATTCGCTAACGAGTGGGCTCTGAGCTCTACTCTAATGCAGTACCATGACGGTAAGTTGCATCCAGTGCGGTTTTGCGGCCGCGTCTTGAAAGACGCAGAAATGAATTACCACCCGGCCGAGAAGGAGGTGTTGGCGTTGCTGTTGCTGTTGAAGATGTGTTACATGGCCGAACTACACATGTATACACGCGGTTATCGACTTTAGAATGGGTACACAAGTCGAAGACACTGTTCGGTCGAGCGACACATTTTGCCGTCATGCTGTCCCCGTGGCATCTGAAGTTCAACCGAGTAAAGGAACGCGACTGTGCGTTCGCTCAGTTGCTACAAGTTGGGCTTACAAGCTTCGTTGTTACAAGCTTCGTTGACCTGGAAGACTCGTTGGTTCCAGTGGAACCTCCGTCCAGAGGGTCGCCAACTGCTCGGATGGATCCACACTTGCTATATACATGTCTACCGAGGACTTACGACGGGTTGGTGATGCCTTTTGATGGCTCGGCCTAAGCCGGAGAAGAATGGCGGGTATGGTAGTTGCTCATGGATTTTATGGATATTACCGGAGTGGATCGTAGTGACCACTGCGAGTGCTTATCCCGAGACCACCACGGTAAACCTGGCTGAGTACGTCGGTATGAATAATGGCGTTTTGGCAGCGTTGGCGCATGGCACCGAGGATGTAGTTGTGGTGGGGGCTCGAGACTCTCAATCCAGCAGTCCCTCGGGGTGATGGCCTGTCGGAAGGAAACTCTGATGGCACAACTCAACCACCACCGAGAACTCACGGTCAAGCTTCTGTCGGTGAAGTACCCCACGTAGTCCGAGAGTTCAACGCCGCCGCGGACTGGTTAGCGACAGAAGCCCTCAACAACAAAGGGTCCAGCGTGGTTTCGGCGGAAACCAGGAAAACGGAACTAGTCCAGCTCAACCGAATCGACGAAGTCGTCTACGACCCTTCGACAGAACCCTCTCCCGCCAATCCTCGGCGAAGCTGCTGCTAACGAGAAAGTGTCGGTCAACTTCGCCCAGACGGTGGTCTGTAGGATATCCCGCGACAAATCGTTCTTTGCTTTTGTGAGAGATGCGTCGGACTACATAACCGTCACAACCCGTCGACAAGCACAGGCGAAGAAGAAGCGTGTCCGGTTTGCGAGTGAACCATCGGTGTTGGGCCAGGATGACGCGGCACGACGAAACGAAGCGGACGAAGTAGCCTCAGAGGTCCAGACCTCGCCCGAGGCCGAGCGATCGAGTCCGAGGCGGGCGTCGGGAGGCCAAATGCAAGCGATGTCGACCCAGTGGCTGTTCAAGAAGAGCGAAGACAAAGGATTTCGGCTGCCCAGGGTGAAGAGTGGAGATGGGCGAACCTCAAGGCCGTTCTCCGAGGCGAAGAAGCTGGCCTGAGTTATAGCGGCGAGAGATGCATGGAAAATGGTCGGCACGTTTGCACTAAGCGAAGATGGGGTGCTGTATATTATCGGAGCGAGTCGTCGGTGGGGCAACGGAAGCCAAGAACAGACCATGATGCGTCTGGTGGTACCCACAAGGATGATTCAGGAGGTGTTACAAAGCTGCCAAGAATCGTTAGAAGGCAGCCACCAAGGCATCGGTCGAACATACCATCGAGCAAAAATGGACTACTACTGGATCGGACTGTACGCGGACGTCGAGCGACATGTACGGTCCTGCCCGGACTGCAGCTCAAGCAAAAGTCGTCCGCAGCTTAGGGGTACTCGCCGGGAATGTACTAGCCGAGAGACCATTCCAGTTGGTGTCGATGAATTTCGTCGTACCGCTACCGAAATCTCGGAGAGGAAATACTGCACTAACGGGGTTCGACATAGGAAAACAATGACGGATACTACAGCATTAAAGGTTGCTCAAGCTTTTGAAGAATGTGTCTACCGAAGGTTCGAGCGCCAACCATGATCCGACATGATCGAGACCCCGGTTCATGAGTGAGGTCTTCCAAGCGTTCACCGAGATGATGCAATCTCGGTCGACGGCAACGCTGAGCTATCGGCCGCAAGAAAATGGACAACAAGAACGGTCAATGAAGACGGTCATACAGTCAGTGCGAGTGTACGCCGAAGACCTGTTACAGCAAGACTGGGACGAAATTGCAGAACGATTAGTCTGTGCAATCAACAACTCTCAAGACGGTACACGGAAGGACACTCCGTTCTACCTCGTTCATGGGTGGGACGCCCAGTCCACGTTGCGAGCAATGTCGTCGTCACTCAAGCGAGGGTCCCGAGGCCAAACTGATGCGCTGGCGTGGCGCCGAGAAGTGAATCGACAACAGGAAATCACATGGAAGATGGCGATCGAGTACCAGAGAGTCGAGAAAACTCGGAGAGCACGCGAGCACAATGAGTCACTTAACCGACGCGAAGCAGCGGCAGTACCGAGGATTCCAACGAACGACAGCGAGCACGACATGGTTCCCGACATTCGCAAAACTGAGATACCATCAGATGCTGGTCAGCAGCGAGCATCGACAGAATTTGATGCAAACGAAGCTTCGGACACCGAGCAAGAAGAGAAGAGGCATCCCCGAAATTACGGACGGAGCACTGAGGTCTCCGTTCAAGCCAGGAAGCATAGTGTGGCTCTACATGGAACGCGTAAAACCAGGATTGACCAAGAAGTTGGCGCACTGATGGCACGGGCCGTCCAGAATCAAGAAAAAGGTCGAAAAGTTCGCATACGAACTAGAATTACAAGATCGGAGTGGTTATCGGTTCTACCCGGTAGTGCACGTACAGCGGCTCAAGGCGGTGAATGAGTTCGGGGACCGACCGATGAGTCGATTGGTGACGGGGTGACCGAGGATTCAAGAACCGACTTCGACGAGGAACTGTTACCGGAAGATAGCTGGGAACCCGACCGAGTGGAAGGCGAATATGAAGTGGAGGCTATTTTGGACGATCGATCACCGTTAACGACGAGCACCAACCACGCTGTCAGAGAGTTCCAGGTGAAGTGGGTAGCCCACCTGGCAAACAGCATCGAACTTGTCATGCGGAGGGTTGCTCTACGCCTATCTGCGAACCCAGCGCAGCGAACGACGACTTCAGATGGTTCTGGTGGCCGACGGGGTCGGTACAGCCCGTAGAGACAAATGAAAACTGATACTGTACCAGAATGGAAGTCACCGACTGACAGATGACCGGACCTCCTGGGAGGCTCGGTTGGATAACGAGAATGCCGAATGGAACAGCCTGCGGGGTTATGCAGCCCGCAGTGTCAGACGAAGATGACTACTGCATTATAATTTGTATATGTGTATATGATGTGAACGAACGCGAGGTGGATTTGGATTAAGTGAAATTTCTGGAGCCTGAACTACACCCGTAAGGAACTACGGAATTCGGACAGTGTGAGAGTAGCAAAAGGGATGAATGAAGAAGCACGACAGCATATGACCAAGGTCTAGACGTCGGCGGAATATGCAAGGCAACACATCCAGGTTCGATGTCTGACCAGATACGGACCCGCCGGCGGACGTTGCAGTAGCAGCCGGAGTGGTAGAGTCCTCGGTTTGGCCTTCACCCTTCTCCTCTTCGTCCGCTGGTCCTGGCGAAGCAGCAGCCGAAGTCTGGGAATCGGCAGCAGAGGCTGAGCTACCCACGAATCCACGATCGAAGTTGGGGCCAAGGATGAATCCACCATGATACCCGATATCACTTCCGCCTCGGTCATGCCGCGTGGTACGAACAGCGGTACCGGAGAGTTGCACGGCGCGAAGGTCGTGTTGAATGGGTGAATGGAGGGTGCGTCCACCCAACAGTTCCACCAAAGGTGATGAGCTTCCAGAGTTGCGAGCTCGCCGACCCAATCCTCGGACGTCGGAGCCCACTCGATCGCCTCGAACAAGTATTGGAGGTAGCTGGGCTCCAACAAAACTCGGTTGGCGCTTCACGGGTTTGCCGGAACATTCAACGCACCACTCCCAACAGCGATACACCATCTGCTGGCGCAAGCGATCCACTCCGAGGTTCCGACTCAACCCACGCTGCCCGTAACGCGATGACCGAGGGATCGTCACCGATCCTCTGAGCCGTTCTCCGAAGGAAGGCTTCAACGACAGAGACCTAGACCCGGTGGCGTCGCTCCCATAGCGACAGACCGAGGTCTGCTTTCTCGGTCCGGTCGGTGGCGATGCCTTGGAACTGACGCCACATCTTGACGAACCGAGCTAATCCAGTGGCACGGGTTGAGATCTTGGAGCCTGGTGGATGCTGATCGATAGTGAAACAGCATGATCTCTCCCAAAACTTCAAGCGCACTTGCTGCCAAGGGTGGCCAGGGTTGGTCCAATCCGCCATGGCCTGGATACCAACCACTTAGCACGGGGACTCAATACCGTGAGCAATAGGTGGAATCAGGCTGCTATTGTGGATTTGGCACCAGGCCGCTTGCGCACCTGGAGCGGTGAACCCGAGCGTCAAGTACGGATCGGCCATCAGTGCCAGACGTTGTGAAGATGTTTCGGGCGTAGCTGGCACGGCCGGAGCAAAGGTACTGGGGTCAGTGCCCGGAACGGTCGAGAGTGTGGCGGTCACTTGGCTATGCGAACGGCGGAGGACCGACCGAGCTCTCGGAAGACGCCCGTGGGTAGGTCCGGCAGGAGCCGCCGGAGTGTCGGTAACGCCTGCAGCCAAACTAGCCGGAGCCGACGGAGTGGACGGAGACATGACCGAGGCCACAATCGCAGGGACCGGAGTAGACACCACTACCGAGGTCACGGGCGTCGTGACCGAAGAGGTGACTAATACCCAACCCGACGACGGCAACGACGCGGAGGACGGCTGCGATACTGGAATTGCCGGCGTGCTCGGTGGAGTCGGAATAGGCTGAGTCGTGGCCGGTAAAACTGATGGAGGTATGTCTTCGACGACAGTGTTGACGTCGCAGTCACCGAGCTTTTGGGGAAGCCGGAATAATAGGCGATCTTGAAGCTTGGGAAGAATCGGATGATGATGGGGGCGATAATGAAATAATCGGACGCCTCCAGGGTCTCTAGTTCCCTCTGCGACCGCAAAGTGGCCAAAACCGACGCACTGCGGGTGGGCACGACGAGGTTGCGAAACCACCGCCGAAGAAAATGATACATACGCGAGAATCGCAGCCGTCCGGGCATCGGTGTCGACTACATCACCCGACAAGACAATGACTTCAGCCGGGGTCGGAAGCACCGAGGTCCCGGAGGCAGGCGATCCCTTTGGAGGCCTCGGTGGTGACGCCGGTGGAGACTCAGGCGGAGGACTAGGTGGTCTCGGGCTCTCAGGTCTTGCCAACGGCTTGTGGGCAGGAGAGTCGACTTCGGTGAACCCCGTGGAGGGTGCGTCGGTGTCACCTGTGGTAGGGACGCTGCCGGCGCCTGCTGCCGAAGACGCTTGCGGCGGTTCCGTCGACGCTGAGACACTGTCGGAATGAGGGGCATGTTATCCGAATCCTCGGAGGCGTCCCCAGCAGCCGACGATGGCTTCGCGGAAGGCTTCGACTCGGCGTCCGAGCCGGGAGCTTCTTGATCATCGTCCTCCGATTTCTCCGAGGAAGCGCTACGGCTGCGCTTCGAAGTGATGCTCGGAGGCGTAAGACCGAGCAGCTCCCAGTCGATGTCATTCGCGGTGATGCCTAAAAGAGACAGAAGGAGAGTCAGAAATGGATGACATATCACAGCCCATAGCTTCACAATGTGGTCGTGGTCTGCTATAGCTCAGTTACCGGATATTCTTTGTTATGGGATACACCCGCGTATGGGATACAGGCTCAGGTTTGCCAATCACAGGTCAGCAAATCACTACACTATGCTTTCGTTGTTAAGGGATACAGCAGTATTTTTCACTTCTCCAATGGGGTGTGCACCACCAGTCGGTTGCCCCGCTTGACGCTAGGGGGTAGTGAACATGGGAGAAGAAATATATCCATCGTTTGTACATGAAGAAGTAGAAGAAGCTGAGATAGACGAAGAAATTGGAGAAGAGTATGAGTCACGGTCGACTTGGTGTACATAAACGGAGCGGCGTAGTATCTCCTCCGTTGGGGTGTATCCCTTAACAATGAATATCCGGTAGCTTGGCGAAGGTGGGCGGCCGCCTCGTCATGCTCCTATCGGAGGGCGAGGTGCGTCTGTCGGAGGTCGTCCAGTATATCGCGGGTCCGACTCTCCTCGCTCGATGCTTGAGCACTGAAACGTTCGAACTTTCTAGTTTTTGGGTCTCAGCGGACAGCCGGTCCTCGGTGTCAGCGAGCTTGGCCTTGAGCTCAGCCACCTCGTTGCGGAGGTCGACGACCAGCTCCGCCTCGCCCGGAGGAAGTTGAGCAGGGGCAACAACCGCTGACAAGACTTCACCTAGGTCTGTCGCGCGTCCCATGCGGCTTCCGAGCGCTGAGTCCATTTGCCGAGGACGCTGAATGAACCACGCCCACGATGAGTTGACCCAGCTGGAGCAGACCCTGCTCGACGAAGGCCGGAATTGAAGTCTGGGTCGCCGGAGGTGGAGATGGAGTCGCGCCGGCGGTGTCGGTCTGATACGCCACCGAGACGAGACGAGTCACGGTGGTGCCAGGAGTCCCGGACGTCGCTGCGGGTGCGCCGCCAAGCAGATATACCAGGGCAGGCGACGAGTCAGACGATGCAAGGAGAGTTACCGGTGATAACCCTCCGAGAGGACCACCGCCGGCTTGAGGATTCCGCTACCCAAGCATGCCAGCCGCATGCTTGGGTAGCGGAATCGAGGCCTCAGTGGAGATGGGAGAGTCGGCAGGAGCATCAGCAGCTCCCTGCGAGCGATCCTGAGGAATGGAGACATAAGTGAGCGAGAGTGAGAATATGCACAAGTTATACGAAGCGATTAAGATGGAGACAGGCTTACTTCGCCGCCAGGGGCGATGGCTCTGAGAGCAGCAGCGGTGGCGTCGCTAAGAATACGCGACGGAGGAGTCATGGGACTGAACCACAACACGCCACGACGTGCACTACTTGCGGAAGTTTGCGTCGAGGCGGGGCAGTTGTGGCGTTGGGTTTTGAGCGCTCGATCGCCAGTCGACAAGGTTGCCCTTGGTGAAAGAAGGTGGTCAGCGTGCTATGATTGGCGGATTATGTTCCCCCGCGGCAGTGACCGTAGCAGTTTAGTGACCGAGGCCTCGGTCGGGTATAATGAATTCCCGGCCGAGGGTACGAACCCTCGTTTGTACCCATTTCAGTTTCGTACCCTCGGCCGGGAACAGGATCAAATACTGGGATCTGTTCACACTGGATTTTGTATTTACGTATAGGATTAGCTATAGGATTGACTGCAGAGGCTCTCAGAGCCATTGATCAATACAAATAAATCAGCTGTCTTCTCCACAACTCACCAATGGTAAGTCCGTCTTCGGTAAGTCTAATTAGCTTATCTTAGGGTCTGGATACGCTCGGCTACGTGGGATGCCTGTCAACGAACTCAAGGTACATTGAACCGAGAGTTTGTTGCTGGTCAGACCAAGAGATTAGAATGGCCGAGTGTTGGGAGTGACGAGGAACGTCATCTCCCATATATTATAGTGGAACCGAGTGTTCCAGATATATTTTACTACCCGCCGAGGTTCTACCTCGGCAAACCCGTATTAGGCTTGACAGCCGGTACCCTTCTTTCTGAAGGACTGCGGGGTTCGCGCGAAAGCGCAATATTGCAACCTAGCCCTCGCTCGTGGCTAGTGGTGCATGTTGACCTAATACAACCTGGGTGTACAGAGGGTTCACATCCAACCCGGCGCAAGGGATTGTTCCTGGTCTTCAGGTTTGATCCAACGCTCGTTGACCTGATAAGGAGAAGCGAGTGTTGTTGGTGGGACTCATACCACTCGGTAGTGAGAATTTCTGCGTGATCCTACACGACAAAATCACTTGAATCGGACGGGTGAATAAATCTGGGCGACCAGACGTCTATTATAATTCGCGGCCTGACGCCGGCATGAATCAAACGATACGAATTCAACAGACCGATCGGAGAAATGCAGATCGCCTACGCTGTGCTTCAAACCGTGAACAAATGGATTCTGGGCAATCTAGTTCAGGTCACATGGAGCCACATAAGGTTGTATGCCCTAACACGGTGGGAAGTCAAGCTCATCGAGCTAAGCCTGAACATAACGCTACACACTCTTTACGAATTGACGGGGAAAAGCGAGTTAGTGATACGTCTCATGGGAAGGTGGACGGGCTGGTGCTTTCTGGCGTACACCCGGGCGCAGCCGGGATGCTACGCGACGTAGCAGAGCATTCGATTAGAGCTTCCATTTGGAAGTGCCCAGACTACAATCAGTAAGCCATTGGGGGTGCATGCATCCAAGTATTGGTAACTAATCAAGCACAGGGCTCGCCTAATAATTATTGTTTTGGGATTATTATCAAGGTAACACAATATATACAATTCATAGCAATGATAAGATTATATAGTATATTGTCGTCCTCGTCTCTGGCATAGATAGCATCAAACATATATTCCTGGTAGGAGAGTCTTAGCATCGACGGAAGAGGCTTGTGGGTGTTTTGATGATCTTCCTGGCAAGCGAGTTCTCATTTTTAAATCGTCTTTCTCAAGCTCATGCCTCCGTCTTCCGCTTCGCCGGTGTTCAACCTCACATTCTTTCAAGTCTGTAGAATGGTGTCCCAATCCACGTTCGCATCCCAAGGACCTAACCTGAAGTCGAAAGTAGTCGTCGCCATGAAGTTCAGAGACACGATGAAGTTCTAGTCGATTTCCCGGAGCTAAATCATCGCCTGAAAATCGATGCCAGCATCGTAGAGTCTACTGAGATAGAAACTGGCGCGATTAAGAGTATGCAAGGGTGTGAGCACGATATGACTGCTGAAGAGGCTAGTTCTGTGACGCGCCTCCTTTGTGTTTCCTGAGAGACAAGCTCCTCAGGCGGCAAAACGAAAGCGCAATAGGAACCAGCAAACCCAAGTGACAACTATAAAGATGAAATGGAGAAAAGCTGCTGCGAAGACAGTTAATTCGACTCCTGTAAACTCCGCTATAGTGGTGTCTACCACAATCGCAACGGCCACGAAGAAACCGAAACACACGCGGAGGTCATGGCTGCAATTGCAGCTTGAGCACAATCAATTGATGAGGACAAGTCTAAGTGCATCGATCTCTCCAGGGTGCCGTCTACTTCGGTTGAAGTCGATCGACTTTTTCGTCTATGAAATGTACACTCGGGTACTTACGTAAGAGTACGAGTGCAGAGATCCTGGAAGCTATCCTGTATCTCCGGATGAATTGAGATCTCGTTACCAACGAGGTCACAACGAAGGCAGTCCAGAATGGTGCAGAGAGTGAAATAGAGTCCGAAGACGAGTGCGACAGTGTAGAGTAGGCATTGCGTTCCTGACAATAAACGGTCGATTTTTAGAGGAGATTGCGAGGGTCGCTACATTTAATATTGTGGTCGTACAATAAGCACTATTAAACAATAAAAAATTCCAAACCCTGCCTAGCCGAGGTTGATGTTGAAGACAAAGGAAAATGCAGCTTTCAGCAAACACATCTTCAGATTACCAATTCATGTGCAGCATGCTGAACGACATGCGAACAAGCTGCTGTTACTTCCTTGGGGATGCATCGGCAGCTTAGAGCTTTCTAACCAGCCCGCGCATGCCTCAATCACCCTCGTTTTGACTTATCTAGATATTTTGATCGTCTCGAGACTCTTCCCTTTCAGGATTTGAGTGCCATGACACCCGTCCTCGAAATGACGCAATCGTTCGGTATTACTTTCGGTAACAGCAACATGATCCGATCGACATGTTGGACATCATCGACCTCGACTATTTTAATAATACTGGTATATTCGTTACAGCAATTAGTATGTGTTCAAAATTAGTAAATGCCATATATAGGTATGCACAATTATTAAAAGTCTAGGACAGACTAATTCCTGTCAATGAAAACTCCCAAGGTTCATAATTAGTCTGTCAACAAATCTTCATAAATAGTTTGTCTAAATCGGGCTTATCTTGGCGAATTCACCCGCTCAATTCCCACGACCCGAGTTCGAGTCCCTGCATGTAGTGATTAGTCGGCACAAACTAGAGGCGCAAAGCGCCAAAGATGGATTTATTTATTAATTTCGTAGGATTAGGGTGGTTCTGTGTGCAAGCAGTTTCGCCCATTTTTCTTTTACCCATTTTAGTACCCAGTCATTTCTTTATTTCGATTTTCCAAAGAATTGGGTGTTTTTCCAGCCCGTTTGAATTTGCTGGCCATTTTTCCTTTGATCGAGAAGGCTGCTATTATAGGGTTCTAGTGCGGTAGAGACTGAAGTTGTGAGCCAATCGTGAGCGTTTCACGGTTTTCAGTGGGGAAGGGTCATTCGCAATTATTCCAGACCCAAGAACCAACTGAAACTTTTGTCAAAATGACGACTATCGCTACGAGCGGCTCCATTTGCAGAGGTTGTGGCCGGGAGGCATGAAGCGTTTACCAATGCCTCGATTGCAGCTCTCAATGCATCCTTTTGTGGCATCCCCGTCGGCCCAGAGGGGTTTGACCAGCCGATTAGATGCCCTAGCGGCTCGTCCAAAACAAGCGATTCTACTACAGTCACGGTGGGCAATGAGTCGCTCCAGGATGCCAAAGATCCAAGCCAAGCTCCTCCTGCGCATCAGTTGCACTCACCGTCTCCGATTGTTGCTGTTTTCGGGGAACCCACATCAGGGCCGCAGTCCAACCACCATCGACGTCTTTACATATCGACTTGGTCAAATCAGGGGCGGAACAAAAGGCGCCGCAAGCATCAGCTGATAACTCGCCAAACGTTAAACTTGTTGTACGTTCGCCGAACCAGAGCCTGTTCTCCTCACGATCTGGCCGGCGTGTTATCCTTCAGGAAGTTACCGACATCGCCCAACGGCGAAAAGTGCAGCGCTGGATGATACAAATAGAGGAGGTCAATGGCGACAAGCAGCTCTTTCCAAGGTCGTTGACAAGTTTCCGACAGTATTTAAGTCGGCAACTCGACGATCAAACTTAGCCAAGGATATGGACTGGTGGCAAAAGAGCGAGAGGTACCTTCAATCCGACAGAGGAAGCACTGTGTTGTCTGGCCGCAGAGAATATGGTCGCGTTCTGGTCAACCGGGAGTGCTTGGTTGGCAGAGGACGTTGGCCTAGTGCATGGGTAACAAGGTTGTATCCCGTGCTTCTTGACGAGTTTGTCCGCCTACGGAAGGCTGGATTGAAGTTCGACATGCCCTTGTTACGTCAAGTAGCTTTCCGGCAGCTTCAGATACCTGCAGCCCCTTCAACTCTGCATCCGTGGTTTTGAAGGGTGTCCTCGTCGCTTTGAAACTGACAGCAAGACGGATCCAAGTATTTATGGATAAGCACAGGATTGGCCTGCGTACGTACGTTGGCAAAAGACAGGTCAGTCCTAAAATGCAAGCCCAGATTGAGCGTGAGGTGGCTTCTCATCAAGGCAAGCTAAAATGTGACTTCGGTAAATTGGATGAGAATGCTATTGAAAATTGTGGATGAAACACACCTTGTGATCGCTTATGACAACGGGAAGACACTCGGCTTCGTCGCTGAGAAACAAATCAAGTACGCAGACGTCGTATCGGGCGGTTAGTTGATGACAATGGTGGTGCGAATATCCGGTGGACCAAGCGGCTACATCCATCCGCCAATGATGATCTTCACAAATGTAAACCGTAGTTACCCGATTGGTGGGGTATCTGATGATGTCCGATGTGTTTGTTATCGCACGGGGCTCAAAGGCTGGATGGACAAGCACCTATTCCGAGAGTTTCTTCAGGAAAGAAGGGATTGCTGCTGATCCTCGCGTACGCCAGAAATCGATCGTACAGGACAACTGTTTGGGTCATCTAGATGAAGTGGAGTGCGAAGGAGAGATTCAGCGTCTCAATTCAAGGCTGCGCTATTTGTCACCGAACGCTACGGATTTGTGTCAGTCGGCTGACTCATTTGTCATCGCCAAAATCAAAGACGTGTGGTCGGGGATGTGGAACGATAAAAGATTGACCTGATCGAAGACAAAGAGTGGCAGAACAAGGTAAGGAAAGATGGATCCTACTCCGGTAAGCTGAAAAACCCGGGCAAGAGTTTTTTGTTGGAGCTGGCAGCAGCTGATGTCAAGGAAGTCAACGCGAAGCGCGACCACAACGGGATAAACTACGCGCGGAAAGCTATGATGCGGTGTGGCCTATCAGTTATTGTTGATGGAACTTGGCGTACGACACAGTTGTTCCCGTACTTACAGGAAATCATAAAGAAGTACCCTGAGGAGTTTGCCGGAAAATCCCCAACTACAGACACCGTGGCCGTCGATGAAGAAGTAGACATCGTTGATGAGGCTCACGATGAAAACAATATGGTGATTCCAGTGGAGATTGATGATGCAGGCTGGCGCTAGTGTAGTTAATTAAACCTGGAAGATGGACACTTTTTCGCTCCCTGTTCACAATTAGTCTGAGTTCAAAATTAGTCTGTGGTCAAAATTAGTCTGTACCAGGGTTAGTCGATCTAGAAGCAGCTCACAAAAAGTGTAGAAAGCAAGAAGATTGTTTCTTGATCTCGTGTATCATGTCGCCAAGAAGAGCGAAAGCTGCATGTACACGACTTTCTTCGGGGCAGACTGGAAGCGGATTCCTGCAACTAGTGCACAGTCCTAAATTCCACTATGCGACTTCAGGAGAAAAACATGCCCTACGATAATGCTTCAACATGGTAAACAGGCCCTAATGGATCAAAGAGGCATGTATTGGCATCATCATGTGTCTGTACCTCGACTACCGGTAGATCAGTTAAGGGGGTGTTCAATTCGTTTGGTCTGGTTTGGCGCTGCGCTCAATTCAGTTCAGCTCACTATCCGAGCGGTTAGATCGCTCGGCTCAATATGTGAGCTGGTGGTGTCTGTGGGGGACTTATTCGTCGGGTATACTCATAATAACAAACTAAAGGGGGAGGAGGAGGAGGCAGAAATAGGCCAAAGCGCACTGCCGCTCTCACCCTGGCTCGCCATCAAAAATGAACTCCAAGGCTGAGCTTAGATACCAGCCGAGTTGGGCTCCTCGTCGTGGTGCTGGGTGGCCACCACGATGCGTTCCCCAAATCGTTTCTGCGCCATGGCTTTCAGTTTGTCTCGGACGTTTGCAGCAGTGACAGCGATTCTCCGGCTTCGATGGAGGTCGGATTCGTGGACAAACACCACATCCGATTTGCCCGCAGGCTGCACGTCATGCAGACGCACCGTGTAGATCGCGTCCGCTGGTCGCAGTCCAATAACAACACCCGACCCGAACTTGGTCTGCACGTCGGTGCCTTCGAGTGCCTTGGGGTAGAAGTCAATCATGTCGGCGTTCAGGAACGCGACCGCGCCCCACACGAGCTGAATCTGCGCGCCGCCGCGCTGCGGGTCCACCGACACGATATGTCCGGCGCCAAACTTGGTGATCACCGGTTGTCCCTGATGGTATTTGCTCGCCACGAACGTGTACGACGTCGTGGCGATGTTCTTGAGCAGCGTCAATCCCGCGGGCGCCGTGCTCGCGCTTGAAAGCCTGGAGCGCGTGCGTCTCGAGTCCCAGTCGGCCGCGCTGCCCTCCGACAAGCCGCGCGGTCGACGCGGTTCCGACGCGCGCCCGCTCTTACTGCTATCGGCCGCGCGGACGTCCGACGGTCGCAGCTGCAGCTCGTACTGCCGAGACCTCCACCTGCTCCTAGTCGCAGTGTGTACAGCTGCTCGCGCGTGTCGTACCTGAGCACACGGCCTGATCCGGATGGAGTGCGCACGCGCTCACCCACAAGTGCCGGCACAAGCTGCAGCTCGTTCACCTCCTGACCACTGAGGAAGAGCAACCCGGACGCCTGCAGCTCAATGGCCGCGACGCCGTCCTCGGCACGCACGGCGACGATGCGGCCGAGCCCGAAGCGCGTGGCCACGCGCGCGCCCGGCGCCTTGACGCTGACATTCAGGTCGCTGACGCTGCGTGCGTGCGGCTTGGGCTTGACGAGGAAGAGCTTGGACGTGTGGCGCGCGAACGAGTACACGGCCTTGAAGCCGCTCTCGGCGTCGCGCTCGCTCTCTGGCTGCGTGTCCGGGCGCGGCTTGCGCGGAACTGAAGGACACGACTGCTGTCGGCGCAGGTTCAAGAAGGACTGGCTGGACTCGGCGCTCTCGGTCTCAGATACGTCGTCGCTCGAGTCGTCGAGCTCTGATGTGGCCGTGGGCGCGCGGCGCGACTTGCTCTTTCGGCCGGCGCCGAACATGTCGGACAGAGACGCCAGCATTGCTACAGTTTACTGTTAAGGGGTGCTTCTTCTTGTTTTGCTTGCTGCTGGCCGCGCGCAATGACGAAGTGATGCGACCGGAAGATGGAGAAGGCTCTGCGCGATAGAGCTTGAGTGGCTGGTCTGCCGCAGGTGGGAACAAGGCGAGAGAGAGACGGGCGTGCTGCGCGTGGGCTTCGGTGCGAAACTGCGTTTGGCTCGGGAAAATGGCTGCGGAGAGAGCGCTCCGATTGTGAGAAGTCAACTCGAGCCAGCGTTGCATTGAGCGGACACGAGTTGCCCCAACACGCGGAGTGCCAAGGCGAGTGGCAACGCCCGCAATGCAATTCAGGTTGCACCGTGGATGAGAGCGAATTTTTCAGCACTAAACTTCGTGCCAGAGCTGAGAAACCGTTACTCGATACATTGCGCTATGTTGGCAGCAGTCGCGACGATTCGAGCAGCGACATACAAACACCCATACAAACTCTGATTCGACCGAAAAGATCCTCTCAACTGCCAAGGCATCTTCAATTGTTGATTGCAGTCGGATTGCTTCCTACGCTTGAAAGACTGCAGACCGTCAGGCTATCGCCGCCGCTATTAGCTGGCAGCATTTCGCTGCTTCGGGGCGTGGTCCGCCTGGCCCAGGCCGGCCTGCGTTATGCACTTCGGGATCACGTGCGCAAGCGGCTAAAGAACGCCTCCGCGCTCGATGGCGACAGCCTCGCACTGACTCACGTGCTGCAACGCCCCAATTCCTTCAACGCTTGAGCATGGCAACCTACGCGAAAGTAAAGCACGCCACCATGACAACACGGCGATCGTTCATTTCGCACGCACTTAGCTGTATCGCACTTATCCGAGCCGGAAAGGTACGTTTACAAACGGCGACAGGATTCGTCAAAATACCAGCCAATCACCCTCCATCGCATGTCTATACGCCTCCATCCGACCATCATTCACATTCTTCCTCTCTACAAGAGACATCTGTTCCCTACAGCGAGTGAAATACAAGCACACCTCACATCAAGCTCAATTCTTACCCACCCACACGTCTACTACGTCCACGCCACGTTGAAGCCTGCTCCCGGTCCATACTCAGGTAGTCGTCACAATGAGCCACAGTCCGTGGGGGCAGCAGGTCCGAGCGCCGCCGTCGTGGCGTCTGCGACGTCCGTCAAGCTGCACGACGTGATGGACGAGGAGCTAGCGGTGAAGCTGCAGCGAGAAGAGCAGGACCAATGGGAGCGCGAGATGGAAGGGCGCTTCGGCGGTGACGATCGGCAGACTGGCTGGTGCTTCGTGGAGGTGCCGAGCTCCAGTTCAGGAAACGGCGTTATGAGCGTCATCCAACAGGAGGTGACGGTGGAGGACGCGCACGAAGACCCGGACTACACCTTTGCACTGGAGTTGCAGGCTCAAGAAGCTGAGGAGTACGACCGCATGCGGCGACAGGAAGCTTCGTCCATGGAGCGTGTCCGTGTGGTCCGTCAGGAAGACCCCAAAGAGAGGAGGTGCGTCACACGCTGCAGCGCTACTACGACCGAGAAGCCCATCGGGAGTTCGATCAGGTTGGCGCAAACGACGCCGTGGAGGTAGCTTCGATGCACCATAACGGTGAGATGTCGACGTCACAAGGAGCTACTAAAGCTGTTGGGAAGCCGATGCGGCCTCGTCTTCACGACCACGACGTCTACCTGGACGGTGCTGGGTGGCGAGTCCCCAAGAAACAGTCGGACAGGAAAGCCCGCCACCGGGCCAAGAACGCGTCGAGTGGTGCCCAGCGCATCTGAACGCTCGCAAGTCGTTGTCCAGTATCAACTCCGTGCTTCATCAGACGAAAGCAGTCATCTCGTCCACACTCAGGTAACATTAGTCTATTAAGTAGCAGTACAAGCAAGCTCCGTCCGAGATCGACTGTAACAAGGCCGTCCAAGTTGAACCGGAGCAAAGCACCAACTGTTTACCGGTACCTGTCCAGTCGCATACTATGCGCTTGGACAGGGTTTCGAGTCCCACCACCGGAGCTCCAAGAGCTCATTTCCCTTTGGGACCCGCCACCATCGAAGCTTCTCCTCTCTCCGACCCACGACCGTGTGGAGTCACTCAATGATCCGCACGTCCGACCACGACGCCTGGGACAGCGCAGCCCCAAGCCCCGTCCGCCATACACCAATGTCGCTAGCAGCAAGACCAGCGACTGCCGAAGACGTCGACGGCGCCACACGCGCCTTGCAGAGTCTCCGCATTCTACAGCCGCCAGCAAACGACGATGGCGGAAACTACCCGCAGCAATTCAGTGAGGACGCCCCTGTAGGCACCGCGACTGCCAGCGCTCACGGCCCATTGGACCCTGTGCTGGTCGCCGGCCTGGAGAACGCTCGTGAACGCCTCATGCTGCTCAAGTTCGAGGACCAGATCGTGCGTTTCCTCAAGACGAGGGAGCCGCATCTGAACTTCCCCTTGTCGTCGTACCACCGACTGATTGTGCATCGCTTGGCGCAGCGGTGTGGCCTCGAGCACCAGACGGCGGACTACAACCCGTTCGAGAACAGCTCGGCGCGCGTGGTCACGCTGTTCAAGACGCCACAGTCGGCGGTGCCCCGTGTGCTGCTCATTGATCTGTCACCCCAGCGCCAGACGCCCGTGGTCACGCCGGCGTCGGCTCCGAGGATCATGATGCGGAAACGCAGTGCGCCCCGACCTGGCGCCAATGGTGGACGTGGAAATGGAGCAGATAAAGCTACGCCTACACTGCAGGACCGCGAGCGCGCGTACGCTGAAGCACGCGCGAGAATTTTTGGAGAAGATACAACAGCAGAATCGGTGGCGTCGTCGCCGTCGTCGACCACCTCGTCGGTGCATGACAGCAGTAGTGGAACAAGCACCGGTAATAGCAGACATGGAAGTCGACAAGCATCTGGACCGGATGGCAGCAGAGGCTTTGGCCGAGGTCGAGGCGGAGGAAATGGCAGTGGGCCTCAATCACGAGAGTCGCGCTCGCCTAAGGAACGAGCGAGCGCCAATGATGCAGCTAGCAGTGACGAGTACTCGCGATCGTCCCAACCAAGTGCAACGAACGCAGCCAACTGGAAAGAGAGTAAAGTGTTGTGGCGCAACCGTGAGCAGGAGATGAATGACCCGGACTTCACGCGCAACCATGACGCTTTCCGTCCTCGTTCCAGTGGTGGTGCATCCAGTGGAAGCGGCAGTGGTGGCGAGTCACCTTACCATGGCAGCCGCTTTAGTGGCGGCAGTGCCCAGATGGGACGCTTTGGACACGAGTACCAATCCCAGCAGTACGACCGATCCTACGATAGGTCTTACGACCGGTCCTTTGGCGCCTACCAGCATCAACAGACTGGTGGCGCACAACCTCCGCCGCCGCCGCCGCCACCAATGCCTATCGGATCGGGCCGTGGCCGCTATCACGTTGGCGGATCCGATTTCAATAATAGAGTAGACACCAACCCGTACCAGAGATCCCCGCACCAGCAGTCCCAACAGCAACAGCAACAGCAATTCCAGCAGCACCAGCTGAACCCACCACCGTCCATGATCATTGGACGCGGTGGGTACGGGTACCCTTCGCCTCAAGGCCGCCCTTCGGCGCGGCAAGGGAACTTGGTACCGCACACTCGCGGAGTCGGCAACGGCAGTAGTGGGTTTGTCGAGGGTGACTTCCCACCGCTCGGCTAGTAGCACGCCTAACAACAATCAATTCAACACAAATACATCACTACTCGGTCTTGTCGATTACTGGAAAGTAGCAGCAAAGAAATCGGCATGAATACCACATCCATGGGTGTGAAGTCAGGTTAACATCGACTGCATGCCAATAAATAACGGGGTGCGAGCTCCACTCTGTCTAGGGCATCAAGTCGAAGTGCATATAGGCCAACTGCGCACGTGGATCTCGATACTGTGGTCTATCGTTGCTTGGCATTGATATCATCGGCTAAAGGTCTGCCGCTGCCGCCACCACCACCGAGACGCAAAGCTGCATACACGAAATCTCAAAGGTTACTGCGACAGCGATCCCCTTTACGCCCAATTGTACTTGTCCCACCTTGTCGTCGCTGGAGTTTCTTCTCGCGAAGCTTCTTTTTCCGCGCAAGCTCCTACCATTCATCACGGAAATGAAAATGTTAGCTCTAAGGTGCTCGCCAATGAAGGTTAACGTTATGATCAAACTTACCTTTTTGTTTGCCACATCGAAAAATACTTCATTATGGTAGCCTCGTCCTCCTCTTTCTTCTGGGAAAGCCATGGCTTCGTCCTGCAATACCGTTTACGGTAAACAAACACAGTACCACGTCAGTTCATCCCACACACTCTAACCCCAGGTAACATGCTTACTCGTCCATGATCTTGCGTAACTTGCGCTTTGATTCGTTGGTTTGCTCGACGCAGGCGCGAAGTTGATGTTGTAGCGTACGAATCTCTTGTGACACCTCGTCATCTCTAGGACTGGACTGGCAGATATTGGCGACTTCCTTTTCGCTCCCTTCTACCAGCCCGACATCACGGAGGACGCGAGTAAGGCCATCAGGCCTCCATGATTCTAGGTCCATTGAGTGTATTAAGGAACTCGAATGTGTGTCTTGATTTTCCGCACTGGTGTGAGTGTCTTCATCATCAGGCTGCGATGTATCTTGTGAAGCCTGAGAAGTCATTGTTTCGTCCTCTTTCAACGTGGAGGAAGTATCTATTGGGTACAAGGCAGCTACGAGTCTCTACATGTAGATCACCACGACATTAGCAACGATATTATTTATGCAATCGAGCATAATTGCATCACCAAACGTACCTCCTTGAAAAATCGGCGAGGTCTTGCGGAGCAGACTTGCCCAAGCTGAAATTATCCTGCCGCCGATCAAAGTCAAGACCCGCTAAAATCTTGTCTTTTCCTTCTTCACTTGAATCCGCGTCTTCAGAAAATGGATGAGGATCTACAGAGCCGAAAACTGCGTCAGTAATCCCCTTGCGATCAATTCGATTGCTTTCCTTACCTTCAAGCAGCAAGGCCTGCTCCATGTCTTCCGGTGTGATCGTCTTGAAGAACGAGTACGCATACAGATATTTCCACAGCCCCGTCGTTGTGCACGGTGTATCTACCCCAAACACACCACCGTTATTCATCATATTCCACACCACTTCACCCCTCTCACAATAAATCACCCACCCGAGTTCAGGTCTTCCTCCACCATAGCGGGCGTCGGAGGCTCCGATTCGCTCCTGACGATGCCATTAAACTTGCCCGCGACTGCAGCTCCAGTTGCACAGTGTCTCCGTCCATCAATTGTAGCAGCAGTGGACGCCACTACATCCGGACTCTGCTCCACGAGCATGACCAAGTGAGGCGGGAACATGGTGGAGCTCTTGCCGTCCAGGAAGTCCGTGATAGCCAGCAACTGGCTGTCCAACTGCGCCAACTGCTTGTCCACATCTGTGCGTCCTCGCTGCAGTCACCAAGTTAATTAATTCCATTGCAAACCCTTCAAATATCGACTTTGCAGCTTGAAATGGCATGAAAAACACGCACTTTGAGCTCCTGCACGACCTTGACGAGCGACTGCTTGCCAGTGGACACGAGTCCGGCATCCGAGCTTGTGGCCTGCTTGGTGAGCGGGAACTGCTCGTGCTGTAGCCACGGAACGTGCAGCGGCGCGATCTCCCGCCGCGTGGTAGTGGCTCTATTCATGCCCGACGTCGACTGCAATTGTGTCGCAGTACAGTACACCGGCGTAAGAAGCGCGTACCGTAGATTTCTTAGCTAAGTTCGATATAGTTAGTTGGTGTGCACTACGTGAGTTTAATTGAACGGTGGAGAGTACCGTGAGGGAGTACAGTCATCTTCGAAAACTGAGCAGCTACACTACTCAAGTTGCAGCAACAGGATGGCGCGCGGCAAGGCGGACCGGGCGCTCACGGTGGGCAAGAAGCTCGAGATCATCGAGGAGGCGGACCGCACGGGAATGATCGCGGCCACGGCGCAGAAGTACGGCGTCAAGACGGGCCAGATCCGCGACTGGAAGAAGAACGTGGACCGCCTGCGAGCCACGGACCCGTCGCGCCTCGTGTGCGCCAGCACCATCCAGCGCGGTCACCTGGTGTTCAACGAGACGTACGCGCAGTACTGGGTGGGCTACAACAAGTTCTGCAGCAGCCACACCAACTACGACGAGCTCAAGGACGCGCTGCGGGTCACGCACAAGGACGTACTGCGTGAAGGCGTCAGTACGTTGTGAAGCCATGTCTGTTTTGCTTTTTGTTTGTGAGACTCATTAGACAGTATACGCTGCCGGTTATTTGTAGATGGGTTCAACTACCCGGCCACGGTGGACCCGACGGCGACCCACGCACTGGAGTGTCCGGATAACAGTATGTTTGGTGCTCTGATGTTGCTTTGAGGATAGTTTTCTTACAGTTGCTGCTGGTAGATGGGTTGTATCACACGGAAGAGGCCAAGACCCTGTACATGAAGGACATGACCATGCTGCGAGACCAACTGTGCGAGTTCTTCGACCAGAATCCGTTCCCCACCAAGTACCTGTACTTCGTCACGAGAATGGACTTTGTCAAGCCAGAGGCTTCCGAGGCGGACGAGGAACAGGACAATTGAGAGAGATCCGGAGAAGGCGACCGGCATGGAGGACATCATTTCGTTCTACGTTGCGATCTGTGGCAACGGATCGGTGATGGTCCCCATGTCGATCTTCCCTCCGGTTGAGGACTGGCACTGGGAACGCAAGAAAAGCGTAAAGCTCCGCCATGCACACAGCATGCACCGGGTCAAGATGAACGACCCGAACGAGGCGGTACAGTTTTTCTCGGTGGTACGTGAGGTGTTAGTGAGCTAGTGTTGCTTGATGCAGGATCTCACAATTTTAATTGCGCAGACGTGGAAGAAGTTTTACGAGGAGGAGGCCAAGTACAGCGACAAATTCGCGTTCATGCTGGACTACAATATCGATGAGTTCAAGGCCCCCGAGTTCCAGGACGGTCTGAAGCAGCTGGAGGGATACAACAAGTACTGGACGACGTTTTACTCCACGCGCAACCCACTGCACCTCTCGCGTTTCGACGTCACGCTCTCGACATTTGTGATCGAGGAATGGCGCACTATCCTGCGGATGAAGAAGTCCAGCCAGCCCAACGACTACCGCAAGTGCGTCGCCTTTTGGTTCTACTCCGCCTGGGAGTTCTTCGCGGGTGATCATGCTCGCGCAGCATTCCGCAGTGGCAACATGTATCTCGAGGATAAGTCGGCATGGGGTGTACAGACCGACGCCAACTTGGTGTAGATACCATATAGGTGCGGGTCTTAGCCATTCTCCTGTTGTATTCCTTCGCTCCACATCTGCATTTTGAAACAGCATTTGCTGCGCCAGCGTTCGTTGGAGACAATGTACTTGTTTAACGCTATGATTCATTTCGATGCCATCCCTTTTCTTCATCTTCGTCTGCATCTGTCTCTGTCTCTTTATTCTCCTCCTCGTCATTTCCTTCGTCATTCTCTGCATTAGTGTCCATGGCCGTGTCGGAATCCGATTCTTCCTCAGTAATGGCTTGGACTGATTTCGTTTTCGCGTCAGTGCTTTCTTCATCTTCCAAAGCGGGAAAATATTCCTTCGCGAGCATTGCTAGACGCTGCGCAGCCCATTGTGACTCCACATCTTTGCTTTTCGTCTTGTTCGTTGCAACGAAATCCAGGTTTTCGTATGACAGCTTGCCAAACTGTACAGAACTAGCGAGATCAAGTGTCTTCAGTTCATCAGCAGCACTGGTGTTGGCATCAACTTCGACTATCAGCTTTTGACCTTGGTAAGTCTTAGTTGAATCAGGGATGGAGTTCCACAGGAGAAGTTTCTGAATGCTGGTGCGGTACATGAGGGACAGCGTGCGCAGAGTCTCACCCGCGCCAAGGATATGGTATTTTCTGCGGTCGGCTCCGATGCCATCTCTCGCTTGCCAGAACCACAGATGCAATTTGGCATCAGCTGACATGCTAATTAACCGTGTGCGATCAAACTGCATGTCCAAAATACTGCCCTGATGGTCATGCAAGGTCTGGGTAAGATTTCCTGTGGCAAAATCGATCACACAAATCTGACCATTGCTTGCCCTGCTGACAATACGCGTAGCGTCAAACTGAAGGCACGTCACCGCTACATCTCGATGTACATCGCAGATCCGAAGCAGCTTTCTGTCAGCATCAAGGTTCCAGATTACAATTCGCCCAGCGCTGTCTCCACTAACAATTTCGTTTGCTACTCGCCTGACGCAGGTGATGGGGACTAGATGCCCATTGAAGTACTCGTCACCCCGGCGTTCCGCTTCAAGACACCAAACTAGTTTTACTTTGCGTCGTGGGGTGAAAGGTGAAGCCTCACCAAGCTCCCAAACTTTGATCTTCTTATCAGCAGCTCCAGTCGTGAGCGTGGAATTAGAGCTTTGTAGTGCCAGCGTTGTCACGGTGCGACCATGGGCTAAGATGATGTGGGCGATCGTCACCAGTGTCCCGACCTCAAACAGAAATACATCACAGTCAGAGCATCCGCAGGCAACCCACTGTGTGTCCGCTACCACGCTGACGACAGCGGCGTCAAAATCTGTGAGCATGCGTGTTAGAGAACACGAAAACCCGCCAATCGTTTCATTCTTCACATCCCAAACGCCTAACGAAGCGTCCATAGATCCTGTGTAAATACGGTGCCCAACATAATAGACGCAGAGGATTTGAGCTTGGTGTCCTGTAGGTTCACCAAGGTGGTTCTTGTGTGGATCACCTACGGCCTGGGCCAAGCATGCCCCAGACAGAAAGTCGAACACAAACCCATTCATCCCTGCAGACCCAAAACATGTTGTGATTCCGTGACTCGCCGTTCCCACCACATTCTTCAGTGCTTCGTTTGTTGCATTGAAGTGGAAACAGCGCATTCTCTCCTTGGACAGAACTTTGCGCATAAGCGCTCCTGTCTCCACTGCCAATTCCTCCTCGAGGCCTTTGATCTCATCCTCGGCATTGCTGATGCGAATTTTCGCGTTGGTGATATCTGTTCCTATCTGCTCCTCACCAGCCTTCACGCTGCCCAGGAGTTTACCAAGCTTCTTCTTGAAATCCCCGAGCTCATAGCGTGCGTTTGAACCAATTATGATACTTGAGTCAACTTGAGACGAATCGCTAGCTAGTGCTCTCTTTAGATCGTCTTCACCTTGTGCCAGCAGTGTTTTTTCTCTGCAAGTAGTTTCTCTAAACTCGCCGCAAGTTTGATCTCCTCACGAATGTCAAGCTTGCGTTGAATACGTTCTCGTCTTAATCGAGGGACAATTGGACCGACTCGTTCCAGATAAATTTCACAGGAGGATTCAGCACCAGCGCCAACCAACCGTTGCTGAAGTTTATTGATCTGCTGCCGGGCAGATGATAGTTTCTTCGTCAATACAAACTCGATCTCATCCGCGTGATGCTTGTTGATCTCGATCATTTCTCTGTCTTCGAGTCTTTCGTACACATGTTGTAGTCCACGATAGCATGATAACTCGCCTTGCACATCCCTGACAGCTTCAAATAGCAGCAGCGCACGCTCATAGCTTTCAATACTCATTCGAAGAGATCGCAGCGCATGTTGTGTATCTGCGATGCGGAGAATCGCAGATCCTTCTTCGCTGCGCAATCCTGCTCTGCTTGCCATGATGGAAGTACGATTAAATATTGTTAATGCGAGCTCATAGTTTTCGAGGCGAAATGTAGCTTCGCCGATTTTTAACTGCAGCTTTACTCGCTGCTCTTCGTTCATTTGCTGTATCCATTGCTCGTTGCAAATCACAAAATTGTAGAGGCGAAGTGCTCCGTCATAGTCTTGCAGATTCATCTTTGTATCAGCTTCCACAACTAACGCAAAATACTCTTTGTCTTGATATCGAGTCTTTACTCGGTCAGGGTTACTCTCAGACGCTGGATTTCCAGACTTCGAGGCTTGCTGCTGTTTCGTTGTCCAACGAATATCGTGTAGAGACGTTTCTGTTGATCGCAGTTGGTGAAGCAATTGATGAGCCTCAATCATCAGGTCATCGCGGCCCAACGCTGCATTCAGTAGGCCAATACTACCAATTCCATAAACATCATCGACCCCGGCATTCGCTCGCGTCAAGAATCTAGCAACTTCTCTCCATCGCTGAATACCATTTTTAAGTCGGTGGTACACGAGGCGGTTAATGGCAGTGCGTATCTTTCTTCGTATTTCATGTGCCTCCTCTCGGTTAGAAATAAAAGCTGCAAATGTACGATACAATATGCCGCCGCGTAGCTTTGCCAGCGTGGCTGCTGTGCTAGTGGACTCGACTGAATTTTCTGGTTTGCTTTCAAAACTCTCCAACGCTTTTTGCCTGTCATCCAATCTACTTAGTAGTGTGTCCCGTCGTTTGATGTCAGCGCGTAGATAGTTCTCCACTTTCACGATCTCAGCTTTTGTGTCAAGGATGTAAAGTTGGTCAATCTCGACCTCGTCCTCCAGTGCAACTACAAGCTCTTTTGTGTAAAATCGCTGAAGTCCGTTTGCGAAAACGTCCGAGTCCATCTGTGGACCTTTGAACATTCTTGCACGCTCCAACTCGGCTTGCTTTTCGAAAATGCGCGTTTCTGTAGCTCGAATAAGTGCCACTAAGTCAATTTGACGATCCTTGCACCACTGCACATTGTACTCAGCTTTCTTCAGGTCGTTTCGAATATCTGCAATACGAAAATGATACTGCCGTCGCCGCTCTATCACCTTTTCATCGTCTAACAGGTCATCGAATTTCTTTCGACCATTGACTTGCTGCATGGACTGCGGTTGTTGGTCACGATAATCCATCTCTTCGCTGATCTCCATACTGGGACCTGTTCGGCTTACTATATCGTTTACCTTGGCATTTAATTCAGGGTGCATGGAGAGGATAAACCTCGATACTTGCTCAATGTAGTGATGTCTTTCATACCGCTGCATAAAGCCACTCAAAAACTGTGAGTCCACTGTGCGCGAGCGTGAATTTACTGCAGCTTGCAATTCATCGAGGAGCTTAAACTCGCTCCCTGGCGCTACTCAACCCAATACAACAACCAAGTCCGTGAGGATAATAAAGAAATAAGAAGTAGCATGATAACCTACCTATAGTGAAAATAATCTTGATAGCATCGCAGTAATCGCCTGGAATCCCGTCTGCATTCACCGCGCGAACTTGAAATTCATGATGACCCACCCCACTCAACAAATTCGTAATTGTCAGCATTGTTCCTGTTGAATTCGTCCTTATCCGACGAGACTTGTACTCAATTTCTGATACGTTAAGCCAAGCTTTCCCCTGTCGTCCACGCTATCCAGCTTAATAATGGCTTCAGAAAAATGACTTCATAGTCTTGGATCGGTTTGCCACCGTCGTCGAGAGGTTCAACCCACGTCAGTGTAATGCTCGTTGCCGTGATGACTCCAGTACATAAGGACAAAGGTTTTGTCGGAGGTACTGCATGCCCTGTTCGGACGAGGTCCACTGTGTTGCTGGGCGCGCTCGTCCCAGCGACAGTAATTGCGCAGATGGAAAATTCACCATACTCTTGGTCAGCATGCATATTTGCCAGCCGAAATTGGTTTACCGGAACGGGTACATGTAGACACCATCGCGACAACCGCAAAGGTGTCTGAGGATCATATTGCCGCAGTACCTCATTGTTCTTTACCTTCGAGTGACAGATGGAATAATTCAATTCATAGTCAAAAATGGTGTTCGAGCCCGTGAAGATAGGAGGGTCCCACAAAACCGTCATGGCGTTGTGCGAAATTCCCATTGCATCCACACGAAGATTGCGAGGTGGCTGCGATACAAACCGAGTAATTAACGGCGCTTCTGGGGCTGCAGACGCTCTCTGAATCACCGGAAGCGACCTCGAGTATCCACTCTCAAGCTCCAAACTGTCTGCAGCTTGATTCGCGCCAATTATCGGCGGCAATTTGGACAGTGATGTCCCCATGCAATTCTCTTCATGAGCGACCAGCATCCCTGGCAGATACTGCCGTGCACAGTGACGACACGCCTTGGCGTGCAGCTGCTGCTCCCTGATCTCTTCTTGATGAATTAACTTGGTTTTGGCGAACGTTTTCTCCTCGGACGTGTCGTGCAGCGTTTTGGCCATCCGGAGCACTCGACGTTGAAGTTCGTCGAGCTCTTCGGTCTTCTGTCTGATCTGCAACTGAGTCGCTCCGATGCCTTTGCGCAATTGTCTATCATCAAATAAGAAAAAAGAGTCAAAATATCCCAGATAATAGTAGGGTATGTATATGTCGCACCTAAAGTTGCTCTCCACGACGAACTGCTGGTCGCAGTACGTCAGCGCCGCGTTATGTTGCGCCTGTACGTCGATCAGCTGCATGCGGATCTCGTGCGCCTCGTGCTTGGCGTACACCAGCTGCGGGAGACTCAGCATCTGCGCTGGTGCGGGGATTAAGATGTCGACACCAGCGCGACGGCGGTTGGCCACACGGCGCCGCAGCTCCCGCGCGCGGCTCTCGGTGCCGCCGCCTTGCTCCATCAGAATGCGGGATGCACTGCTGCAACCTTCGTGCGACATACCTTCAACTTCCCAGACAATCACTCTTGATGCAAGTTGAAGTTGAGCCTTTGTTGGGGTTCTAGTTCCTTTGGTTTGTGAAAAGTATTATATAACAAGTGAAAAGGAAGATGTAGCAGCGTTGATGCTCTCTGCCTGCTGTCTTTGAGGCACGCTTCCTACACCCACTCAGACCGAAACGATGAAACGGAAGGAATGCGATGGGTAGCTGGTATATATAGCGGACGAGCTGCGGCCTTGAACAAGTTGTCTGGTTTGGAAGCAAGCAGAGGCGGTAATCATGGCGGAGGTGCTGAGCGGAGATCAGCCGAGCACGTTCGACTTGGAGATGGACATCTCCTGTATCAGTGAGGACTCTCGAGACGTTGGTGTTGACGAGGTGGATGCTCACGTCTTGCAAGCGGTTAACAAGGCAGTCGTAACACCTCCAATCGAGATGCTGCACGAGGCAGTGCTTCGTGGAGGAATCAACACCATTTTGGACGAGACGGCGGGTGATGACGACGAGTTGGCGTGTATCCGAGAGATCTGCATAGAAACTCTGGCTCGTATGGACCGAGTGACGGCAGCCAAGTTGGTGGCCCGTCATGAGGACCAGCACGGTGTTCCTGGGGGTGATCCTGTAGCTAACGCTATTGTGAGCGCGGGTTTAACGGCGCCAAAGAGTCCACAAGAACGGTGGAAAGCAAAACTGTCTCGCCGACCGAGTTTTGACAGGTATGAGAGGTACTGGAACTGAAGTTGTGGGTTACCAGTCACTGACATGTCTTCAATGTAGCTTTACGGCGGAAACGCCTCGATGGAAAATAATAGATGGCAACGAAGACCCGATCGTGGATCTTACGGTGATGTTCAGAGGAGATCCCGTTCCGGCGGGATTTACGAAGGTAAATACTTTGGTGATGGCCTGGACCAGCATGTCCTACTGGTACATGTTGTCTAACTAACGTTGCTTGACGCAGTTGGAACGATCTCCGAGCGGACAGCGTGCTGATCTAAACAAAGGTGGAAGGGGGACCTTTGTGTATCTCTGCCAAAGCAAAGATCAGTCTTCTGGAAAGGCCCCCATCAGCGAGATCATTGCTATTTTCCCCGAGAGAGGAGAATTTGTTCCTAGTGACTACGAAGTCATACGAAGGCGTGGCGTACCAGCTAACATTAATACGGTATAGTTTGGAACTCAAATGTGATCAACTCCTTTCCAAAAACTGATAACACGTTGCTGTCCAACAGGGAACACAAGGTGAGAAGATTTACCTGTGCTTCAAGCGATCTGCCACTTCGGCGATTGTGGATCTGGTCGTGTTGTTTCCGAAAAAGAACGAGACACTTCCATACGGGTAAGGCGTTTGTCGTACTGGATACTGCCAGGGTTGACAGAGACCTAACATAGGTATTTGGCCCAGCTTCATGAAGGTAGACAAATCTCCACTTGGTCATGTAGCTGACCTCAACTCAACTTCAGGTGGGACAGAAGTTTTCCTCGGCTACAAGAAAAAGTAAGTTCTGACGCTAGTGAAGTATTACCCAAACTACTTGAAAGAGTTGTCTGACCTGTTTAATTGTTGATAATTTCCCAGGTGTCTTGCATTAGCGATCTACACAAATTGTGGCTTTTTGCATCTGTCACGCCGCCGCAAGTGTTAGAGCGACAGCGAAATCCACGTTCACCTCCGCCGTCGACGGGTAAGTTGCAACAGCTAAAATCCGCGTTCTCTCTGAAAGCAACAGAAGTTCGAGAGCAAGAACTGCTTGTTGCACCTAGCTCGCCATCGTCAGATGCGACGACGGATCAAACTCCTTCAAAAGGTAAACGCGCATTTTTTAAAGAACCATCTTTATTGGTACTCATAATATTCTGTACACCTCACGAAGCCACTGATGTAGGCTGGAAGGAGACAGTCGAGTACTACATGTATCCGCTATTGCTCGCGTGTTATACACGCCACGGAACCGCGGCTGAAGCGGCTATATCCGGGCTTTCTAATTGTCTTGACGAAGGCATTTTTGACGTTCCTGGATCTGATCTATGCCGCCTTGAGGTTGTGATCGATGCTGTTACGTCCGTATGCCAGCAGGGAATAACATCCCGCTTCAATCTCGCGCTTCAATTCTTTCAAAAGGTACTGGGAAAATTCGCTCCACACTATTTGAAGACCTGTCTAACCTCAACTCAAACTATGTGTGCTTTTGAGCTAGGTCATTCGCAAATGCTCCGACGGATTTGACCCCTCTGTCCTTCACACGATTTTGAAAGCTCTAACATTCATTGGAGATTTTGACGGGACCATCGCCAAGTCATTAGAGAATGAACTGATCTCAAAACTCATGAGCACGTATGAAGCATCCTTGAATAGCACATACTCTGTGAGAGTCGAAAAGAACAATACCAGGGTCGATCAATCATCGGATAAACTCGCTCGGGAGCTTGTTGTGGACCTAGTCGATGATATCAGCACAGGTGCTGAAATTGCAACCATCACCGACAATATGCTGGGTGTTTTTAAGGTACCCTATCACGAAAACGGGAGGACTTGTATGCCATTAACTAACCACTCGTGTTGTCTCGCAACGCAGAGTCATTTGTCGATCCAATCGATTACGTTTTGCCACGACATCAATGCTGCCATGGCAAGCTACGCTAATTCAAAGGTGCGTTTTCAGCATCTCATCCCTGGGTTTATCCCACGATCTAACAAATTTGCGGATGCGTTAGGCTGAGCAAAATGCCCTCCAGCTTGTAGTGACATTCAGCAGAGCTGTTAACCGAAAGTTTGTCGGTCTGGGAGAGACTTCTACGGAGAGTGATCAATGCTCGAGTGTAAGCTCTCTTCGTACTCTCAACCAAACACTTCACGTGGCAGGAACGCGAACTCGCGACCAGAGAGTATTCGGCCAGGTGGTTCGAAGATTTGTGTTGACGACTCTAAATTCAACAATGCTGACTTGGATACCAGACATTTTCCGAGCGAGCTTGGCTTTGATCTCGACTCTGTGGAACCACTATCGGCGGTATCTCAAGGTGGAATTGGCACTGATGTTTGAGCATGTACTTCTTCGCATTTTGCGAGCGACTGCACCGTGTGCGAAAGACCACCAAATGGAGATCATGCACGAAATGACGATGTGGTTGCAGCTTCCCCACAACGTTGTGGAGATCTTTCTGAATTTTGATTTGGATCGAATTCAGCAGTGGAAAATATTTGAGCATTTGTGTTCAACCCTGGGTTCGATCGGTGAAGGGAACACTGGTCACATTGCTAGTGCCGAGGAAGGAGATGATTCAGCTCTGCAACTCCAAAACCAAGCAATTAGCACGATTTTAGCTATGGCTCGTAGTGTCATGGACGCTAGTGGCCATGCCCACCTCATTAGTCGGGACCAGCGGACTCGTATGCTGTCTATGGATAATGGAGGATGGGAACAAGACGAATCGGCTGAAGAAGCATCCCCAATGAAGGAGATGCTAATATCGCCCTCAAACGGGGAACCGAATAACGCTGGATCCGAACAAGTGAGTCAGCCTAGCTCTCCGACTGGAGTTAAAACCCACTTTGATCTGAGGCGTCAATCGAACCGCAAGTACGGTGGTAGTATATCGGTTCGGATGCGAAATGAACTCCAGAAACACAACCAGCAGTTATTGAAGCGTGCAATGGAGATATCGTCATCAAAAAGTTTAAAAAGGCGATTGAATACTTGGTGGCGATGAATTTCATCAAGGACACAGCACGAAGTGTAACCTCGTTCTTACGTATTTACCACGATTTCTTTGACGAGACTGAAATTGGTGACTACCTTGGTGAAGGCGACGAAGACTTTAAAGTTCAGATTCGGCTGACCTATGTTCGGGCTATCTCATTCAAGGGAATGACGCTTGTTGAGTCCTTACGGCATTTTCTGACAAATGGAGGATTTCGTCTGCCAGGGGAGGCACAAAAGATTGAGCGCATGGTTGAGGCATTTGCACAATGCTACTGGGATGACTCGCTTACTGCTTTCTCATCCGCAGACACTGCAATGATCATTGCATATTCAATCATCATGCTGAACACCGATTTGCACAACCCACAAGTAAAGAAGAATAAAATGTCCAAGGACCAATTTGTGAAAAACAACCGAGGCATCGACAACGGAAAGGACGTACCAAAGAGATTTCTCGAGGAGATCTATGATGACATCGCACACAATCCGATGCACATTAAGGGCAGTCGTGTCATACCGCAGGCCACTCGTGAAGCCAGTGTCACCGCCGCAGACTTGGAAAATGAGAAGTTTCGAGGTGGAATCGCGAAAGCTGTGGCACAGTCCGAGGAGCTTATGAAAGATCTATCACACGCGTACAATACCTTTCAGTTTGTCGGTGTCGATACCCCAATCAGTCCAGATCTTATCAAAATTCTGTTCGAGCGCGTGTGGTTCTCGTTGTTGACCCTCTCGACAACTATCCTGTGTGACAACCAGTCGGATTTGTCAACCAGAGTGCAGTGCCTCGACTTGCTCCGATACTGCATCTCAACGTGCTTGTTTTTGAACATGCCAGTCGAGCGGCAGGCATTTTGCGGGTTACTGCGAAAGGTGCAAGACTCGTTGGATAGAGTGCATGAAGAGGACGGCGAGGAAGACTCGGTCGACAATGCAAGCACGAGCATTCCGATAGACAAGAAATACGACTGGGCCCGAACCATCCAAGAAGCTGCCGCCAGCGATGATCCTTGGAAGGCCATGGGTGATATCCACTTGCTTGTGAACGACATGAAGGAAACGATTCAGGTTCGTCAGAAGTCGGAAAAGCTGGACTCGGTCATTCAGCGTATTCACCGAGGACAATTTTACCTCAAAACTCCACAACCTTCATCCATGAAGGTGACCTCACGAAGAAATGCCGCTCACGAAACCAAGTCTATCGCTTCTTCCTCTTCAATGACCAACTGCTGTACGCTGACAAGAGCATGAGCGGCAGGTGGAGTCCGCACAATTTCCTACGTCTGAAGCTCACGCGCATTTCAAACATCCCTGACGGTGTCCTGTCCAAGAATGCTTTCCAAATCCAAAACCCGATCAAGTCCTTTGTCGTGTTTGCCGACAGTGCCGGTGCGAAGGCGGAGTGGATGCGGCTCATCGACGAAGCCATTGCAGAGGCGTCCAAGAAAGTCAACCGCACAGCTCGGCGTATTTCGACCCGTGGCTTGGGCGATACACGTTCTTCTCTAGCCGCATCAACCGCGTCGTCAGCTAGGAAAGTGTTCATGCTGTTCAGCTCGCCTTTGACCTCGCCGACAGTTGAACGAGATAGTACGAATACCAGCTCTGCCAGTGAAGGCGATCCCCCGTGAAGCTTGTGGACACAGAAAACTCGTCGAGCACTAATCACATCGAAAAAGCTACCGGCAACGAAGTGATTTCAACTACGATCGAAAGTGGCGAGCCGCATGAGCTGAAAGCTGACGTCGACTCGAAAGAAGAGAGACAAAAGGCTGTCAACGCCGCCGAGATCGAAGACGTTGCGTCGCAAGCACCTTTGCATTAACCAAATCACCAGTAGACACGCACATTAACAACAATCACGAGATACTTGAAATTAATCTCTCGGGTCAGTTTTCGAGTGTACGCGGCTCTCAATCCTAGCCACGAGCTGAATAAATGAATGAATACTTGGACACATACAAATACAGGAATTAAAAAGACGAAAGCGGCCGACTGACGGCGGCATGGGGACCGACGGGGGTATTTGAACTCTGTGCAAGCCCTCAACTCAATCCTGGCGGATTTAGCTAAGGACTTGCACAGAAACCCTCGATGTCAAAGAGGAACGGAGCCGCGCCAGCGTTCACCACTGCTTCATCGCCAAAGGCGTGGAGCGACACGGCCGCAGCATAGTCACCAGGCAGCACCGTGGCGGGCGCTGCACCAACCAACTCCCCGTTCAAAGTGAAGAAGATCTGATGTTTGTCAGCTTCCAGACCACATCCGACCGTGAACTTGGGGGCGTCCTCTTCCTGATTTTCAGACTGAGCCGTAGCTCGGCCCCACGACGGACCGAAGGCTGCCCACTCCCCACCGTACGGCTTGGCGCCATCGTTGAACACGAAGTCGCCGTCATTGCCGTGGTAGCCGTAGGACACGCCCTTCCAGCCCACGTGCTCTCCGGAGCCGAAGCCGAAAGCGTTCCGGGTCGCCGCGTCGGAGAGCGACGTGAGACCCACGCTTCCGCAGCCTTTGAGGCTCACCTCGTAGTATGAGATGCGCTTGTGCAGGGCCATTGCGCAGGACAGCATCGGCAGCGGCTTCACTCCGCGGATCGAGTCCACTGACCCCTTGTCGAAGTTGCGCAGCATCGAGTTGTTCACCACCTGATATGTTCCGTCAGACAAGCGCGTCACGGCGCTGCGCGTCGACAGCGTGTAACTAGCGTCCGGTCGACGCGCCGCGCAGAGCGCGAGCTGGCCACTGTAGGGCAGCGACAGGTACGCCACCGGCAGCATCTTCTTCAGCCATTGGCGACTGTACAGACCTGTAAACAGCATCTCGGTGCACGAGAGTACAGCGTGGAAGGCCGTGCAGACCTGATTGGCGACCTGCAGCTCCTCGAGCGTCAGGAACTCGAAGCACAGCTCCAGGGCCGCGAGCTCCAACGTCTCGCCGTCGCGCGTGTGGCGGCGTTTGAGACGCAGCGCGGCCAGCAGCTCGGACAGCTCCGTCGAGCGCTGCAGGTCGCTCCAGCGGAGCGTGGCGGGCTGACTGCTCCGCTTGGTGATAGCGGCGTAGGATTCGTAGGCCACGCAGCAGTCCTCGGGCTCGAGGTCCGACGCGTCCGACTCGTCGTCGCTGCTGTTGCTGGCCGTGGAGCACGTGCTGCTGGCGATGCTGCGGCGGCGCGCGAGGCAGCGACTTGACGGTTTCTTGGTGAGCACCACGAACGAGTTGAGGTGCGGCAGGCTTGAGGCGGTGGAGTAAGCCACCGTGGGCGACGGCAGCGTGGACAGCATGTTGAAGTTTGGTGGAGATGTGATTTTCAGGTGGATAGCTTCTTCCGGTGTTCTGCTTGCGAGATCTCTCCACTTGACGGACGTTTGGATAATGAGGGATACGGCCATTGGTGCGTGTCTAAAGGCTAGCGAGAACCTACGTTGAAGAGACCAATATAACATTTCGCAGGTCCGCGTTTCCGTCCACCGGTGCTCTTTTTGCGCCGTTGCTCATTTTCAGCAGAGTAGGCAACTACGTGAACATGTAGGCACGCGAGCCGTTTAACGAAAGAGGCAGACTCCATTCGGATACCATTCGCGGTGTTTCGTGTTACCTGTTCCTTCGAACCAAGTCCTGGTGGCGAATTTGCTGCATGTAGAACAACCTCCGAAAACTAATGACGTGTGGCGTTGAAGTTGCAGGGAGGGATGGGCACAATGGTTCTTTTCGGCGAAAAGTTTTCGCGCCAACAACGAGTGATCATCATGCAATAGGGTTTTGCAAGTCAAAGGTATCGACAAGCGGCGTTAAACGCTGTCTGTCGATGGCGCTTTACGAAGCAACTTTATTTTTGCTGTTGATCGGTTTATGTCGTGATGGATACCGTACTGGCAAGTCCAACATACACTTCTGTCTACTTGTCCGCGAGGCCGTACTGCGTGAGCAGCGGCACCATGGATGGCTTGCGGCCGCGGAAGGCCTCGAACACCTGCTCCGGGTGCTGGCCGCCGCCACGCGCCAGGATCGTGTCGCGGAATCTGCGACCCACGCGCACTGCGGCCTCGGGACTCTCCTTGGCCGCCTCCTCAAAAGCCCCATAGGCATCGCACGACAGGATCTCGGCCCACTTGTAGCTGCTCGCACAAGTATACAGATCCGCGATAGTCAGCCAGGTGTCCTCGTGTTAAGTCAATCCACGTCCACTGTTAACACGCTGCACTTTCGCTGGACGTACCTGTAATAGCCTGCGGCGTAGCCTCCGGCAAAAATATGTGCGAACGAGCACAAGAACCGGTCCTCCTCCAGTGGATTCAGCACGGCGTACTCGCCCAGTAGACGCTGCTGCACCGCGAACAGCGGCTCCTGCGACGAAGAGAAGTGCGAGTGCAGGTACATGTCCAGCGCGCCGAAGCCCAGCTGGCGCAGCATGACCGTGGCCACCATGTAGTTGCGCGCCGACTTGAGCTTCTCGAACAGCTCTTCGGGTAAGGACTCGCCCGTCTTGTAGTGCCCGGAAATCGCCGCGATCGTGTCTGTGAAATCAAAAGAGTGCAACGTCAGATTACGTGTCCACAAGTGATTGATACCTAGCCTCCGAAGACGGACCTTTGTCGTAGCAGAAGTTCTCCATCATCTGCGACGGAATCTCGACGGCGTCCCATTCGATGCCGTTAATGCCCGCCACGTCACCGTACTCCATCTTCGTGAGCATGTGCTGCAGGCCGTGACCGAACTCGTGGAAAATCGTCTCCACCTCACGGAACGTCATGAGGCTCGGCGTGTCGTCCACGGGCGCCGACTGGTTGCAAATGATATAGGCCACCGGAATGCGCTTGTCACCCTGATCCTTGGGTCCGAGTAGACGGCTGCGATCCACGCACGTGTTCATCCAAGCCCCGCCGTTTTTCTCCTTCGGGCGAGAGTACGGGTCCAGAAAGAAGCGAGCGATCACCCCTTGTCGCCTTCAGTGCTGCGCACATTGAAGAAGCGCACGTCCTGGTTCCAAACCTCGGCCTGTCCGTCCGCCGCCTCGATAGTCACGCCAAACAACCGCGACGTAAGCGAGAACAGTCCATCCAGCACCTGCACCGCGACAAATTGATTAGCAACCTTCCTCACAGTAAAGCGGCCGCCGTAATATTCAGGGCCGTACCCGCTCAAGCGGAAAGTAAGGCTTAATCTCTTCGTCGGTGAACAGGTATTTCTCCGCCTTCAGCTTTTCCGACCTGTTGACAAGCGTGCACAATTAATCAGTAACTCCTACAACGCTTATATCCTAGCTAATACACGTACCAGTAGCCAAGATCCCAGGGTGCCAGAGGTTCCGTCTGACCGTGCTGCTTCGCGTACTCTGCCACAGTCGCCACTTCATCCTGTGCAATGGCCACACACTTTTCGCGCAGGTCGGTGTGCATCTTCTCCACCTCCTCAACGCTTGGCGCCATCTTTTTCGAGATACTGACTTCAGCGAACGAGTTGAATCCGAGCATCTTTGCAATCTGCTGGCGGATCTCAAGCAGCTCAACGATGATACCTTCATTGTCAAACGACTCGCCGCTCGCGCGGGTTGCGTACGCGCGGTAAAGCGTCTCACGCAGGGCCCGGTTCGCTGAGTACTTCATGAACTGCACATACGAAGGCGGGTCCAGTGTCACCCGCCACGGTCCATTCTCGGGCGTAGCATCCGAATGACCTTCATCCCGAGCGCTCTGCGCAAACATCTGCAGCAGCGAAAGTGGCAGTCCCTCCAGCTCCTTTCTATCAGTCACCGTGATGGAGTACGCCTTGGTCGCATCCAGCAGGTTGGACGAGAACTTCGTGCTCTTATCAAATCCACAAAAAGCACAAAAGTCAACTTCTACTCTCAACAAAAGCATCAACCAACACCTACCAGTTCAGCTGCACGCAGCTTGAGCTTGTTGAACCTTTCCTTCTCCTCGCCCTCGAGTCCGACGCCGCTGAGTGTCGCGCTTCGGAGACTGAGTTCGATGATGCGCTGCTGCGCCAGCTCGAGTTGATTCCACTCGTCGCTCTCGCGCACAGCAACGTACGCGTCGTGCAGCGTCTTGCTCTGCGAGGCCTCGGTGACCGTCTGGATCACCAGCTGCTGTAGCTTGTCGTGCACGGCGCGCAGCTCCTCCGAGTTGCGCACACTCATGAGGTGGCCCACGACGCCCCACAGACGACCCAACGCGTCGCCCTGCACCTCCAGCGGGTCCACAACGTCCCCGAACTGCACGTTCTTTCCTGAATCCTTCAGTTTCTTCTCCAGTTCGCGCAGGTTGCGCGTGAAGTCGGCAGCGGCACTGGTGACGGCCGGCTCGATCTCCGCTAACTGCAGACGCTCGAAGGGCGGCAGTTGGCGCTCGCGCACGCACACGGCGAGCGAGTTGGCGGATGACGAGGTGAAGCTTCGCCAGAAGAGCGAAGAGCGGCGGGAGGCGGCGCCCGAGGACGCCGCGCGAAGAGGACGTACGCACCGGAACAGCATCATGAGGTGTTGACAGCATCAAGTGTCGATATTGGAGAGCAGCCCTAAACGCAATAGTGGTGTACCACGAGTGTACCTTCGAGAGGAGTGGATACATTTCGGTGGACGAACGCAATGGCGGACGCGACCTGAAGCATTGGCAATGCCAACTTGGCCTTGTTGTTGTTGGTTGGTGGTGCGTGGGGATAAATAGAAGACAAGTTCATGTAGTGTGCTGCATTGGGTGGAACGACGGCCGACGTGCCGCCTACATGTACAACGGAATCCTCCAGCTGGGACTCTGAAACAGGTTTTACCGTTGCAGTGATATCGTCGCCGACGACAACCACGTGGTTGTTGGGTGTCCAGACAGCAAGAAAAAAATATTCAGGCAAGGTAACGGTTCTGACCGGAGCCACACGAATTCCATATGCGCCGCGGCATTCCTCCAGCGCTGATACTCTGACACGGTGATCCACTGCTGGGCCTGAAAAACTGTTGAGGTTATGGTGGCAATCACCCGCTACTGTCTCCTTCTCTCCCTCGATTCGGTAGCTGGACTCGCTGTCACCTCTACGCCAGCTCACTTCCCATTTTCCTGAAGAGAACGGATTTCGCTAGCAGAGACTTACGAACACTGCAATGAAGTTGGCTACGATTGTTCGTGCAGCGGTGCTCGGCTCGGCGCTAACGGCGACCCTAACGCAAGGGTACACGTTTGCTGAGAATAGTGACGTCTCAACGGACTCGGCGGCGGAGGAAAGCACCGGCTTGACTACGAATGAGGAGAACCGTATTTTCGGTGGATCGGAGGCCGATGCGTCTCAGTTCCCGTTCATCGTGAGTCTACGCGAGGACGGCGCAGGCGAAAACACGTACTGTGGTGGCACGCTTATTGCCTCGCAGTACGTCGTCACGGCTGCTCACTGCGTCAAGACCGACGAGGCGACTATCTACGCTTCGATCGGCTCGGCGTTCGGCTCTGGATCGGGAAGTGGTGAACAGCTCAAGGTGATCGAGGGTTACAAACACCCCTGTACAACAAGTCCGAGCACTTGTACGACGTAGGCGTTCTCAAGCTTGAAAAGGAGGTTTCTGTCAGTACAATTGATCTGTGCGCGGCAGACGGATCCGACAACGAAGTCGGCACCGTGGCTACCGTTCGTGGATGGGGGCTCACCGAAAACGGTTCACAGAGCTTGATGCTCGAGGAAGTGAACGTGCAAATCGTCTCCAATGCCGAGTGTAACAAGGCATACAGCGACCGAATCACCGAAGGAATGCTTTGCGCTGGCGAAGGCAACGGCAAAGATTCGTGCAGCGGAGACTCGGGAGGCCCGCTCATTGCGAACAACGTGCTGGTCGGAATCGTGAGCTGGGAGGCAAATGCGGAGTGAACTCCGGTGTGTACACCCGCGTGTCGTACGTGCTTAACTACATCAACGACATCGTCAGCGGCGGTACTGGCAGCAGCTTCACGGAGAGTGCTGCTGGATCAACCTCTGCGTCTACTTCGACTGACGTGACGAATGCTCCTGCAGTCACATCGCCTCCTCCGACTACTGAAAGTCCTACTCCGGCGCCGACGACTGCATCACCCGCCACAGAGGCGCCAAAGCCAGTAAGTCCCGACACCGCTGCACCAGCGACCGAAAACCCGAGCGAAGCTGATCAGTCCGACTCGGCGGAACAAAATTATCCACGTGAGACGGAAGCTCCGACGCCCGCCTCAGACAAGGGGTGCGCGACGCAGTTTTGATCGTAGCGATGGACGTCCAGTTCAGAAGATGAGGAAGGAGATCTGTCTTTTTGCGGTAGAAATCTCGATCGAGTGCGTCCTGTATGTATGTAAGGGACAATAGATGTGTTACCGCTTCGCCGGTTGTCAACTTCGAACCGAAGACTTTTGTCATTTTGTCGTTGTCAGCCTACACAAGGCTGCATTGCAAATTGCAGTCTGCAATGAGCCAAAATGATCAATTCACATCCTGTTCGGACAGCATGGACACTTCTTTCGCTGGTTTGGCGGTGCTTCTGAGGCGAGTCGCACGCAACACGAACCCGCTGTTTTCATCGCAATTGGCTGTACTGATTTAGTTACGTACTAAATCAGTGCATTAGGCGCCACAGACCCATTTGTCCGCGAATCAACGTGCACCGTTTGTCTATTGCTACACTATTCGGTGCTATACCGACATCGGAGAGGTGGAGAGCAACATAAGCCGCACGCAACTTGGTCCTCTGGTCGCTCCTCTGCAAAGCTGTCACTTTGAATTTCTCATCGTGAACTTGTGAACAATCATCTGAGACCAAGCCATTGATGAAGCTTGCACAAACCCTCGCGTTCGCCTCGACGGTGGCGTCGGTGTCCTACGGGTACTCGTTTTCGGAGACCATGGCGACCGATACCCCCGTGGAAAACACGGGGCTCTCTACGAACGAGGAGAACCGAATCTACGGAGGATCCGAGGCCAACATCGACGATTATCCGTACGCCACCAGTCTCCGCTTCGAGTTACTGGACGAAACCTTTGCGGGGGTACGTTAATCGCTCCGGAGTGGATCCTCACTGCCGGTCACTGCATCAAGACGGACGAGGACACGATCATCGCCTCGCTCGGTTCCGAATATGGTACGGGCTCCGGTTCAGGCAAGGCCGAACAAATCAAGGTTATTGAAGGATACCAGCACCCCATGTACAACCAGAAGAAGCACCTGTACGACGTGGGTCTGCTCAAGTTGGAGAAGGCTTCGACGCAGAAGACAGCGACCATGTGTGCGGCGGACGGATCGGACAACGTGGTGGGCACGAAAGCGACCGTTCTTGGATGGGGATTGACTGAGGACGGGTCGGAGAGCCACGCGCTGCAGGAGGTGAACGTCGCAGTCATCTCGAACGCAGAGTGCAACAAGCAGTATGACAACCGCATCACGGAAGGAATGATGTGCGCCGGAGACGGAGGAGGCAAAGACTCGTGCAACGGAGACTCAGGAGGCCCCCTTGTTACCAGCGAAGATGTTCTGATTGGTTTTGTGAGCTGGGGTGGCAAGTGCGGCGTCCACGCTGGTGTATACACCCGCATCCCCATCGTTATGGATTATATCAACACCATTTTGGCAGGCGGCACTGGCAGCAACTTCACGGAGAGTGCCGATGGATCTGGATCCACGACCCAGGAGGCATCACTTGCGTCGTCTTCGACGGGGGATGCGGACACGCCGACGGTGAGTTCTAGCTCAGGCTCATCGGCTACTTCGAGCTCTGGTTCGTCCACTTCTGCTGGTTCGTCAAGTACTGCTGCTTCTAGCGCCGGATCATCGACGACCCAAGCTTCGTCCACCGAAGATGCATCGGCCGCTACCAGCTCCAGCTCTGGTTCTACGACTACTGCAGTATCCAGTGCAGAGTCTCCGACAACTGAAGCTTCCTTGACCAGTTCTAGCACCGGATCCACCACTACCGACAACTCCAGCACTGGATCTACCACTGAAAGCTCCAGCTTGGGGTCTCTCACATCAAGTTCTGGATCAGCAACCACTGCCAGCTCAAGTGACTCATCCGTGCCGCAGTCTGCTACAACGGATGCACCTGCGGCGACACCTGCTGCTACTACCAGCACTGAAACTGGTGCTTCCTCGGCGGAATCTCTTACCGGCTCCACCACCACCGACAGCTCCAGCTTTGGGTCTCTCACATCTAGCTCTGGATCAACAACCATTACCAGCTCAAGTGACTCATCCGTGACGCAGTCCGCTACAACGGATGCACCTGCGGTGACTCCTGCAGCTACCACCAGCACTGAAACTGATGCTTCGTCGGCGGAATCCCTAGCCGGATCGACCACTGCCGACAGCTCCAGCACTGGATCTGCGACTGAAAGCTCCAGCTTCGGATCTCTCACATCTAGCTCTGGATCAGCGACCACTGCCAGCTCAAGTGATTCATCCGTGACACAGTCCACTACAACGGATGCACCTGCAGTGACGCCTGCAGCTACTACCAGCACTGAGACTGGTGCTTCTTCGGCGGGATTCCCCGACACCCCTCTACGTCTGGTTGCAGGGTCCGTCGCCGTCGGCGGTTGACTACAATCGATGAGCAGGAGGTTGAAGAGGACATGGAGGCATCAGAAAAGGCCAAAACGGTGGCTGAGCAGAAGGAAGATGAGGCTGAAGATGACATCGCGGAGGCCAAAAAGACTGGCGACGAGGAAGAGCTTGAAGACGCCGAGGAAGCTAAGGCTGCCGCTGAGAAGGAAGTGGAGGAGGCTGAAGAAGAAGTCGAGGAAGACGAGGAAGTAGAGGTGGAGGATGAAATTGAAGAGGTGAAGAAGTCCGGTAAAGACGAGGAGGACGGCGAGGAGGAAGAAGAGGAAGAGGAGGACACCCCGACCAAGGTGTCAAAGAAGAAGTCCATGGATACTGAAGAAGAGTCGGGGGAGGATGAAGAACAGTCAAAGGAGAACAAGGAAGACGAGGAAGACCAAGTGGAAGAGGAGGAAGAGCAGGAGGAAGAAGCCGAAGACGGTAGCGAAAGTGATGAGAACGAGCAGTAGTGGTCAATCATTGACATTTACTTGAGTATACCTATGCGTTTTTGACGATGTCATGGTGCCATTCGGTAATACGTAGTAGGAAGCTGTACCGGTACATCGAACACTGTACCTGTAATGAGGTTATCTCGCTTCAACATCCTCTTGTCAATGTTGCTGAGTCAGCTGACAACTTGTTGTCCGTAATAATTCCCATCCCATGACATATCCTGCTGTTTTCTAGAAGTGCTTTGTTCGGACTGTGATCTTGTAGATGGTGGTATGTGTGTGCCTTTGCAAGTTTTTCTGCGAATGCCCTTGCGCTTTGAAGCTACCGCCACAGCACTCAGATCGCTATTTTACCGGCTCGATCGAGCGACCTAATGCAGGTCACTTTATTCTTTTCGTGCTGTTCGAAGGACTGCAGGTGGACGGAAGTGAGCGAATCATGAAGCTTTTCCAGGTGTGTGCGTTCGCTTCGGCAGTGGTGTCAATGTCGACGACCGCGAATGGTTACTCGTTTGGCGATTTCGTGGGCTCGACTGCTTCCGGAACCGAGAAAACTGGTCTCACGGCGGACGAGGAGAACCGCATCATCGGTGGCTTGAACGCGGATATCGACAACTACCCATACGTTGCGAGTGTTCGAATTGACGGCGTGGCGGCTTGTCCTGCGACGTTGATCGCCCCACAGTACCTCCTCACGACAGCACACTGCGTCAGGACGGGCGAGTTCAAAATGGTCGCCTCCTTCGATTCCGAGTTCAGCGTTGGCACCGACGGCGAGCTGGTGAACATTGTCAAGGGGTACAAGCACCCGATGTACAACAAGAAGAAGCACCTGCATGACGTGGGTATGCTAAAGCTCGAGAAGCCGTCGATGCAAAAGTCGGCGGCTCTGCCTGCTGCTGACGGATCCGACAACAAGGTCGGCGCGGTGGCTACTGTTCTAGGTTGGGGTCAGACCAAGGAGAGCACGCAGAGCTTTACGCTTCGCCAGGTGGACATTCCGATCATCTCGAACGCAGAGTGCAACAAATACGCCGACTACAAAAATCTTCTCACGGAAGGTATGCTTTGTGCCGGTTCTAAAAACAAGGGCTCGTGCAGGGGTGACGCTGGTGGGCCTCTTATCTCCAACGACGCCCTCGTAGGTTTTGTGAGTTGGGCTGGTGGCAAGTGCGGCAAGCAACCTGGCGTGTATACCCGGGTGTCGTACTATCTGGATTACATCAACGAAATTTTGAACGGTGGAGACGGCAAAAGTTTTGCCGAAGGTGCGTCGGCATCCGGCTCAACTGTGAAGGAGGTGACTATCCCATCGTCGATGTCAGGGTCGTTCGAGACTGCGCAAGTTCCTGTGACAAAGTCTACGACGGCCCCCGCCACGAAGAGCGCTTCAACTAACAGTGAAACTACGACCGCCCCGACTACGGATACATCTTCGTCTGGATCAGCCACCACCCAGAAGAGCTCCACTACGGGACTAACATTTTCGTTTGATGGATCAACGGCAGCGCAGAAGAATGCTGTTACCAAGGCTCCGACAACGAAAGACAATACTCAGTAGCAATAGATATCTGCTACGTCCTTGAAGTATTTAAAATACTTAAAGTACTTATTACTTCGAAGTACTACATTACTGTAGTATGTCAACTGGTTCTTTCGGAGTGGGGGTCAGCTATTCGTGTTTTCATGTCATCTTCCGGCTTCTTGCCCTTCGCTGTACTTATATTTTTGCTGTGTTCGCTGCGCTTATTTCGTGTTTTTAATAATCGGACGAAAGTCGCAGCCCAAAGCCGAACGATGTCTGCACGTACCGCAGGCAAAATTTCTCGTGGACGGTCACAACACCCATTGAAGTTTGTTGCATTTACCGGTAACTACAGTGAAGCCAATTTCAAATTTTCGATGGCTACATTGCCCGTTTCGGCATGCAAGTAAGGCTTGAGTGCACCTTTTTAGTTTCATCAGCCAGGCGACTCACTTCGCTCGTTAGCCATGCGAATGGCACACATTTTGCACAAGGGCGGTAGCTAGGACGGGCATAGGCAGTCGTTAGGATAGCTAAGTGACAACAATGTGTTGAGATGCTGGTCATATGTCGCTGGCGAGAACAACGTTGTGGGTACGTCCAGCGCAGCTTTGCAGTTGGGACCAGCACCGAAGGCCAAAGAACAGTAAGCAGCCAGAAACCCAGTAGGCCAGAAAGATCCTCAGTTTGTGTTTTGCAGAGTTGGAAGCAGAGCGAACTCAAGGAGAAGAAGCGCAGTCAGATAACAAGAAGAATCAAGTGTCTTTTGCTTCCTATTATCGCGCTCCAACCTGTCTGCGTAACAGGGTTATGAGCCCAAAGAAGGACGGCTCACACATGGACTCCTCGTCGAAGAAAGCTGACGTGGAATGGAACAAGGATGGCCGGCCGGTCAACTGGAACGGTCGGGACTGGTCGCTGTACAAGAGAACCATGCTCCGTTACCTCGCTTGCGCCGACGTGAGAGATAGCGATTGGCGGCTAGATGATATCTGCGATGGTAGCGTGTTGTATGTGAACACGAGGAAGAAAGACGGTTCATGCGCCAAGACCAATATCTGGCCAAGGTGATTGCAAGCTCGCTATCCTGCACTCTCGCTAGGCAAGTGATGAAATACGACTACGGCTCCGAGATGTGGGACTACTTAAGCAAGCGCTTCGAGGGACGCGAGAACGCCACGACCAAACTGTACACACAAAAACTGTACACACAACGTACACTCCGCCGAAACCTCGAAAGTGTGTCTTGTCGTCCAGGTGCTGACGTGGAGAACCACTTGGTATACATGATGGGACTGAGAGAACAATTGGCAGCTTTGGATGCAGATATCGGTGACCTGTGGATGGTCGACCTAATGGTGAGGTCTATGGCGCAGCTGTCTTACTACACCCAGTTACAGACTATGATGCTCATGGGAGGTGTGCAGTCCATGAGCACGCCCGACCAAGCGATGACCACGATCCTTGTTCTTGATAAGAACGCGGCGGTGGAAAAACAGCTCCAAGCGCGTCGCAACCCTGAGGCACATAACGATGGTGGTGCTGGTATTGGAGGTGGCCGAGGTAAACAGCCGCCCAAGTACCAAAACCAAAATAAGCCATCGGTGGGAAGTGGACCCCCAGAAGCCGAAAGGAAACTATAAAAGAAGAACAAATGAGGAGCAGCAGCAGTTCGAAGAAAATCGCGAGAGCAAGAATTGCTTCGGGTGCCACCAAGGCGGCCACGTGCGCAGGAACTGCCCTGTAGAAGTGAAGCAAGAGCCTGAAAGTTCGAGCAGCAACGGACAAGGAAACGTCCGAGGCCAGGACAACTTCACTGTTTCCACAAGTACGACTAGATACAGACAACAAGGGCCTGCGGAAGAGCAGGACGATCTGAACTCGCCACAGAGAGCCTCAATGTCGGAAAGAAGCACTCCAAAGCGTGACATCAGCCCAACGTATCGGGCTGATAAATGGGTGTTTGACAACGGGGCGAACCAGCATCTAGTTGGAGACAAGAGGTACTTTGTTAGCTACCGCAAATTTTCCTCTCAAGAGCGCGAGAAAGCAACTGTACATGGCTACAACGGCACAAGTTCGCCAATTGGCATTGGAGCCATCGATCTATGTGTCATGGTCGATGAAAGTACCGTTGTGCTACGCACTCAAGACGTGTACTACTCGCCAAGGAGGACAAATCTGCATTCGCAGTCCATCGCGACGGAGCAGAGATTCCAAATTGCCTACGACGACTCTGCCCTCGAGTACACACTGAGCATGAATGGAGCAGTGGCGCTTCAAGTAAAAATGCAGCCATGTAAGTTGTGGATCTTCACGGCAGAAAACGAATTTCTATCGGTGACGAAACCGCAACGGGATCCGCCAACGCTACAGAGAATGATAAACTATGCTATTAGCATTAGCGATGGCGTTGCTGACTTACTGAGCTGGCACGAAAGACTGGGCCACATTTGCCCGCAGTTCGTGCGACAGATGGTCGATCAAGGCTTGGTCGAAGGAATGTTGCTGCGTAAAAGACAATTTGACCTCTGTGAGGCCTGTCAGCTTGGTAAGCAGCGAGAGAAGACGCCACTGAAGAAACTGGACCGCGGGGTGAAGCGCAGAAATCAACTAGTGTTCGCTGACCTCTTCTTCCCACCAAACAACTACAACTGCACAAGATCCAAAGCGGTACTGGTAGTCATGGACGCCTACACGCGCTTCGTAACTGCGTATCCGGTGCAGACAAAGCTGGAAAGCGAGATAAATGGACTGATTCGTCGCTCTGTCTCTTGGGCGGAACGACAGTGGCCAGCAGACAAAGTGGCGGAGGTGGCGGTGGAGAATTTGAAAACCAAGACATAACAACCTGGTACCAAAAGCATGGTATTATTCACACGGTGACACCAAAGAAGATGTCTCGGTTGAATATGGTTGAACGAACCCACCAGACGTTGTGTGGTATGATGAAGGCGATGATGAAAGACTCAGGGTTTCCAATATCGTTCTGGGTGGAAGCACTGTATTATACAGTTTACCTGAAGAACCGATCGTTTTCCAGTGCAACAGACCGCACGCCCTACGAAGAAATGTGGGGCAGAAGACCAGATATCCACCACGTTCGGAAGTTTGGCGCGTTGGCGTATGTGCACGTCAAAGTGGGGCCATCGCGGCACAAATTTGCCGACAACAACACGATCGGCTTCGTGCTCGGCTATCGCGACCGTTTGCTCGGCTGCAAAGTTTGCTTTCCTTCAGAAGGCTCTGTACAAATCGCAGGCCAAGTGACAGTCAACGAACAAATTTTGTATAAGGATTGACACAAGGATGGCTTTGATCGCAGTGTTCGCGAGTGGGCCGTGGCAGAGCACCCTGATTTAGCGAGCACTGGACGTAAAGATTACGACTTACCAGTCGTAGGGGAAGTGGTGACGCCGACGGCAACACGGGTGGCGGTCGTGAGCCGAGCGTCTGCAGAAACTACAGCAAAAGAAGTGGTGAGAAGCAGGCGGAATCCTGCAGTGATGATAAACCAAGTGATCGGTGCCTACCGTGGCTGCAACGGCTGTTGCCCACTTTCGATGATGACGTCGTGCTTCATCCTGACACTTCTCGCAGAAAAAGGGAAGGTTTGGGTGGAGGCGCAAATATGTTGGAACCGGCCGTCGACATTGACACAATCGACCGAAGTGTCATCGGGGAACCCTTTAAAGTTGACGAAGATGATGTAACATTCCGCAATGCAGAATTGAAGACGGAAATATTACTAGAAGAAATCGACGCTAATGCTGAAAGCAGAACTTGCAGCAAAGCGGAGAAACCCGTGCGTCGTGGGCTAGTTGAAGTCGCCGGACATGACGATGATGAGCTTGGTGTGGAGGAGTTGCAAGTGTATGCTGCGCTTACTGCCATTGTGATGCTGACAGAGCCGCAGAAGCCACAGCAACGTATCTGGCACGAGTCAGAAGTGTGTATTCCACGCACAGTAAAACAGGCGAATGACTCAGCGCAAAGAGCAGAATGGTGGAAGGGAATGGAGAAGGAGATGTCAGCCATGGAGGAAAAGGAAGTGCTCGAGCTAGTTCCAGAAAGTGAAATGCCAGCAGGAACGAAGCCCCTAGAAACTATGTGGCGGTTCCAGGTAAAGACTGATGACTTAGGGAACGTCCTGCGCTACCGACCGAGACTATGTGGCCTAGGAGATAAAGAAATTCCTGGAATTGACTTCAATGCACCTGATACATTCTCTCCTGTAGCGCGAATGGCGTCATTCAGGATGCTGGTGGCGTTGTGTAAGCTGCTAAACCTAATTGCATTCCAGTGCGATATCAACACCGCGTATTTAAATGCGCGGCGGAAAACTGTCCGGTTCATCCGACGGATTGCGGGATTTCCTCTCAAGCCCGGCTGGGCATACAAGGTCAAGAATGCGCTGTATGATCTACACGAAAGTGGCCGAGACTGGTATGATGAGCTGCATGAGTGACTCTCCAATCAGGGCCTCCAGCGGAGCTTAACCGAACCTTGCCAGTATTACTACGCGGAAGGGGAGACCATCGTGCTTGTGCTAGTGTATGTCGACGATGTCATCTGCGTCACAAATAATGAAAGCTGGAAGACGCAGTTCTTCGAAGATATGAATGAAAAATACGGAATCAAGGTCTTGGGACGTCTTCACAATTACCTCGGAGTTCAAGTCGAATGGAAAAATGAGGGAGTCCTTTTGCACCAGAAGAAGTACGCGCAAGAAGTGCTGCAACGCTTTGGATTCGCAGGTGCTAATGGTTGCCGGTCTCCGATGGACACGACAGTCAAGCTTAGGGCGGCGACGGAAGATGATAAAGAGCCTGGGCTGCCGTACCGTGAGGCCATCGGGGCACTGATGTACTTGGCAACGAGTACGCGTCCTGACCTGGCATTTCCTGTGGGGTACTTGAGCCGCTACGTACAGCTCCCAAATGTCTCTCACGCTGGAGCTCTTAAACGAATTTTGCGGTATTTGGCTGCAACACCAGACCACGGTGTTCTCTTCAAGAACCAAGACAACACCAACCCCAAAGCGTTGGAGATCGACGGCTACGTGGACGCAGACTGGGGAAATTGTCCGGATACGAGAAAAAGTGTGTCAGGATATGTGTTGAAAATGGCCGGAGGACCAGTCCCATGGGCCGCTCGGCGCCAGAGCATTGTGGCACTGAGTACTGCAGAAGCTGAATATGCAGCGGCGTGTGAGGCTTGTCAAGAAGGGAATTCAATCCAAAACATCCTGGCAGAGATTTCAGGAAAGCGAAATGTGAAGTTTCGGCTTGGAGTGGATAACCACGCAGCTATATCTCGCAACACAGCCCACTTACAGCAGAAAAACTCGCCATATCGAGCTACGACTGCATTACGTACGCGAAATGGTACGCCAAAAGGGAGTGGAGGAATGTGGAAAGTTAATGGGAGACGATAATCCAGCCGATCTTCTGACGAAACCCATGGGATTTACACGCTTGGATAAGATGAAGGTGCTTGTGGGGATGATGCCCCAAATCAAGGAAACCCAGCGTGAGTTTCAGCGGCTCCAATTTAGGAGCAAAGTGCTGGGGCAAGTCGATCGCCGTGGATGTGGAGATTAGTTCCGAGTAAGCGAAGTACGCTGCCTCGGAGGCCGGCGTGTTGAGATGCTGGTCATATGTCGCTGGCGAGAACAACGTTGTGGGTACGTCCAGCGCAGCTTTGCAGTTGGGACCAGCACCGAAGGCCAAAGAACAGTAAGCAGCCAGAAACCCAGTAGGCCAGAAAGATCCTCAGTTTGTGTTTTGCAGAGTTGGAAGCAGAGCGAACTCAAGGAGAAGAAGCGCAGTCAGATAACAAGAAGAATCAAGTGTCTTTTGCTTCCTATTATCGCGCTCCAACCTGTCTGCGTAACACAATGTACCTCACTGAAAACAGAAGAAAAAAACGAATGGCAACACAACAGTTAGAAAACGAGATCTCCCTCCAGTTCATTTCTGGCTGGCAGTAAGGCCTTAATGCGTCTAACGTTATTCATATTCTCGAGCACCATGAATCTGTCTTGTCACTTTTTCGTACTTGCTGCGTTCGCTACGGTCATGCTGGCATGCTTTACACCGTCCACCTTTATTAGTCGGGCCCTGACTAATTGTGGTGTAGCACTTTTTGTCCCAAACTCAGATTTTCAAATCAATATTCCTTGCAAAATACTGATCCAGATTCTAAACCAAGCATACTGGGGACAAGGTCTCTGCTAGATTTATTCAAAACCGGTCTCTTTTGTAAAAAACTTTTTCGGGTAGATCCCATTTTAGTGATGTCACTAAAGTGCCAGTGCACGACTAAGTTAATTAAGTCGCACGACTAATAAGGGTGGACGGTGTACAGACCAACATTTATTAATTCGATTTGTACAGGTACAAAAAAATTATTGTGATAACGCTACCGGTATACTTCAAGTAAATGAACCGGTATTACGAAATATTAATTTTTAGTACTTAAAGTATTAGAAAACTTTAGTTCCTGGATTAGTACTACTACTCTACTACTGTGTAATACAAAAATCTTTGGAACATCACATCTACAAAAATCCTGGGTAAAGTTGCACTTTATCCATAATTTATCCGTTTATCTGAGGATTTTCGTAGATTTTCGTGAAACTAAAGTTCTCTGATAGAGAATTGCCTTGTTTCTCAGTGCAAATGGGAACACTGGATAAGGGCGAATGCTATGGAATGACAATGGATCAGATGAAGGACCAACGCCAGTGCGAAAAAGTCCCGCTTCCCTGGTGGCGAGTATCAGGACCTATTAAAATGCTGCGCCTGGGTCCTACCGGTAATCGAATACACGGTTTCGGATGATGACTGACGATATTGCATGGGTAACTCAGGTAAACTTTCGTGTGGAATCGTGAACGCGGTCACAGGTAGATCCACGTACGGCTGCCCATTGAAGTATGTTACATGTACCTTTAAGTGAGGAAACATGTGCAGTGAAGTTAGTCTCAAAATTTCAACCACTTTTCGACAAGCAAGACATGTTTCTGTTACGTTAATGCGGTATGTTTTTTTAGCTTCATCAGCCAGGCGATCACGCTTTACAGTACGGCAGATTAAGACTCACTTCCCTCCATCGAAGATGCCCTGCTCAAAGCAGCCAATGAATTTTTAGTGATAACGAATGACAACACAAAAGTTAAGCTTTTAGGAAAAAACAAGATATTAATTTCTCCACAAGTTGAACTGTGGGCAGTAATGCGCGCCATACAGTACTGTATTGAATTAATACATGTACTGTACCGGTCGTAATTTTCAGCGGAGAAATTATCCTTGAGATGGTGTTATAGAGTTTCCTTCTGCGCCTTTGCCACTTCGGCTTTCACCAGACTTGAGCTGCAGCCCGTGGCTGCTAAACGCGGGGCATTTGCGAATTCGCCGCTTAAATGAAGCTTGTACAAGTTGGTTTGCTGGTGGCTTTGGCAGCGCTGGCAACACCAACGTATGGCTACGAATTTTCCAGTACGATACGCACGACGCTGCCGCCAATTGTTGGAGCTGAGTCAAGCAACAGCACGGGTCTGTCCACCAACCAAGAGAACCGCATCTACGGTGGGTCAGAAGCAGACGTGCGTCAGTACCCGTTCATTGTAAGTCTGCGCTTCGAACCCGACGGTAAAACGTTTTGCGGCGGGACGTTGGTTGCGCCGCAGTACATTCTCACAGCTGGACACTGCATCAAGACGGACAAGGGTCAGATTTACGTTTCGTTGGGATCAGAGTACGGTTCAGGTTCAGGTTCTGCTTCCGCCGAGCTGATTAAAGTGTCCGCAGGATACCGTCACCCCTTGTACTACAACGACAAGCATCGCTATGACGTTGGCTTGTTGAAACTGAAGACCCCGTCAACGCAGAGGCCTGCGAAACTGTGCGCAGCGGATGGTTCTGACAATGAAATTGGAACTCAGGCCACAGTTTTTGGCTGGGGGCTCACGGAGGATCGCAAGGGCAGCTTCACGCTTCAGGAGGTGAATGTCGCGATTATTTCGAACGCAGAGTGCAACAAAGAATACGGCAATCGCATCACAAAGGAAATGATGTGTGCTGGAAATGGGGGCGGCAAGGATTCGTGCAATGGTGACTCTGGTGGTCCACTCGTTGCCACCGATGTGCTTGTAGGTCTTGTAAGTTGGGGCGGCAAGTGTGGAGCGAAGGCGGGAGTGTATACCCGCCTAGCGTATGTCATGGACTACGTTGAAGATGTTCTGAACGGGGTTACTGACAGCATCTTCCCTGCTCGCTCATCGATACCTGGTTCATCTAAAACTAAAAAGCTGACACCGTCGGAAACGGCGTCGACTAAAGATGACAATGCAGCTCAGACTGCTACAACAGATACTCTGGCTGCCGAGGCATCGACAGCGGTCTTACCGACATTGTCCAATACAAGTGAAGAGTCGACGATGGTCCCGAAAGCCTCTACGAGTCCTACCTCCCAGCTTTCAATTGTTAATGAAAACATGAATGCACCGACGAATGAAGTTCCAACATCCACCAAGGCCTGCGCTGTTCGTAGACGCTTGACTTCAAATAATTTCCGATGAAGTTGACGGAGGACGAGAACGAGAGTACAAGTAAAGGTTTATTAATTGGCAAGCTGCTGTCAATGCCATGTGAAATGGAAGTGCGTGGATTAAAAATGACAACAAATGAGTATTATTAATAATGAGTAGCCTACCAACGTAAAGATAGATGCCTACGGTATCCAAAGACAACGATCGAAGTGAATATCGGCTGAAGTATTCAACGTCAAGTTTCCATGCATGGGTGGCTCACTTCAACATGCTGGTTTTCACGTTGCGGCCCGCAACTTGCGGGTGCGGTTTTCCCATCTCGAATTTATTCCTGCGATGCGATGAAGCCTGCTGTTTTGAGCAGTGTTTGGGTTTTAATCTGCTAGCTGGTGGTGCGTTGGCGTCTCTGTCGACTCAAACCACGCGTTTTGCCCCCAACTGACGATCTCGGCGAATGCATGCTCGTATATGAGCTAGCACCACACCCTGCTTCGAACAGCTTCTGGCTTGACGGATAAGCTTTTGGGATGTGTCCTCATCAACGACTGTTTTCCCAGAGCGGTGTTTAATCGCCGCCCATTTTCGCTTTACCGGTATCCGCTCTCGACTTCGCCACCTCCGCAGGATGAAATTCGCACAGGTTGGCGCGATCGCCGCGACGATGGCGACGTTGTCGACGTTTACGCGCGGGTACTCGTTTTCCAATGAAATGAAGTCGACGGAGAAGGAGACAAGCACAGATTTGACCACGAACGAAGAGAGCCGCATTTACGGCGGAACCGAGGCGAACATTGACAAGTACCCGTTCCTCGCCAGTCTGCGTGACACGCTCTTTGACTCAACCTTTTGCGGTGGTGCTCTGATTGCACCTCAGTACATTCTCACGGCTGGCCACTGCATCAAGACTGACGAAATGGACATCATCGCAACTTTCGGAACGAACGACAGCACCGGCTCCGGCTCGGGTGCCGCGACGCAGTATCCCGTGATTCAAGGTTTCCGTCACCCCCTGTACAAGAAGAAGGAACACCTCTTCGACGTAGGCTTGCTCAAGTTGAAGACGCCTGTGAAACGCAAAACTGCGAAGTTATGTGCTGCTGACGGGTCTGACAACAAGGTCGGTACCAAGGCCACCGTGCTCGGCTGGGGGAAGACGGAGGACAGCTCGGGTGAGGCTAGCCCAATCCTGGAGCAATTGACCATTCCTGTCATCTCGAACGCGCAGTGTGGTAAGTTTGAGAAATACGTTGGTCGTGTCACGGAAGGCATGCTTTGCGCCGGAACTGGTGATGGCAAGGACACGTGCAACGGTGACTCTGGTGGTCCGCTACTCGTCGACGACGACATCCTCATCGGCTGCGTGAGCTGGGGAAGCAAGTGTGGTGAGCAGGCTGGTATCTTCACTCGCCTCACTTACGTCATGGACTACATCGAGGACATTTTGGCCGGCGGTGATGGCAGCAAGTTCGCGGGGAGTGCTGGGGGTCTGGATCCGTGGCCCAGACGTCGTCTACGAGTTCTAGCTCTGGTTCATCGGCTGCCACAAGCCCCAGCTCGGGTTCGTCCACTACTGCTACTTCATCAAGTACTGCTGCTTCTAGCACCGGATCGTCGACGACCCAAGCTTCGTCCACCGAGGACGCGTCGGCCGCTACCAGCTCCAACTCTGGTTCTGCGACTACTGCATCATCCAGTGCAGAGTCTCCAACAACTGAAGCTTCCTTGACCAGTTCTAGCACCGGATCCACCACTACCGACAACTCCAGCACTGGATCTGCCATTGAAAGCTCCAGCTTGGGGTCTCTCACATCAAGTTCTGGATCAGCAACCACTGCCAGCTCAAGTGACTCATCCGTGACGCAGTCTGCTACAACGGACGCTCCGGCGGTGACTCCTGCTGCTACTACCAGCACTGAGACTGGTGCTTCGTCGGCGGAATCTCTTGGCGGGTCTACCACTACCGACAGCTCCAGTACCGAATCCACCATCACCGACAGCTCCAGTACTGGATCTGCGACTGAAAGCTCCAGCTTCGGGTCTCTCTCATCGACTTCCAGCTCAAGTGACTCGTCCGTGACGCAATCCTCGACAACGGACGCTCCTGTAATGACTCCTGCTGCTACTACCAGCACTGAGACTGCTGCTTCCTCGGCGAGATTCCCTGCTGACACCCCTCTACGTCTGGATGCAGTGTCCGTCGCCGTCGACGGTTGTCTACGATCGATGATGAGGAGATGGTCGAAGAGGACAGGGAGGCAGATGAAAAGGCCCTGGCTGTGGCTGAGGAAAAAGAGGATGAGGCTGACGATGATATCGCGGACGCCAAGGAGACTGGCGACGAGGAAGAGCTTGAAGACGCCGAGGCAGACAAGGCTGCCGCTGAGGAGGACGAGGAGGAGGCTGAAGGATTAATCGAGGAAGATGAGGAAGATGAGGAAGAAGATGAGGCTGAAGAGCTAAAGAAGTCCAAGAAAGCTAAGAAGTCCAAGAAGAACAAAGGTGATGGCGAGGAGGAAGAGGAGCAGACCTCGATCAAGGCATCAAAGAAGAAGTCCAAGAAGCCCGTAGAGACTGAAGAGGAGGAGGAGGCCCCGACCAAGGTGTCAAAGAAGAAGTCCAAGAAATCCGTGGAGGCGGAAGAAGAGCTGGAAGCTAAAGAGGAGGAGGAAGAGACCCCAACGAAGGCATCCAAAAAGAAGTCCAAGAAGGCCGTGGATGAAGAAGACTTGGAGGAGATTGAAGAAGAGTTGGAGGAGGCTGAAGAAGAGGAGGAGTCTAAGGAGAACGAGGAAGACGAGAAGGACCAAACGGAAGAGGAGGAAGAGCAGGAGGAAGAAGCAGAAGACGGTAGTGAGAGATAAGGACGCACAGTACAGTACAGCAATCTGCATGAATAAGCACGCTTCATGGTCGCATATCCTAGAACGAGTTTGAAAGGGTATTCAGATCCGCAACCCAACTCTAAGCACCAGCAATCTAGGGACAGCGTCGGGGATTATGAGGTCGTTTATCCCCAGACCCAGACACCGACTGAGAAACCAGGGCCTGATGGGATTTTTCACCGAGACATTATTAACATGTAGGCAAAATCATTGATCAAAATACTTTGCATTTATTTAATTCCTGGACATGTATTATAATCGTTAATGTGTCGCGAATAGAGAACTTTAGTTCTTGGTCTGCGGGTTTGGAACAATGGGGAAAATCCGCAAAAATCTGCGGATAAATTACCTCGCGATGTCCCAATACGTATTATTAGAACTGTTGGAGCTATTCGAGGGTTTTGGACTCAAATCCAGGAACTAAAGTTCTCAAATGTATTTAACTCTTTGGAATTATAATACATGTTTTATTAATATTATAATACATATATATGGGGCCAGCTCGAAAAGTTTAATAAATACATTCACATCAACCGATTACATATCCAGGAATTATCGACAGCCATCCCAAGTTTTCCATGCATGGGTCACTGCAACAAGGTGGTTTTAGCTTGTCGAAACTCGACATCCTGTTGGGCCTGGGCCTCATGCCAACTTGGCCGCCAGGAGGTGCTCAGCTTTCCCATCTCTAGCTTACTCCTGCGATGCAATGAAGCCTGCTGTTTTCTAGCATTGCTTGGACTTTGATCGGCTAGCTGGTGGTGCGTGGGCGTCTTTGTCGACTCAAAGCACGCGTTTTGCCCCCAACCGACGATCTCGGCGAATGCCTGCGCGCGTATTAGCTAGCACCACAGTCTGCCTCGAACAGCTTCCGCCTTGACGGATAAACTCGGGATGTGGCGTTCTATCCTATCGCCGCATAAGCAGTTTTCCGACGTCCAGGGCCAGTTTGACTTTATCCTCTTTAGACCTTCGGGGTGTTTGAAGGGCGCAAACGGTCTTGCAGAATGAAAATCGCACAGGTTGTCGCGTTCACCGCGATATTGGCGACGCTAGCGACGTTTACGCATGGCTACTCGTTTTCTGATGTAACAAACGATCAGAAGACGGAAAGCACAGATTTGACCACGAACGAAGAGAGCCGCATTTACGGCGGAACCGAGGCGAACATTGACAAGTACCCGTTCCTCGCCAGTCTGCGCGACCCGTTCTTTGACGAAACGTTCTGCGCTGGTGCTCTGATTGCACCTCAGTACGTTCTCACGGCTGGCCACTGCATCAAGACTGACGAAATGGACATCATCGCAACTTTTGGAACGAACGACAGCACCGGTTCAGGCTCGGGTGACGCCAAACAATATCCTGTGATTCAAGGCTTCCGTCACCCCATGTACAAGAAGAAGCAACACCTCTACGACGTAGGCTTGCTCAAGTTGAAGACGCCTGTGAAGCGCAAAACTGCGAAGTTATGTGCTGCTGACGGGTCTGACAACAAGGTCGGTACCAAGGCCACCGTGCTCGGCTGGGGAAGACGGAGGACAGCTCGGATGAGGCTAGCCCAATCCTGGAAGAGCTGACCATTCCTGTCATCTCGAACGCGCAGTGTGGCAAGTTTAAGAAGTACGTTGACCGTGTCACGGAAGGCATGCTGTGTGCTGGAAATGGAAATGGCAAGGACACGTGCAACGGTGACTCGGGCGGTCCGCTACTGGTCGACGACGACATCCTCATTGGCTGCGTGAGCTGGGGAAGCAAGTGCGGGCAGCAGGCTGGTATCTTCACTCGCCTGACGTACGTCATGGACTACATCGAGGACATTTTGGCTGGCGGTGATGGCAGCAAGTTCAACGTTACCTCCTCGTCCGGCTCATCCATGGAGGAAGGAACATCTTCGGAGATTACGAAAGCCCCGGAAGTGGAGGAGGGTTCGTCGTCGGGTTCTACTACGTCCATAGTCGACTTGTTCGACGGTTTGTCGAGCTCGTCGCTTGACACTATGCTTGAGTGGTTGTTCGCTTCTGCCTCAGGATCTGCAGAGGAAGAGACGGAGGCTTCTAAGGAGACTTCATTGGAATCGTCGTCCGACAGCTCGTCGTTTGAGTCTAGTTTGGACTCGCAATCCGAGTCTGCCTCAGGCTCGTCGGAAACTCCTGCTATCAAAAGCAAGGCCCCCAAGGCAACGAAGGGAACTAAACACACGACAGAGTCGGCTTCTGGTTCCTTGGAGGAGGCCACCAAGTCTCCGTTGAAGGCTACCAAGTCAAAGAAATCCACCAAAACCATTGAAGACTCTGCTTCTGAGAGCTCGGATTCCGACTTGGTGCACCAGAGTGACGTAAACCAGGTGTCCCTGTAAGAAAGTGGAGGTCTCAGCAATGAACTTGTCCGAGTTGCACCCATGTCGGCTTCAAATCAGGTTTTCGAGTAAAATTACCTCTATCTTTCACAGAACCACTCTTAATAGAAGCTCACCTCCTTACTTCTTCTAAAATTAATACCTGTCTCAATCCATTTCCCGTCAACTCGCTACAATTGCGCAGCAAGGCCAAATTACCCAAACGCACTTTTCTTTCGGATACTCGACAGGACGGACAGCTCATGGGGCAGGCCGGCTCCGTGCAGCAGAAGAGCGCGCTGCGCGACGTGCTGTCGCTGCGGCGGCGCAACGTCTCCGCCACAGAGCTCGAAGAAGTGTTGCGCACGTTCTGCGCCTTGTTCCCGCTCGAGGTGCGCAAAATTCACCTTCCTAACTAATTTAGTCCCATAATTTGGTCCCAAGGACTATTTTCACACGTCACACATTTGTTTTAAACAGCTTCAAGTACCCGATGCACAGCTCGTAAATGGCGTCGTGGGCGTAGAACTCAAGGAACGGAAGCTCTTCGATGTGGTGCACGCACTGCTGCAGGACCAGACGGAGCAGAGTCGACGTGACAATGCACGGGACATGACGGAGCTGCTGTTGACGACTTTCCGTCGCATCATCCGCTGGCGGGAGCTCTACAAGCTCTGCGCCAAGTGCTCGCTCAAGCCCTTTCTCTCGTGTCTCTACCGGCCGTCGCCCAGCCTCGTGCTGTCGGTGCTGGAGACGCTGCAGCTCATTATGTCGCCCTGCCCGGGCTTTGAGGTCGGTGATAAGGCGGCGGAGCGGAGTGAAGCGGCCAATCGACGCAATTTCGAGAGGCAGGAGGCTTTGAGGTGCTGCGGTCGTTGCTGGTGCAGTACGGAGCAGCAGTGTGGAGGGAGAAAGATACCGCCGCGGTGCTGGAAGGCGTGCTTCAGATTTTCCACTTGACGCTGGTCACCCGGCGAGCGACGACGGATATGATGACGGGAACACAAGCGGTGGGCGCGTTGATGAATGCGCGCGTGGCGCTGCTGGACTTGTGCCATTGTCGGGATAGGGAGCATGAGGTTTCGCAACTTGCTATTGGGCTGGTGAAGGAACTGTTTTGTATTGTGGATCTGGACCAGGTTCACGAGCTGCAAGAATCGGCGAGAGAGTATGGTGCACTTTTGTATGCTTTGGAGACTGCGGTACAGGAGGATGCGGACTTGAAAACGATTGAGAATGGGTCGGAGGTGGAAGGAAGCGGTGAAAGCGATATTGAAATGCGCGAAATGTGCGTGGACCTTGTTGAAGTGTTCTGCGCCGGCAACACGCGCTCCAAGAAGGCGATGTACCGTATTTTCCCCGTGGATTTATTTATTCCAGCGAAGAATCGCGTTGACTTTATATCACGGCACACAGCGGCATCACCTTCTTCCATGGTGCATGCCAAGACGGCAGTAGCAGGAGCACGAAGCGCGAGGACATTGCCACATTTTTCATTTGACTCGGAACAACCCAGGCGCACATCGATAGCAACGCCGAATGCTTCTTCGACTAGCGGAAGCGTCGAAACCAAACGTAACCAAGTGGTAACACTCGCATATAACGCCATGAATTTTGGTGGAGGCGCCTTTGAAAGGTGGCTTGGCGACGCGCGCGAAAAAGGAGAGCACTGGCGAGAAATTATTGAGGCTGTCCGACGAACGCATGAGAGCCCAGAACTCGTATGGCGAGCTCCTATGCTTGCAGAGCTACGCCAGGCTTTGCGGGCAGAAATTGAAACTCTTGAACGGCGACGGCGCTTTGTGGCAGAAGATGTGACGTCTCAGTTTGGGGAACAAATTCCACGCTGGGATCATGAAATGTTTTACGTGGAGTACCCGTCGATACAAGCTGAGCTTGTAGTAAATGACTACTTTATTGAATGTTTGATTCCACGAGTAGCAGACCTGACAACAACTTATGAGATTGCTGAGCCCGTGGTACTGGCTTGGCACCTCTCAGATCAGCTTGCAATGGAGCATGATGAGAAATGGGCGCTATTATGTGTGCGATGCCTGCGGTTGGTTATTAGACGCTATGCGATGCTGTTTCATGGACAACTTCCGATGCAATATGTGCTGTCATTACTGTGTGACCACATGAACCATTCGGCTGATTTTGTACGCGAATGTTTTCTTCTTCTCAACACTGCGATCATCACGACGCGCAATGCACCTTCGGAAAGTTTTAATCAGCTTTGTGTGACTGTGACGCGTACAATCGTGGGTGTGCTTGCGGATCCCGTGCTGCTGGCAAGTCTTTCCACACCTTTTGAATCGGAAGAAGAAACAGACCAAGAGGATGTCATGCGATTAGCCGAACCTGAAGATGAAGCCGTTTCTGTGATCAACGAGCGCGACGCATTGCTTCGAGCCGGAATTTCTCTTTTGCTTACTATTATTGTCCGACGTGCCAAGTTCGTTCTACGACTGGTCCGCCCTAAGCGCATATTCTTGTGCCGCCTTCTAGCGGTGGAGACTCTAGACCATGTGACAATCACTCGGCTTCTTTTGTATTGAAGCAACTTGCACTTCAGGACAGCAACACCGAATCGAGCGTTCCTGGTGGATCTGGCACTGCATATAATCAGTTGTCATCTGCTTCACCTCCATCTCTTCATTCATCGTCGGCATCACACACAAGCTCGACATTGGACTGCAACTGGAGATCTCTCACGGTCGTATACGTGCTGCTAGCAAGCTGTGATCCAAAGGGGATGGGTATGTGCGTGGCCGCTGCTGAGTTTCTGAAGGAGTCATGCGTGCAGTCTCCAACCTCACGTATTGCTGATGGGACAAATGGCTCTCAGTCGACACTTTCATCCTGCGAGTTTAACGATCTGCTCAATGAAGCACTCGGTTTTGGTGGATGTGGTATGGGGCGACTGCTGAATTCTGTAAATGCTGAAGTGTTTGCGGAAACCTTCAATGCACCCCAGAAGCGTGCAGCAGATGTGAACTGGGGCCGGCAGCAGCGTGTGCGCATGTATCGGTACTTGAAGCACAAATACTTAGGTTTCGGTGAAAAGGCTTCGGCCACATCGTGGAGCACATTTGTCGATGATGATGCTGACCACCACTACGAAGATGACGATCTCTTCATAGGCAACATATTTTTGCGGTCTTACATTGAGGGCGATGGAGACTTTTGAACGACTGGACACCAGAAATGTACAGCGAGCTAATCAATGCGTTGTTCGAGGAACTGGTGCTGCTTGGCCGCAGAAAGTCTGCTTACGCTGGAACTGAAAGTGACGGTCCTGTATCCTCCCTCCGCAGCAGCCTTCTCTGGGACAATCTTCAATCAGCAGTGGTGGCGCATGTGCTGCCGAACCGTGGGAGGTCCAAGTCCTGATCCTCAAGGCTCTTGCCCGACTTGTTCCATCTCATTGTGCGGAGGTCAAAATTAAGTCAGAATTCTATGTGTCTCTGTTGGCACCTCTGCGTCGCTCCATGCTTAGCGAGGTCGACCAAGTGCGGGGATTTTGTCGTTGGAGCTTTTTGTGTCTATACTCTCAGTGCCCGAAGATCGTAGTGTCAACACAGCTGCGTGCCGGTCTTTCTTTGAGGATAAAGGTCTGAGTGCGCTGGCTAACTCTCTAGAGCGTATGCGAAGTGCAGCGTATCAACAGATATTACAAAAGGTGGAGGTATTCGGTCCTCGGCGGCGGAGCAATACAACTACCCAGAACATGGCGCGTGTACTTTTATATCGCTCAACAGACGTGCTGTCAATCCTGGCGAACCAACACACCGCAGGAATTCGGGCGATTACTAAAAATCCGGAGGTGGTTACTGCATTGATCGAACTGACATCACGCCAAATCATTACGCAGTACGCGGACATTGACGCAGCAAGTGTATGCATGAGTTGCCTTGGGGGCTATGCCACTACGAGGAACTTCGTGCTCTTGTTGTCAATTCTGGTGGGTTACTATCACTACTAGATACTGTTGCATTCTGTCCGGCAGAAGAGTTGGATAAATCTGCGGCAACGGAGTCTCACGTAACAGACAACCGGAGTGAATCGGATACATCGGACACTGAAGATAGTCAACGTGAAAATGCGGAAGAAAATGAAACGAGCGAGCATTCGGTCTCGAAGGTCAACGGTAACGCAGATGATGAACCTCAAAGGATTCCGTCGAGATTTTTCGGCGCAATTCGAAGCGCTGCGTTGGTGCTGCGTGCGTGCATCGGGTCGAAGAATGTCTCCACACCCACATTACCGACTCAAGTGCTTTATCAGCTGCTAACGCCAAGCTTCGTTCGGGTAAGTTGATACTCACTCGGGTTTGTGCTGATGCATGTAGATTATATTCTGACCACGTATTCCCTTGTGGTTGTGTAGGTGCTGCGTACATCTCCTGATCAGTTCATTCTGGAGCTGCAAACCGCCGAAGATATCAGCACAGCGACGTTAATCTGGACAGTTGGCATGCGGCAGCGGCTGCAGAAATGCATCACAACCGAGCTCGGGAAAGTGAAAGCTGCAGCCACAGCTAAGACTTGGCCGCGCTGGGACCCTGAGCACTTTGTCGCTGCTGACTCGTTCCGGTACCAGTACCCAGAACTCGCAGATGTCCTCGTCTTGCACGACGTGTATCTTGCCAACTTCGTGGCGACACCAGTCGAAGACTTGGACTTGGGGGATATCGACATGGCGTCGTTTTCGGAAGCACTGCTGATTTCCATTCAAAGTCATGAAAACGTGCTTCGAATCTTGCAAGAGCGAGGATCCAGCGACTCTGCGAAAGAAGCTGCTGTCCGACTCATGCGGCAGGCCATGGAGAAGCTCGTGAGTACGCACCCGCAGCACAATCTCGAGGTGGCTGCGAGTCGCAACGCCGCGCTGTCGGACAGCTCCCCGCCATGTCGCCGACAGCCAGTATCTTTTCAACTGAATTGATTGCAGTGAGCAACACGTATTCCCCAACTGATGACCGAGACTGGATCACGCGGATCGAGCGCTGCAGCTCGTCCGGAATCGAAGATCTGACCGTGTAACATAGTCTCTCGTCACGGATCAACGGATTGTTACAGTAGCGTTGCTGCCATCGGCTGTGATTAGAGAAAGTGAGCATGAAGACTTGCCAAAATTCGCAGCTTATTTATATGTTGAACGTGAAGCAAACAAAGTTATGAGGTGAAGGTGTTGCGAACGGCAGTGACGACGAACCGTTTACCAACTCCAACTCGATCCTAACAGCGAAGCGAAGCAATTAATTTTTGTAGCGCATTTCGTGCAGTTATGACTCACAAACCCAAGAAGACCTCAAAATGGCTACCGGTTTGTGGGCAAAGTTTACCGTTGTACAGTACTAATAGTCGAGCGCAGTACTACTGTAACAGTAGTACTGCGCTCGGCTATCCCATCCAGAATACTGGAGAAACGCCAGTCCTTATTTCCGTAACGATTTTGTAAACTGTCAACAACCCTTCGACATGAGTACTTCGCTTCCAGTATAAGCTTGAGCGAGGCCTTGCTCCATATCATTTTTTGCCTTGACAATACACGTGTGTTGCCGATCTCCGTGAACGTGTTTCCCGGTAACGTTCTCTTCGACAAGAATCTGGACTTCTCCATCTCGATCAAAACGCGCGCGCACACAGGCAAGCACAGGAGCAATTAAGTGCAGCCGCTTCGCATCTGTTCCCGTCACGACTTCTCCAAACGATGTTGTCATGACAAGGAGATATGCATAGAGCACATCAATTTTGTCATCTCCGATTCTCGTACTGATTCGCTGAGCTTAGCCTTTTTGTTGCGATCGAGTACATGTATTTCATCCAGTTCTTTCCATTTTCTTTTGCGAGTCGGATGGGGTTGCTTGTTGCCGGGTGCACGTTGTTCTTGAATCGGAACAGCCATCAACACATGAATTTCATCTTCCCCGGCATTGCTTCGTCTGGAAATGTGAATGCAGTATTGCCAACTCGATATCTTGGATCCATTTTGTTTCTTTTTCCTTCATGACATCATCGATTCCTTTGGGCACTTCACCGTTTTCTAACATCTTCACGTCGCCGTCGTCCGTCTTAAGCCAGTATGTCTTCTTATCCTTGATCACATCCTTCAGGTGCCGCTCCCTTCTCCGACACCATAAAAAATAATCGCGAATTTCAGCCTACGCAGTGAGTGACCATCATTCCCTGAGTACGTCATCATGTCCCTTCCCTCGACCAATCAGATCTTGGCAAAGGCGAGCCAAGTAACGGCCCAACTGCCGGTGCTTCAGTTTCGAATTTGCTGCGCAGAGCTCAAGTCTCCAGTATGACGCAGAAATCGGCCCAGGAAGGCACCCTCTGTTAGGCAATACGACGGAGCATCAGGACGCCAAGCAGAAGAAGAAGACCTACTCACGCTGGCGGGACGACGACGTGGACGAAGAAGGATCTGAAGTGGACCCTCTGTCCCCCAAGAGGAGACGCAGGCCGGCCCAGCGCCAGATGCTGTGCATGCAGTTCAGTTTACTGCTGCTGCTGGCCTGGGACCTGGTTAGTCTCTTGCTTGTTTGCAGCTTCAGTCTTGGCGGAGTGGCCTTCACCCAATTCGGCTGGCTACTGGACGTGCACCAGACCCAGTGGCGCTTCTGGGGCTTCCAGTGTGGGCCACAGTCGTCAAGAGTGTGCTCTTCCTGGTGGCTACGCGCTGCCCGGACACCCGCGTCTTCGCATGGACCGTGAACCTTTTCTGTCTTGGGTTCTTGAGTGTGCTGGCGGTGGACGCTTTCAAGTTGGACGCCATTTCACGTCTCGACGAGGAGACACAGGCCCTTGTGGACGCTAACGTGGCCAACTCGTTGCCGCTGATTTTCACGGTGCTGGAGGTCGTCAACTTGAGTTACTTGCTGGACTCGATCAGGACTCCGCCCCCTGCGGAGAGTGAGGCCCTGCCGCAAGTGGCTGCGGATAAACCGACGGAAGCTCCCAAGCCTCGTGGGATTTCGTTCGTCAAGCTCGTGTACATCTTGAAGCCCTACTTCTGGCCGCACGGGTTCGCCAACAAATTGCGTGCGGCTAGCACTTACCTGGTGCTGATTTCGAGTAAACTGGCCAACTTGGCCGCGCCACTGTTCATGGCGTCTGCTACAAACGCGCTCGTGGCGAAGGATATTGGCGGCGCTATTCGGGATATCGCCATCTTTAGCGGTCTTACGTTGGTGTCGAAGCTGTTCAAGGAATTGCAGTCGTTGATTTACCTGAAGGTGAAGCAGACGGCGTATATCGAGTTAGCCACGCTTACGTATGAGCATGTTCACTCACTGTCGTACGACTGGCACGTGCAGAAGAAGTTAGGTGACGTACTGCGCTCGATGGATCGTGGCGTGGAATCGGCGAACAGCGTTGTGTCGTACGTGTTCTTGTATCTGATTCCGACCTTAGCCGAGTCTGTGGTGGTGATCGTGATTTTTGCGATGCACTTTGAGTTGGCGGGGCTGAGTTTTGTGGCATTCTCCAGTCTCGTGGTGTACGCCTACATGACTATCAAAATCACGCTGTGGCGCAAGAAGTACCGCGAAGCCTCGATGCGTCACGATAATGAGTACCATGACAAGGCCACAGATGCACTCCTAAACTACGAGACTATCAAATATTTCGGCAACGAGCGTCACGAGATTGATGAATATTCCAAGGTGATCGAGAAGTATCAGCGCTATTCGGTGTCAGTACAGGCCTCGCTTGGCGTGCTTAACGGTGCCCAGGCTGTGATCATTCAGGCTACTGTCTTGGCTGCACTTGCGCTGGCGGCCCCGCACGTTGTCAACGAAGACAGTGGGCGCAGAATTGACATTGGTGCCTTCATTGCCATCTCAGTGTACCTCACTAATCTTTTCGCACCGCTGTTTTTCTTGGGTGGCATCTACAATATGGTTATTAACTCAGTGGTTGACATGAAGAAGTTAAGCGAACTGCTCTCTGTGGAGCCTGATATCCTGGACGTGCCTGATGCTGTTGAGCTGGGTGTGTGCAAATACGATTCGGAGAATGGAATTGACGTGGCTTTCCGTCACGTGTCTTTTCACTACCCGTCTCAACCAGCCACGACAGGCGTCAAGGACTTGAACTTTACCATTCCGCGAGGCACAACTACTGCGCTCGTAGGTGAGACCGGTGCCGGCAAAACGACCATTTCTCGCCTTCTTTTCCGCTTCTACGAATGCAACGCTGGCAAGATTCTCGTAAACCAGCACAATATTGCCACGGTGACGCAGCAGTCTCTACGTCACGCCATTGGCATAGTTCCTCAGGACACCGTGCTTTTCAACGACACCATTCTCCGCAATGTCAAGTACGGAAACTTGAACGCTACCTTCGACCAAGTCGTCGAAGCGGCCAAGGCTGCTCGCATCTACGATTTTATTATGAAGCTTCCGGATCAGTGGAACACCAAGGTTGGCGAGCGCGGGCTTAAACTTTCTGGCGGCGAGAAACAGCGTGTCGCCATTGCGCGCACGTTGCTGAAGGATCCGCCTTTCGTCATTTTGGACGAGGCTACTTCCGCACTCGACACGGTGACGGAGCAAGAGATTCAAGCTGCACTCAACCGCCTCAAGGCTAACCGCACGATGCTTGTAATCGCGCATCGCTTGTCTACGGTACGTTCCACGCATTTACTGTCTTGTGGCACTTACCATTTACTCACTTCGCTTATGTACTATTCATGCAGATTCGCAATGCTCATCAGATTATCGTGATGCAGCATGGCGAGATTGCCGAGCGCGGGACGCACGACGAACTACTGGCGCTGCCCAACAGTATTTACGCTGGAATGTGGTATGCCCAGCGCAAGCACGAAGAATCGGCTGGTGATGTTCAAGAAGTAGTCGAAGAGAGTTAGATAACCATGATTTATTCACATTCATGACTCTACCGGTACGATAATCCCTAGGTGTCTGTTGGAGCGCGACGCTGCTGATTGTAACTATTGTGCGGCGGCGTCGTCTGTGCGAGGTTAGCAAAACTGCGAGTTTGGTGCAGTGTCGGTGGTAGTCGAAAAATCGGATACTCCAGCGGCATGCACGGCTGCCACGCAGTACTCAACTCCATTGAGTTCGCTCTAGCCAGCGACGACATGGGACTCAAGTGGCGCGGGGTACCGTCCTTCGTGTAGCTGTTCATCTTTGTAAGAAGCGAGCGCTCCTGTTGCTGCAGCATAGCTTGAACAAACAGCACCTTCGTGTGTGGCAACGCAACCTCATGCTTCTGCAAAAACATGCCCCGCGGAATACCTGGAGTCCGTCGGCGGCTCGTGGTCACGGCGTTGGACCCGTTTGCAGCACTGATACTGTGCACAGCACCATTTGCTGCGCGGAACTCGTCTTCCATGTAGTAAATGGTGACGATCTGCTCTTTGGGTGTTCTCGAGCAATCCACCATAACGACTTCCTCGGCCAACAGCTCCCACTCCACGTCGTACTTGGTCGTTTGTGCTGACGCTTTTCCCTTTACATTCAAGAACAAAATTCGTTTGCGTGTGACCAGAAAACATTGGTGGGTCGTTTTCAGGTCAACGTGGCCTAGATACCCATCCGCACGGTAGCGACCACCACGGATTTTGCCTACGATCTCCTCGCCCAAAGACTCCACGTACGAATAAACTTTGAGTCTCTTGGTTCGCAGATCAATGTGGCGTGGCGGTCGCACACGCACTAAAAGGGCCTTAGTATTGGGGTCGACCGCGTCACGAAGCGTAGAAGCGGTTGTCGCTGTAGCTAATGAAAATCCTAGCAACGGCTTCAAAACAACTCCAATCGCGCCAGCCACAATACCTGGCAGTACTCCGCGTGCACCGTTGACCTCAAACGAGTGAATTGGCGCTACCACGACACCCGAGACACCCTGTACAAGGCCTTGAAAATATGCCGCGTAGCAGGGTAGCCTGTGTAGTCATCCAACTTCAGACAAGCCTCTGAAAGGCCAAGAGAGAAGGCTGTAAGGATGCGGGTATTGAAATCCAGGAACGTGTACACGGATGCACGCACAAGTGACAGTGATCCCCGACCCACACCAAAGGCAAAAGCTTGAGGGCTTCGTTGCGAAAGCCCATGCGCTGGCTCTGAGATAAAGTCTTGGAAGCCACTGCGCAGATTCTTCCATGCGATCATTGGGTTGCCGAGCACGTCAACACTTCCCAGGATAACATAAGCCTGACGTAGCGCCTCGCTCTGGTAATGTGATGCCAGCCGTGTAGCCAAAACATCAGGCTGCACGAACGAGTTGTGAATGTGCAGTGCCTTCAGTTGGAACGGAGCATTTGCAATCTTGGTCAGACTGGTACCGATAGCATTTAAGATCAATCGTAGAGGGCCGACCGTGATGACAGATGACTCTCGCGATGAAGTCGGGTCCGTTAGTGCCGCCGCATGCGATAATGAAGACAAGTGACCGTCCACAATGGCGCCCGCACTATCACCGAACGAAAAGCTGACGGTGGCGCGGATGGGGTCAATGTGGAACTCTTCAAAGTAGAGTTTTTGTGCTCGTCCTTCGCAGCAATGGCGCTAATATTTCCGTATCTGGCTGTCGAGTAGCGCTGAATCTCCGTAGCCAGAGCGGTATGCTGCTTCTGACGTGGGATTATCAGGTGCTGCTGGTTACTGTTCCTCCGAGCGATAATTTTCTTTGTCGGCGTGGTGGAATCAGAAGTAGGTCCAGCCGACGTGGTATTGTCTTTTTGAACCGCCTCCAGCACCTTCACCGAAACCTCCAGACTGGCGTTGAAGTCCGTCAGCAGCAAATGGCTGTGTGCAGCTCGATTAGCCTCTTTGTTGCTACTGTCACCGTTTACGATCACAACTGCTCGTCTTCTGGTTGCCGCCCCACTAACGCCACTGTTGCCATAGATTTTGGCGTGTACCAAAAGTGGAAGTAGCTGATAGAGCAGCGCACCATCCACTCGAATGTGCACTGGTAAAACACTGACACTGAAATGCCGAATGAACTCGATACCAGCATACTCATCATGCTTCACAAGTCCAAGTTGTAACACTGGAATGCTCACAGTTTGCCCGTTCACAATTCGTGATCTGCCGTTTGGATTAGAAAAGCGGAGCAGCACAGGGTATGGTGTCACCTGCAACTGGTTGTCAACTTGCACGTCATTCACTTCGAGACAGCACGCAATAATCCTTGGGCGCGTCTCGCGTTCAAGGCGCGACAACGATGCCGCACTTCCAGCAATTGATGCACCATTGTCCCTTTGACCATCTTCGCTGACAAGAATTTCTAGCGCGATTCCAGAGATCGACATGTACACCAGCTCCTTGGGTGCATTATCGACGATTGAAATACCCACACCCTGGAGATGCAGTGCCGCATGCACTGTAGGTGCAGCCACAAAACGTTGCAGAAGCTGCAAGGCACCGCCTTGGCTCGCTTCAGACTTCGCTGACTGATCATTAGAAAACTGTGCATGAGCCGGCGCATCCTTCTCTCCACGCAACCGTGTGTCAGTGAATCTTAACACACGTGTCGGTCCGTCAGTTGAGATTTCGATGCCCAATGTGCCACCAAGTGCATCAGGATACCGCTGAATTTTATCCAGATCAAAACTACCGATGCGCAGAGGTCGACTGTTATCACCAGCAGCTGACGGGAGCATGTCCACCACTAGCAATCGCTCTTCAGTAGGTTCGTCCCACGCATAGTCCAGACTGTGATGCGGCAGTAGAATTTCGCTGCGACGCACGCGGTGTTGATGTGTTCGTAGCGTTTCCAGCGAGTAGTTTTCAACTCGATATGGAGGCGCAGTTGTACGCTCTTCGCGGAAATACACGCATACACAAGACGAGTCCAGCTTTAGCGTGACTCGCACCAGTTTGCTTTCCCGCGTCGATTCATGGCGCATGCGAACAGCATACTCACCAGACTCGACCAAAGGAACGGCACCGCCCAAGACCACCCATACTCGGTAAAACGGCACCTGATCGTGCGTGTTTTCGCGAATCGAAGTGTCCAATGGAAATCGGCAAATGCACCAGCGTCCAGTTGGACCACAGGATTTACAGGTGACATCACTCGCGAGTTGGGCATCGAACCACTCGCGTTAGCGATATCGATAACTGATGGCGTCACTATCTTCGACGATGAATGGCACACTTCAATGGCGCTACTCATTGTGTTGATGAGCATAAATCTCGGCGTCAGCATGATTACTTTTGAGCGTGAATATTGTCCCTTTGCTGGGGTAATTGAGTAGCCGATGCTAAATTTTCGGTTTGTCCCGAAGTCGTCAGCTTCGATCTCACCAATCGTACCCGCTTGATCCAATACAAAGGGGTCAGACCACTTGCGCTGTCCATTCTTCTTTCGCGCTTCGAGGGTTGCTACATCCCTTTCATTACTTACTCGCAGACGAACACACCCACGATCTCTTCGATAGTCTGAATGACAAGCCTGAAGAACTTCCAGCTGGCCAAGGCTACGCGGATCATACTCAATCGTTTTCGGGAGCAAGTCTAACAGGCCCTTCACAGGTGGCACGCTCGGAAGAAGTCGAGGGTGGCGTCGCTTGCGTTCAGTCTCGCGCCGCTCGGAAGAGGTTCTATGAGTTGATGTGTTGCTTTGCTGTGCCATACCCTCCACTTCATACACAAATTCCTCGTCTTCAACTGGAACAGGATGGAGCAGATGAGGATTCCGTTCTCGCCGAGCCGTCTTGGCTCTGTGGCTTTCCTTTAGAAGGAGTTCATCACGATCCAGCCGTTTTTGTCCTGCCAACAATCTGGTCGTGAAAATAGCAGTTAAACAAGTATGTTAGTTATTAATCACAAAACAGATGTCCATGTCCTGGATACGTACGTTGTCTTATGTTCGCGCCCCATTCGCTCTTCTTCGTATTCATACTCCAACTTGAGTCCGGTCAGATTTACGATCCAGTACGGCACGTAGAGGAACAGCTCGCGACAATGACCTTTACTCATCCGAATTTCCGCAGTAATATAGAGATGCGCGTCGCTGACCAGGTCTTTCATCTTGATTCGCACAAGATCGCCGAGATCTTCCTCAAGCCCGAGCGGTTCACTCCAGTCAAAGCCTTTCATGCGAACACTTAACTCGAGAGGGGTCTCCTCACTTGACACATGCCAAATAAGCGAATCAGCCACATTAATTGTTCCTCGCTCACGCAGGCGCTGCTCGCGAGTTTCCCACCCTGAATTCATGCTCGAGTTTGTCAACGTCACAGCTTCCACCACTGGCGACCAGTCACTTGGAGTTGCCAGGCAGAAATCTAGAGGCCCAGCGGTTAGATTGTGTACGATCAGTGGCGGGTGGAAGGACAGCGTGCGGTGGTACAGAGCACTACTCGCGTTTGACAGACAAACGTTCATCATGAATGGACGGACGGGCCGATCACTATACAGTCGTCGGAATTTGATTGTACATTGGGCTTGGCCGGACTCATCTGTCTCCATTTGCGTAATGTTTTCGTTAGCAGAAGAACTACCTCGGTCGAAAAGCGGGAGGTGTACGCGCTCTTTGGCATAGGCTTTTGGCAGCACGCCATTATTATCTGTATCGTCGGCACCATTGATTTCAGGAGGACGCACCATCACGTAGCCTTCACCGGAGGAAACGATATGTACCGGCACAGGAACAACAGAGGAGGCTTTGACAACCTTCTTCCAGATTGAGATGATAGGCCCTTGTGGTGCATTTCCCGATCTCAAAGAGCGTGACATCGAACGTCGTTGAGGAGGCACAAATTCAACTTCAAGATCTGATGAGGTTTGATTCTCCAGAATCAATGTCGATCGCACCACAAAGTACTTGCAGCCGCGCTCCACAAGCACATCAATCACACACTCGCATTTCCTCATTCGCGTGGCGGTAACATCTGCTTCAAAGTCCACGAGGGCGTACATACGCGAATCAACTTGGTCGACTGGAATGGGTGCTTCGCTCTGCCACTTTCTTGGGATGTTAGAGAGACCGTCACTGGACATTCTTCTTCTACAGCAATGAAGAGCTGGCGGTCGTGCACAAACGCATTGCGCCTACCCCTCTTTCGACGCTTCTTGTTGGCGTCTCCCTTGTCACTTTCTGACTCTTTGTTGGAGCGAAGTGGTTCTTCTTGGCCAGGCGCGAGAGAGTGTTCGTTGTAAGAAGAGCCCCAGTACCGTAGAGGCATTCCAGTATTGTTTCGGATCCAATACGTAGAATACTCCGTCATTTCGCGTGAATCGCCGCCAGCGTTCACCACCCATCGCCACGCCCGATCTGCAGCCACTAGGTTCGCAATCAACGCATCTGTCAAATTGAGTTGTAAAAGACGTCTGACGAGATGTTTAGCTTCCAAGGTGACACAGCTAGCTGCTCTCTATCATCCAAACCCCGCTGGCTCAAGTGTTGCTGAGAAAGTGTCATCTTGACACTCCACGGCTCTATAAGGGGTTCCATTGTCACAAGACGCAAGTTTTGATATTTGGCTTCAGCTCTGCAACTTGCGACGATATCTATCATCGATTTTGACTCCGATCGCAACAAAACTTCGATGGTTTTTGAGTCCAACTCTACTACTGGCGACGACTGATCCACGATATTGTTGATCAATCGGAACTGAGCCCCACTTACGACTAGCGACGCGCGTGTAAGTATATCCAGCTGGGGAGTAAGTGGGATAACTTGCGTTGATATTTGATTGTCGTTCGCGTCATCAGCGCCAAAGTAGTGAGCGTACTCAGAATAATCCCCTGGGGCATCCGGTAAATCGGACCAATCGAGATCATCTGCTGCTGCTTTCATCCGTGCAACGAATGCATCTCGAATTTTCTTTTCGGCACTAAGCATGCTGGATAAACCTGCAGAGATTTTTAGCAGCAGTGGCAAATCTCGGTAAGCGATATGCGAGATGATCTGGTTAACACGCACAGTGGGCTCACTAAGAATCCATTCCTTCCACTCCAGCGGGACGTCTCGAAGAAATAGCTCTGGCAAATCCATCCCTGGGCTATCACCCTTGTCACCAAGCGAGGCGTTATTCCACGGAGTTGCTATTGCATCTTCATCACTGGTCTCAGCCCCGCTTCCACCACCGCTATTCGAGTCGCTGTTCTGATCACTTTTTCTTCGCTGCTTTCTGGGTCGATAGTTTCCTCAAGCACAGATCGAAAGCATTGGCGCAGTATGACTTGCACGTCTACTTCAAAGTTCTCTACTAGCGTCCCCGTATGATGTGCTGGCTTTGAATGCGGGTCAGGCGTTCCATCTTCGGTATCACTGACCTTTGGAGAACCAACTAATACTTCCACTTTGCTCAGCCTGGCTGACGCTGACACAAGTTCACTGACGTCAAGAGAAGTAGAAGCTACTGCTCCTTTTAGTGTGCTATCGAGCTTCGCAACCAATTGACTCGACAATACACACCCTGCCACGTCCGCTTTCCGGTCCGTGGATACCACCCACAGCTGCAAGTTCAAGAAGCGAGCGTCAACTTTCCACTTAGGAATCACAAGTCGCTTCCTGTTCACAACACTCTGATTACCCGATAAAGAATCCTTAGTTTTAGAGGCCACCGACGTTCCGCTTCCAGTTTCTTCTGCAATCGCACGAGAAGTAAAGCTCCCAGGAGCTCGCCCTTCTTTTGCACTGGTCGAGCTCAGCATGCGCTGCAACGGAGACATAAATGCTGATCGAACCGCATTGAGGTCATCTTTCAACGACTCAGATAAGCTGTCACTGCGTTGACGTAGAGGGGGACTGTAAAACGCGTTTCCTGTCGTTCATCCCGGCTGCCATCGGGATCAACTCGCGCTTCAACATATGCAGAGCTGTCGACGCCAGGAGGATTGTTCGCAAGTGCCTCGTCACGCTGGATTTCCATTTCACTTCTTTTCTTGCTTGCCGCCAAGAACACATCCAGCGCAAAGTGCTCCAACCGAAGCAGGGTCCGTGGTAGGAGAATAAATCTAGCAGAAGACACAGACAAGTCAAGCGAGTTCGTAGTTACAGTAGATCCATCTCCTTTCACACCGCTGCGCTTGCTTGTTAGCTGTCCACTCAACTGCGAAGACGACACGCCTAGCCCTGACGACTGTGATATTGACGGTTGAAGATACGGTGGCTGGACGTCGTCCCGAGATAGGAACGTAAACGACGAGCTATCGGATGAAACAGAAGTACGAGATTCCATGCGCTCCAAAGAGCTCCTGGAACCGGCCCAAACAATTGCGTCAAAAATCCTGCAAGACAAAAAACAGAAGTACAGTATCTGTGTCACAACCAAAAAGCAACTACACAGCTCAACAGTAGCTTATCGTACCGTAGGATCAGCGATTTTATCACGGATCACGGCCTCACGCAAGGAAAATCACATTGGAACGTAACTTCGCCGTCCACCAAATCAGTATCCTTTAACCCAATAGCAAGATCTGCTTCCAGTGCGACCATAGCTATTTCGCCGATGACACAGCAAGGAATCTCACTAGGAAACTTCCTCGCCGCCCCATAAAATGTTGAGGGTACGATCGTCCCTGTGCAGCGGATGAAGCTCCGCCACTGCTTTCGCGAGAAGAAAGTTCATCTGGAATGTCGATTACACTTTTCATCCACGTCTCGAATTGGTGCGGCGCCTCAGAATAAGAAATAAGTGCGATCTTGAACTCCTCAAGCATAAAGTGGAGTGTTAACTGTCCCCAGTTCGTACATCCAGGAGGCGATACATCGCCCTCTCCTTTCAGACCACCAGGTAGGCTGGCAGAGTCTACTACCGACGCCCCTTCATAAATTCCAATCTGGTGATTCATTCCTTGGATTGTATCAAGAATGGGGATGATCGCTTCGTAGAATACTTCCAGTGTCAAACACACGTTTGTCTCGCTAATATTGAGGTAAACCGGGTAAACTTCCACGTCCAGTCCAATCTCTGAAAAGACTGCTTTTCCATCGTTGTGATCATTGGGAATTCGCGTCGGTATACTGCATCGCACCTGGAAACCAGATCGATCAAGAATTGCAGTCTGGTCTGCCAGAGAAGTGATCTGCAAACTTTCAACAATCACAGTGGTCTGGTATGATGCGCACACAAGTGCCCCACGCAAAGCGTCCGATGTTTCTCGCCGCAGTGCGACAGATATGGTGCCAAAGTCTAACACAATTCCCCGGTATGGTTGTGACTGAAGTGAGACTCTTATATCTTTCAGAGGTGTAGATGGCAGAACAACACACGGATGAAAGAGCTTGACGTCCAAGTCAAAGTTGTCGAGAATATGTGCGATAAACAGGGCCACGTCGTCTCCTTTTGCAGAGTCATTAGCCAAGCTACTCTGGTTTTCAGGTGTGCCATTGTCCCCAATAGTTGTAAATGCATTTTGGCTTGGAAGGGTCCGGGGGCTTGATACTTCAAAATTAAATTGTGTTGCCTCCGTGTTTGACGTATCGACAGCATCGAAAAACGGCGTCAAACTCTCGGGCGGACGGTCAACCAGCGGGGAAAATCTAGGAGCTAATTGAAATTCGGACCCTAAAGATCCTGCGCGCTTGCTTTCCCTTTCCATGCCACCTTCACTCGACGTAACATGTTTTGATAAGAAATGGGTTCGAAGCGGACCATCTACAGCATAATTAACCAGGTTCTCCACGAATTCTGGTTGAGCCAGTAGACGCACTGGTTGTACACACACGCTAACGCTCGATTTAACTTCTTGCTGCTGCGAGTTTTCTTCGCCTTCCGCAGATGCTAATGACTTCGATGTCATCTCTGCAGAGATCAAGCATTCGATACTCAAAATGTATCGAGAATCATCTGTCGAAAAGGTAGCAGAGCTGTCCAAGTCCAATCCAAATATTTCGATATAGTCCGACGAGGAAACTCCAAGTCCGCGCACTGATCCACCGCTGATGCCGAGTCCATCCTCTTGATGTTTCTTCGAAGATAAGTCAAACACTTTCATATCACCAACCAAACCAGACACCTTGATCTGGCCTGGGTTCGCAGTACCAAGGTGAATCTGTGAGTCGAGAATCGCCACTGACATAACCGATTCACCACGATCAGAAAAACAGAACGAAACAGAGTGCAGTCGGACTCCAAGCTTCAGTGCGACTGGAAGAGCATCATTTCCACTATCGATCGATGAGTTTGACGGGGCGTCAGGTGCCTGCTCAAATAGATTCCTTCTTGCACGCTCCAAATCCGCACGGACAGAATCCGTAAGATTTACTGGCATCGAATACTCTTGCTTAATGGTGGGCGTGAGCTCGAACGGTGGAGGTTGGCCATCATCGGTGTCAGTGTTCATAATGCCACATCTAACACCTTGTGAAGAAGCTGGAACCAATGCAAGTTGTGAAGATGATTCTTCAAACAGCTCCAACAAAGAGCAAACATATGACTGGTCAAAGTTAAACTGCACCGACCCAAGTTGCAAATCCATGTCTCGCAACATTTCTTTACCAGTTTTCTGGTCGTTCAAGGAGCTGAAACAAAGCTCTAACAGCGTCTCTGGTGGTGCGAAGACTTTCGATCTAGACCCATCATTGTTCTTTGGACCACCGACTTGGAAAGAAATCACACGTTCGCGTTGCCTGTTTAATCGCTTTCGTTGGGCAGAATAACCAGGAACGTTCGCCCCACGGCGCAACGGAGTTTTGATTGAGAACGGAGCCGCGATAGTCGGGCACGAAAATAACAGATACTGCGTCGAGCGTCCACTGGCATCTAGAAAGTCTTCAACTTCGAGCGACATAAGACTCACGTTTACTTGGGTTGATAAAGTTTTTTGTCCCACTCGAACACGAAAACCTTGCAGCTTCACCAAAATCGTGCTTTTGTCTGCAGCTTCGTCATCAAAATCGCTTGTATCGTAACGGTATGAAGCGTATGAGGATACTACCGAAGACCGAGGCTTCTTTAACTGCACCGATATTAAAGGAACCGTGAACGAGCAGACCATCAGCCTTCGATCAAGCAGCTTCGTAGTTCCACCGTGGGTATATGGTCGGGGTGTTTTTCGAGTTCTTCTCTCAGGACGCGGATGTGTGCTCACACTTTTGTGGTCATCCATCCCTACTGAATCAGTAAAATCAGATAGAGAGAGGTTACGCTCCAGTTCACCAGTGATATCCCCACTCAGTGCCGATGCAGACACATCTAGGTTACCACTAGTCATACTAAACCATGTATCATCGCTTCCAACACTCGAGTGTTGATCAGAATCCCCTGCGTCATCAGGTAGCACACCCGTAGCTGACGGGGTCCGGCGCTTTCGTTATCGTTAAGCATGAACTGTTTCAATGCGGACGTGCTGAGAAAGCTTCCCCTTCTCATAGCTTCATACCTATCATCGGGATCTGGTGCGCCAACACCAACATTTCCGTCCGCATTCCCTGGCGAGTAAAAACCTCCATCCGAGTATTTGCGCGTCTTTTTCGGTGCGTCGGCATTTGCCACACTGAATCGATCTGCCAAGGCAACCAACTGGTAGTATTTCTCGAGAGACAGATTAAACGTCAGTGCAGGGAGATCTGCGTGAACGTAAAACCTCGTTAACGTCGCATCAAGCGGTAGAATCGACATGCGGACGGTGACGTTGATATTGAAGCGCTCTATCAGTTCGTAGTCTTGCTCTTCGTCGTACATATCGGTCAGATACGGCGGGAGGGATACAGATGGATAATTCATACCACTGCTTCCTGCACCATCGTCTTGAACTCGACTTGTCTTCCCGTATGGAATCAATAGAACATGAATATTTGCGATTGAGAGACTGAATTTGTCGTAGAATTCTTCTTTCCAGCGGATCGCCCCCTCTCCCCTCTCTGCTTCATCATACAGCTGCTGAACAAAAGACGTATTTGGGTTCACGCCCCGAAAATGGGACGGGCTTTGCACTGCGGCGAGTGACCCCGATGCAGATCTGCTCGACGGTGGCCCACCCGTCGAACTCAAATTCATCCGCTCACTGTCCATTTGACTGAGGCGATCTGTTCGAAAGTTAATTCGCCCCAGATCAACAACGAGTCGTGCGCAATTGTAGTCAGTGTCGCTCTCGGGAATAATGATAACTGGTGCCTGTATTCGGAGATCCACAGCGAGTGCAATTCGGTTCTCCATCACGTAATCCAGTTTAGCTTCTGTTCTCGCTTTTAAATTTACGATATCGTTGAATGAAGCGACCTCAAGCTCCTCCCACAGCCCCAAACTCGCAGGAGTATCCATGAACTTCGCCAAACGACCCCAGCATTGTGCTGTTGGCGAAAACACAATTTCTAGTGGCTCCATGTGAACAAACAACGAGGCATCCGCGCTAGAATTTGTCGGATTCATTTCGTAGCTCATCAGGAACACGACACCAGAGAGTTTGCTAACATTGACGTCATCTGTATCACCTGTAGGACGCATAGTCTGTTTTCTGCTCAGAAGGCGAGAAAATGCCGAGCTTTCGGCGCTTTCATCAAACGCTTCAATGGACTGCAACGACACATCCACCACCACTGTCTCGTCCCTCCCTACTGCAGCCACCTGCAGTTGAGAAAACGTCCCAAGCAGGAATTCGGTTGGAGCATACTTCCGCCTGTAGCTAGGATCATTTCGAAGCAGCGTTTTGTCAGTTTCAGGATCGCTTGCAAACGTCAGCGATCCTCTCTGCAACGATACTGTAACGCGATAAAGTTCGCTAAGCTCCATTTGAGACTCATTGTCAGAAGCATCGTCTTGCCCACCAGCATCACGATGCTTATAATTTCGTTTCTTCGACCGTCGTGACGGTTCTTCCAATATTTTAAAAGCTCACGAAGCTCCACTTCTGGAATAATACGATGGGGGTAGATTCTCCATCAGAGGTTGGAGTTGCAAGCTTTGACGTCCAATTAAACATCCATGCGCCCCACGATCGATACCGAACCTCGGCAGGCACACTAGACTCAGTGACTTCTGTATCCACCGACTCAGTTTCTGAAAATGCTGATGATTTGTGCGGTGGCGGCGTCGGCAACCGACGTCGTACACGAGGCGCTCGGGAAGCCTGGAACTTTCGGATTTCGAGATCACCTAGGTAGCGGAAGAATAACACATCCTCTGTACTCCGACGTCGCTCGATTTCTTCGAGCCCAAAATCAATTTCCACAGGTGAGAGTTTGGAGATATTTGCATGGTCCAGCGGAGATGAACCAATTCCTCCCTGCTCGCCAATCTCATTTGCAGCTTCATCATTATCTTCACTATCAGAGAGCACGTAATCGACATCTGTGAGCTCCAGCAGTTGGCGAGATTTCTGGTGCCACAAGCTCACGTATCGCTTCCGATCCTCGCGTCGATCTTTCATAAATCCCCATGTCCACTGCTGCTTCTTTGCCTTTAGATCCTCCTGCACCGATGTAATAGCGTATTTCCACCACTCCGCCGGCTCATCGAACACTGCTGCTCGGGGTCTAAATTTGCGATACCGCTGGTACTTCGTGTAGTGCTCCGGTATCTGCAGCGCCGATGCCAGATACAATAAATCACAATACTGAGACTCCTCCAGGCGAAACGCCACCTCGGAAATATTCACATCGACCTCAAACTTGGGCACATTCGCGTCAAACACGTCTCGATTCACAATCAGCCGTGCGCTCGCATCAATCGGTTTGAGCAGAAAGTGATGCTGCTGCGGTGACGGGTACAGCTGCATATGATGGTAATGCCTATCATCAAAGCGCTTGGGGATGGCGCGATTAAAAGCACTCGAGAATTCCTCGGCCGAGCACGTCTCAAAGTATATGTGTCGGTCTCGCTGCAGCTCGCAGTCCGGGTTGCAGTACACGCTCAAGTGGTTGAGCTCCACGATCTTGAAGATCCTGGGTTCATTACTCTTGGACGTGTCCACGTACGACGGCTGCCAGTTGGAGTTGGTCGACTGCACGTGCACCGACTCGATCGTGAGTCCCATAGCGAACGGATGATCTCCCGAACTGTGGTCCTCCACGCGGACGTGGATGCGTCGGATGTGCAGCTCCAGGTTGTCGATGATCTTGTTCACGAGTCTAGCAGCAAATCCGTCGTCAGAGTTGGTGGCTGTAGCCTCCTCCTGTCGCTTGGCCTGGGCGTAGAGCTCCTCCAGCAGCTTCTTCTTGAGCGTGAACTCGTCCATGGCGCGCATGACGGCGTCGATGTCGTCCTCCGTGCGCAGCAGCAGGTACACGTCGTCCACGGTGGCCACCACCGAGTCGGACTGCAGACGGTTCCACGGGATCTTGAGCTCGATGGAGCCCACGAGGCCGCGCACGAGCCGCACGGCCGGCAGCTCCGCCACCACCTCGGGCTTGACCTCGAGCTCCGTGAGCACCACGTAACCCGACCAGACGGCGACATTGATCTTGTCGCTGCTGAAGCACTTGGGCTCGATGTAGCTGCCCAGCGCGCTCGTGAGCAGCCCTGTCACGAGCGTCTCGAACATGACGCCCGCTAATGCGCACTGGTTCGCAGGAGTGTTTGTGGCGGTGAGGGTGGTGTATAGATACACAACGTTCGGTGGTACCGTGTGTGCCGATCGTCCACTTCAAGTACAGCTCGAGGTTTTGGGGTTTTGAAAATGGCAATCATTCGGGGACAGCAGCACAAGCAGGCGTCAAGGGGGACTTTTACCAGAAGAAACTTGTAGCGAGCTATGGAGAGCGTGGACGCGGCGCTGCGCTACCTGCAGCGGCAGTTCGCCAGCGTGGCCAGCGACGAAGTGCAGTGGAACGAGGAGCGTCAGAAACTGCAGCAACACGTGCGCGAGCTTGAGGACCAGCGTGGAGAGCAGGAGCAAGCCTACAAGGACGCCATGCTGCGCGTCAAGATGCTCGAGTTCGCGCTACGCCAGGAGCGCGGCCGGTACTGGCGTCTCCCGCCGCGGTCAGCAGCGCGGGGGTGCGGCCTCAAGCCTCGATCCGAGAGCGCCGAGGTCTCGCGCGGCGTGACGGTCTCCCGCTCCAACGAACGCTCCAAGTCGGCGCGTACCGTCGAGTCGCCGGCGCCGTCGCCCGCGGGCAGCCCCAAGGCGTACAGCATTTATAGAACAGATAGTAGGAGCAAGAGTGCGGCCAATACGCCCAAGAACTCGCAGGGAAAGGGCACAGAGATCTCCCGGCCACGGATGATGTCCAGGACGGCGTCCGGACGTGAAGTCGAGCGCGAGATGAGCAGAACCGCCTCCGGGCGAGATGTGGAGCGGGAATTGACCAGGTCGGCATCAGGTTCAGGGCGAGAAGTGGAGCGGGAGATGAACAGAACTGCCTCCGTGGAACGTACGTGGACGGCGATGTTTTTTATTGTAGGAGATGATGATGGCTTGATGTTTATTGTTTAGGCACTGTTGAGACGGCAAAGCCGCTCAAGCCGGTTGTGATCGCGCTTGCACCGAAGGGATCGTACAGGCCTCACAAGTTGAAGCTGAAGTTGTCGGGTCACATGGTACGGAGATTTGGATTTATGTACTATTATTGTGAGGGGCTTAATGGGGTGATAATTTTTTGCAGGATGGTGTGCGGGCACTTGCGTTCCACCCGACGGAGCCGCTGTTGGTGTCTGGTAGCGAAGATTGCACGGTGAAGGTGTGGAGCCTGTCGAGTGTGGCTAATGGTCCGCCGTCACAGCGGGCGACTGAGGTGGACTCACTTGTAACCATGCGGACGCACACACAAAGTGTACTGGCGTTGGCTGTGTTCAGTACAGAGAATTACCCGGATTGCCCGCCGGGACGAGCTGGTGCATTCGCTTCTGCTGGGCGCGATGGAGCTTTGCACTTGTTCCAGCTGCCAAGCACAGAAAGCGATAAACCTGAACCGTACACATACGGGGAGTATGAAGACATGAAACTGCATTCTATCAAGGATGCCCATGACGACGCAATTTGGGACTTGCACGCACACCCGCTATCAAACGCTTTGTTCTCGGCTGGAGCAGATGGCGTCGTCAGAACGTGGGGTGTTACGTCAGGTATGTCACTGCATGTTGCCAACCAAGCCACTTTGTTGATGATTTACGAAGAATTTATGGCGTTGCTAATATCTATATTTGCTTGCTTTGTCACGACAGAGCTCAACCTCCAGGGTGAATTGCGGTGCGCCACTAAGACCAACACTAATGGAACTGGTAAGCCGGGGCCGTGGTGCTCATGTATAATGGCTGGAGATGGTTGTGAGAAGCAAACTGGTGAGCTAACTTGTTGCGCCTACGTGTACTTGCGGTGGCAATAAACAGGGCCCCACGTCCGTGGTTCTTTGATACCTACTTCTGTGTGTTCGATGCTACCGGATCCGAAGACGTGCGTGGTTGGCTATACAAATGGCGCTATTGCCCAGTTCGACTACGCTGCTGAGCGCGTAATTCAGCTTACACGGGCGATCGACGTCGACACCACGGGACGAGGAGGTCAGGTGAACAAGGTACAATCTCCCTGCTTTTCCTTGCTGGGTCAACATTGGTGTATCTAAATATTTACCCGCTATTGTATTTTCAATATGAAGTTGGTCGTGCACCCGACCATGCCAATTGCTATTGCAGCCCACCAAGATCGAAAAATCCGTATGTACGACATGCGAGCAGGCGAATGCGTTGGGTCTCTCACGGCTCACCAAGATACCGTCACATCTCTTTCGATCGACGCGGCTGGGCTGTATCTTTCTTCTGGAGGTACGTGGCTTCAAGTTTGGTTCACCTTATGATGCGGTGTCACCAATTTATTGATGGTTTGTTGCACTGTGTTTCAGGTCATGACGGTTCGTTGCGTATTTGGTCTGTTGGGGACCGGCATTGCGTATTTGAACAAACGGTGCGTTGTGTTGCTACTGACCATCAGTAGTGCGAAGACTAACGCTATTGTTTCTAGGCTCACCGGCCAAAGATGGGAGAAGCAGTGCACGCAGTGAGTTATCACCCGTCGCGCAACTTCATCGCGACTGGCGGTGCGGACAGTACAATAAAGATCTTCCAGTAAGTGTGCGTGAAGCAGCGAAGATATCACCGCTCTTTCACCAAACCATCGAAATTGGCAAAGTGAGGAAGCGATAGCTGTGTGTTGTACGGCTTAACTAGTGGAATAGAGCTACACCTAGCTTGCCTCTTCACACATTCCTTTATCAGTGCAATGACAACAAACGAAACCATTTAGCATACGAAGGCCCGCTCCCTCAGCCTTTCAGCGAGAGTGCGACAGCCGTGTATTATTGTTATTTCTTCAAGATGGCAAAGAGCGATCACGGCTAGACAGCTAGACAGCTTAGATCACACCAATGCGGTTGGCCACGTCCAGAGCGTCGTAGTCAGCGGTCAGGCGCACGTACGCCTTCTTCTGGCCATCGGGTCTGCAAGATCACAAAATACACACGTCACAAAATCAGCACCAACAGCTCCAAACCATCATCTAATCCAGTTTGAGGACGGAGAGCGGCGTCGAGTAACACGACACCGCCCCTTAAGACCGCGCCACCGCACTTCCCTATCAGGACTACGGCAAGCAGCAACTTAAGGGGTTCTGATTGGTCCCTCCGTCCCTGCAACTTAAGAGCTCGACACGATGGGGTGTACCTGATGAGCGTGTTGACCTTGGCCACCTTGATGTCGTACAGCTGCTTGACGGCGTCCTTGATCTGGCGCTTGTTGGACAGCAGGTCCACCAGGAACACGAGCGTGTTGTTGTCCTCGATCTTCTTCATGGCCGACTCGGTCGTGAGCGGGGCCTTGATGATGCGGTACTTGTCCAGTTTGTTGCGCGACGGCACCGACTTGCGCGCGTAACGCGGGGCACGCGCCAGCTGCAGGGTCTTGGGCTTGTAGAAGTGCACCTTGGTGCGGATCTTCAGCACCTTGCCGTGCGAGCCCTTGATCACCTTCTTGGACAGCTTGGCAGCCGACTTGCCGGCCGCCGTCTTCTGGGTAACCTTCGCCATCTCTGTTTTGCCTCTTTGAGAAATGACCCGGGACGTATGGGCGGCGTTAAAATCGAGGAGCGCCAGCCAACAATTTCAAGTCGCGAATATCATCCAATGCCAAGACAGAAAATCGGATTTTACACGAATCGACGTGGAGCGTACTTAATCAGGAAAACCGCACTTTACGAATTGCTGGTCGCATCCGAGGCGAAGTTGACTTACCGGTAACGTTACATCACAGTTGTCGAAATTTGTACGGCCGAGTCTTAAGACGACGCCAGCTTCAAATACCCGGCACTCGATTCTTGTCGACATGATTCCATTCCAACAATTGCACCATCAAGTGCAAGTCACTTTGACTCCCATGCGTTGCGCTTGTTTATTTGTATTCGTGACGCTCGGACTCGTCTTCACTTCGACGACTTCAACTGCGTCCGTCGACTTTACCACGTTGGTCGCGTCGGATGATGATAACTCCACAAGCACCACCAATGACTCGGTGGTGGTGACGCTCCGACACATTTTGCACTTTTCGGACGTGCACCTCAACATCTCCGAGTCGCTGAACGACAGCGATTCGGCCTCGATCCCTACGGTTTATGGGGACGACGCACCAATCAATTTGCTGGTGTCTGCACTGGACTACGCCAAGAAGACGCTGCCCGACCCGGACTTCTTCCTGTATACGGGGACCACGCGGTGCACGGTGAACTGTCGGGTGACTACCTTGCTGCAGCGGTCGAGAAGAATGTCGAGGTGATGGCCAAGTATTTTTCTACGACGGACAACGACACGGCGCTGGACATCACTGCTATCCTCGGCAACGCTGATACAAGTACGTGCTGTTATAGTGTTATTGTTGTATGATGGAGTACTAACTTGTGTTGATGTTAGCTCCTGACTACACTATGAACGTGACGGACCCCGAGACGGAGGAAAATCCGTCGATATCACTCGTTTCAGAAGCTTGGGAAGACACCATGTCGTCGTCCAATCTCGACTGGTTCAATCGCCGTGGGTATTTGGCGTACGCCCTGGATGAAAATTTGATTGTGATCACCTTGAACACGCTGCCGTACTCGGTGAGATTTAATTTCAGTACCTTCGTCTGTATTATGACTGACAGGTTTGTTGTGTTTGCAGCCAAGCCACCTGCCGGATACGTCAAACACGCCGGATCCGTTCGAGCAGTTCGAATGGCTGAACGCCTCATTGTCAGAACTGCGGAGTAGCGGCAAACTAGCCTACATCGTGGGCCACATCCCACCTATTATTGATTCCTATCGCGGGGATCCTATGTGGAACGAGACGTATATCAAAACGTACAAGCAGATTGTCAACGAGTTCACGGACGTCATCAAGGCACAATTATTCGGTCATGTACACAGCATCGAGTTCCGGTTGCCGCTTTCCAGCAGTCAAGCTGCAATATTTGAGAAGGACGGAGTGACAATTGACGAAGACTATGGAGACAACTCGGAGCTCGTGCCGCTGTTCATGGTGGCGGCTATTTCGCCGATCTTTCTCAACAACCCAGCGTTCATGATCTGGGACTACGATGCCTCCACGTACGACATTCTCGACTTCACAGTCTACGGTGGCAACATTTCTTCCACTACTCAGGACGTTGACTGGAAGCCGCTCTTCAAGGCGAGCACAGAATACGGCGTTAGTTCGCTGAACACTTCCGAGATCACTGGCTTCGTGGGGCGTGCGGCAGCAAACGCACAACTGCTTGAAGAGTACTACTACAACTCGAAGGCCCAGTCACGGTTGCAGTCGTCATGCTTGGAAGCCACTTGTCAGGCTGAATGGCTGTGCTCGCTGTATTGGTGGTCTACAGTTGCAGACTATGATGTCTGTGTGGCATCAACTGTGACGGCAAAGTCAAAGGTTCTTCTCCCACCCAACTTTCAGTCTCGTCGTCGGCCGGGTCGATGTTGTATGCTTCGGCTGCCATCATTTTGGAGGCATGGCAGTAGCCATTGTCTTCGTGCTCATTGCATCCCGGGTGTGTCGGCGCGGTGGCGATCATGAAGCCGCCAAGCTCCTGCAACGACAACGTGTTCATTTTGCAGCGATGGTGTGACGGATTCGTACGTTTATTAGACGAATACTGAAGTTACTATCCGGATTGAAGTGAGCACAATGCGATATTGTTTGTTTTTGAATGCAGAGAGTATTGGAAGACCTACGAACGCATCGAAGACTTGTTGAGCGTGGATGAAGCATGCTTCGCCACTTTTTCTCTGTATCACGCGCATGACCAAGTGCACATGTACAGGCCAACCGATGTAAACTCTACAGCTGATACTTGTATACTTCGAAGTGTTATCATGATTGACATTCCCTCGAAGGTGCAGAGCGCAAGTTGCAGTGCCTGGAGATACATGACTCACGCGAAACCATTCTGGGAGTTCTACGAAATTGAGTACATGTACGCTTACCAAACTAGGAAATAGCAATGCGTTTTACGAAATGTGTTGAAACTTGCCGCGTGCCGCGTACACTAAGCTGGTGATTGCCAGAAGCCACAGGTTCTGTCACTGGGAAATGACTGGCAGGAAAGCTGCAACAAGCAGATCCATGAAACGTTCATGCCAGAATCATGGCCTTGTTGGTCGCTCGGCCGTTGTGGTTGTAGCATGGAGTGAAAAGGTTCACCGACAATATACAGTGCGTACGCACGTTGCACTTGTACATGTTGGGAAGATAATACATGTTGTAGTTGGAAGGAGCTGTTGCACCGAGGTGAATGACCAACAAAGTTGTGAAGCCATTTTCGGACACAAATGAACCATCACTTCCAAACCCACCACCAAAATGGAGAAATGAAGTGTCGAATGCCATCACGCTGACTGACTGAACAGCGCTTACTGATGCGTCTCGTGAGCAACCACGGCAAGGAGCTGCTCCGCGGGAGCTCGGCGCTATAAATCCAGTTGCGAAAGAGATGGTCCACGATTATGAATGTGTTGGGATTCCACGCAAACTTGCAGGTGCAGCACAATCAACGTGTTAACTTCAACGCGCAACAGCATCTTTGTTTTGCACGGCTGCTTCACGAGATCCAAGCTCGGCTTTGAAAGTCCTTTATGCCGGCTTCGCCCCAGCCAAAGCAAATGCATTGCAGCACCATTTCACTAGGAAGTACCGTTAATTCCTAGGGCTTGACGGCGGCGACGAGGCAGTGGCGGAAGATTTTAAGTGACGGACGCTTATGACTAGCAACTGCAACCATATGCGGAGGTGAACCGGATTCCCCGGTCACGCTGCCCCGCTGCGCACGCATCAATGTTTACAGAACTGCAGAGCTGGTAGAAGAGGCTCGGGAGAAAACGGAGTTCACGACGGTAAACTCACGCTCGAATGATGCCGTTAATCCAGGGACGGATGAGACGCACATACCAAACAAAGTCCCTTTTCAACCCTGCCGGTCAACTCGATGCGTGACGCGTATTCAGAGCAGAGAAGAACCTCCGCATAAGCCGAAAGGAGAGGGAGGTCCAACGCGCTTCGCTCAGTCTAGTTTTCGAGCTCGGTCAGAAAGAAGCTGGCACCATGGAGCCATCTCGGACCGCACTCCCTCAGCTTTCGTCCTACCTTCCAGTACCATCCTCCGAAACGAGTACTTCCACCACCATCACCGGCACCAACAGCACCATGGCAATGAAGAAGCGACGCAACAGCATCGAAGGTGCGTTCTCAGCAGTTAGTCCTCGGCCTCGGACGCCCCTGCAGCTCGAGAACGCTCAGCGCAAGAGGAAGCAATCCCCAATAGAACTCTCAACGAGCGTCAAGGGTTCAAATGCGATGCCTTTCTCGCGGCTCGAGAGTATTTATCAATCTCAAGGACAAGGACAGGCTAGCCCTGTCATCACCCCCGGGGCATGTCATTTTCGTCTACAGTGTCCTCGCAAGATGGCGACAGATCCAGTTATTTCGCGTCGCAGTCCCAGCCGGCTACACCCCGACGGGAGCGCACATCAAGGTACCTTAGCGAGGCTGACCGTCGAGAGATCATAGCACGGATCGATGGTGGCGAAAAGCAAGTGGCGCTTGCAAGAGAATTCAGCGTCAGTCGTGCCGCGATCTGCAACCTCTACAAGAATCGGTGGGAGGTGCTAACTCGGGGAGCCGCAACCCCGAATCAAACACCCGAAGAAGGCACGCAGCAAGAAGGCGAGTCCACGGCTAGTGCCCCATCCCGCGACAATAACCGAAGCGAGCGAAGCCATCTACCCTGACGTGTCTACGATATCCATTCATGCAGAGGAAACTCCACGTGATGACATCGTAGACTCAACGATGAAGGAACCTACGCTGAGGTTGAATGAGAACGGACCTTACCAAGACACTGCTCTGCTGTCCGCTGAGGCTTCAGCTCATGCAAACTTTTCTCAGGATCAGAACATTCATCAATTGCAACATCACTACCACTTTGGAGAAGAAGGTCGACCCGACCAACAATCGCATTTCAAGGAACAAGTAAGTAGCCCCGTGACTTCCAGGTCATTCCTCGTCCACGAGGCATCTGCATACTCATATCCTTGCAGGAACTTGGTTGCCGCTCTACGAGATGAAAGCATCAGCACAGTAGTGTTCCAGCAGCGAGCTACGCGCCTGGTGCGCCTGTTGATTGAGGAAACGCTAACTTGCTTACCCCATGAAGACGTTCAGGTCAAGAACCAATTTGGAGATGTATGCCACGCAGCGAAGCCGCTCGATGAGCAGGACATCTGCGCAGTCTCAATGGAGGACAAGGGCATGGTACTGCTTCGGGCCTTCTCGACGATCAGTCCGGCATCACCCACGGGTGTGATATCAATTCAAGCCAGGGCTGCTGGAGACGATACCAAGGACCCAATGACACCGCCGATCGTTCACGCTCAGCTACCGTCTGTTAGTCCTCACCAGGCTGTGCTACTCCTTGACATCAAGTGCGCCACTGGAAATGAAGCGTGCGCAGTACTGCATCACCTGGTGCATGAGAAGAACATCCCGCCCACAATTATTTATTTCGTGACGGTCATCAGCGCCTTCGAGGGGCTCCAGAACGTATTCAGACACTTCCCAGGTGGGTCTCGCTCGAACACCAACTGCACCTGTCCACCTACATGTACTACTACGTAATACTCATACTAACGTCTTCTTTTGATTTGCACAGACGTCACGCTCATAGCTGCCCAAGTAGATACTGTGCTAGACTTGGACGAACATATCCGTCCAGGCATTGGTAACTTCATGCAGCGCTACTGGAACGTCCACTCCGACCCTAGTGCTCCTTGATACATGTGCGATCTCCTGCCTTCAACAACAAATGAAACTGAAAGAGGCGATCTCGTAGTTGAACAGAGATAGGAACACTATCAATGATTCGCCTCCAAAAGAGAGTTTAAGGGTCAGGACAAATTACTGGGGAAAAGATTAATCCTGAGCGCCGTTGGCGGAATCCTGAGTGGCTACACTAAAACGGCGACTTCCGAGTTAGGAACCCTAGCGGGATCTGCCAGTAGGAGGTAGGAATTAAATGGAACAATACAATAATTAATTGTGTATTTTCCAATAAAAATATGTATTATTGGGGCTCGTCGATTCCAATACAATATTATATTGCCACAATATTGACAATAAATACTGCAAAAGTATTAAATAGCAATCACGGATGATTGCAGCAGTCGTATAGATAGGATAAGCGTTTTGATTAAACCCCGCAAACACCACCCAGGTGTCATGTGACTCGTGCTAGAGGGCAACACCTACTACATGTATTTCGTTGGTTGGGTCGAAACTGGAAGTTGAATGTAGCCATGCCGAGCTCAAACTTTTGCGCTTCGTGCAGCCCCTGAAAGCGGAATTGCGCTAAGATGTACACCGTTCACTCTAATTAGTCGTGCTTCGAATATAGTCATGCTTCTGTACTTTTTCGTGACACCACAGACGACAAAAATTTCCCGAATAGTTCAAAAGAGCACAAAGACAGCGGATTTGAGCAGATCTCGCCGAGGCGAAGCCAATCATCATCTTACTTTCAATAAAAATTTAATATTGTTGTCACAAGATCAATTCAAAAGTTCGACTTTCTCCGATAAAAATCGTACACCATAATTAGTCAGACCTCACAATTTAACTCGAGCCTTTAGTAAAACTAAGTCACAATAAAATGCAAGCATGGCATTGGCCATGCTGGTTTCCATGCCTACGAGCTCTCTCAAAGCTCATCTCTGTCTTCACTGGCTTCTCCTGCCTCTTGGCACGCTGTTTCGGTCTTCATGCATTTGATTCCATCCATTTCCGGGCTCACGGGTTCGTCTTGGCGCTCGACACCTTCATCTTCAACATGAACCCGTCACATGCCCTCACGCAAGAGGAGGGTGTCGGCCTTGCTCACTTTCTGCGGTTCTTGGTGCTGGTCTGGCGCTGATGGTAGCGGGTAATCAGGTCTCGAATATACTCCAGGTTTTCCACAGGCTCCCAGGTCAGCTTTGACTGGCCGAGCCACTTCACGTGGTACTCCTTCTTCCCTTTCCTCCGGGGTCAGACTAATTAGAGTGAACGATGTAGTGCATGTAGTAGATTACCACTACCGGCATAAGCGTTGTAGTTATAACGTTAGTGTATGGAAGTCAGTGGAGAAGCGGTAGGAATTTTGGCTAACGTTAGGTTGCTTTTTACGTGAACTTTACAAAAGGTAATTCTGTTGACTAAGATGCATGCATCAAATATTAGATGCAATAAGATCCCTCCACCCCTAAATGTGATGCATGCATCAAACCAACAGTACCCACGTCATTATTCCGACAGGAACGCCTGGGGCGAGAGGAAGAGGAAGTTGTGGAAGACACGTTTATGTAACAATACAATATAAATTGCGGAATATTTATTATTGCTTCGCCAGGAATTGCAATTTTTTTATTGAGATGACGGCTGTTCAATACAATATCGTACCTGGCGGGCTGCATTGATGGGAAGGAACACAGTGGTAAGGTGAGACTCATTGGTTTTGTTGTTCGAGCAGAGCCTGAAGATCCACCAGGCGAACCCGTACTACGCTGCTTTTGGAGTCTACATGGGCCCGCTTCTGGACCAGCCTCTGGAGATCCACCAGTTCAATGAGCTGGACACGAGCAAGCCCGTGCACGTCGAGTAGCTGAGAGTTTTCGTCTTCCAACACAATTGCCGCAGTCGCTTCTTTCAAGCTCAGCCAGCTTCGTTTGTGTGTTGTTATTTTTTAGTTCGTGGGGTATCTACGCTTATCGTACGGAGAACGCGCAAGGCAGCGCCGAAACTGAGGAATGGGGTTGACTTCACAAGAAGTATCCGCCACTGCGAGTCTGTCGCTGCCAATTGAGCATCGTGCAACGTTCCATGTTGTCGCGAGTGTGCTGCACGTCTCGTAATACGCCGTCATTGGAGCCTGTCGGTGCCGGCAGACGACGTCTACAGCTCCTTGAACTGGTGCACGTCGATGCTCTCCTGGCCGTTCTCCAGCAGCGGGATCAAGGCACCAGCGAACGCCTTGTACTCCGGGTTCTCACGGTGGTGCGCCACGCTCTGTGTCGTAGTATCGCCGCATGAACATTGACCAGAAACAAGCAAGCAAAAACAATCAGTCTCAAGTCACGTCGACCGACGCCGAGCACCTAGTGCATGGCACCACCACTGTATGCAGCGGAAGTGATCGATCGATAGTGTACGTACGCTCTCCTGGTCGTAGCGCTCGACGATGGTCCACTTGCGCGCGTCGCTGGTGTTCTGCATGGGGAGCCAGCCGATGACGCCGGCGTCCTTCGAGTAGGTCTGCGAGGCCTCGGCCAGCTTGGCGCGCAGCTGCTCCTCGACGTCCTTGCCATCCTTGGCGTGCAGGTTGACGACAATCGTGTAGACCATGGTTTCTTAGTGGGGGTGGGGTGTGAAGTCGAGTGTAAATTGAGAATGAAAGAGGGGATGTCCGTCAAAGCGTTAAGCAGCCGTAGTGTGTTGTGCGATAGGAGCTAGGCCTGGACTTGTACGCGTGTCCTGCTGGCACTCCGAAGATACGTCGCTTCAATGTGCGTCCTGATAACTAGATTACGTTCGAAGCGGGGTAGCGAGCTTCTCTATAATCAACGTGTAGGTCGTCAATACGATCAGCTGATGTCAGAATCGAGCACAGTAGAAGAACAATTTCTATCATGAAAAGATAGATATTCTCTCCGGACAATGCTGGGTGCTCGTCGAACAGCAGTGCTCGATGGAGGAAACAATCGGGGGCTTGGATCCATACGCAAGTCGAAGGCGACCAGAGCACTGGTTTCGTACGTTTAGATGCTGCTTCTAAAAGATTTTACCAGTACCAGCCCTCAATATCTAAAATCAAAAAGCAATACTACGTAGTAGAGAACTTTGCTGTTTTGGAACAAAAATCGATATAATCCAAAATTATATTCCTTGAACAACGAGTTGTTCCACAGGAACTAAGTATTGAACATAGGGTGGTTAATTTATCCGTAATGTATATGCCGATTTTTACGGATATTCTGGAATAGCCTTTTAGAGATGGCTCCAGTGGAGCAACTGGAGGAATATAATTTTGATCATCTCGTTTTTTTGCTGGGAACTAAAGTTCTAGTGCTACAGACCGGAACCACAGACGTGACTGCTCGCTGGTTAGTCGTAAACTTTTGATTAAAATTGGCATGGCTACGGACTCTGTTGTACGGAGCATCCTACATTGCTGCCACGTCACTCGGACTTGATTGCACTTTCGCGAGCTCCTCGACACGGGGGTCAACTCACTTTAAGGAACAGATGCCTCAATCGTCAATATCCTGCACCACAGTACCCGATCGCCAAGTTGGCCTACTTCCTGCACCACAGTACCCGATCGCCAAGTTGGCCTACTTGGCCAACTTGGCTGCAGACTCAGGATCAAGTAGACGAACTGCAAATCTCTGGCGACTACCTTCTGGCGATGCCACTGGAGTGCGCCGTGTGGTGGATTATCAAGAAGCTCGCTACCCCGCTTCGAACGTAATCTAGTTATCAGGACGCACATTGAAGCGACGTATCTTCGGAGTGCCAGCAGGACACGCGTACAAGTCCAGGCCTAGCTCCTATCGCACAACACACTACGGCTGCTTAACGCTTTGACGGACATCCCCTCTTTCATTCTCGAATTTACACTCGACTTCACACCCCACCCCCACTAAGAAACCATGGTCTACACGATTGTCGTCAACCTGCACGCCAAGGATGGCAAGGACGTCGAGGAGCAGCTGCGCGCCAAGCTGGCCGAGGCCTCGCAGACCTACTCGAAGGACGCCGGCGTCATCGGCTGGCTCCCATGCAGAACACCAGCGACGCGCGCAAGTGGACCATCGTCGAGCGCTACGACCAGGAGAGCGTACGTACACTATCGATCGATCACTTCCGCTGCATACAGTGGTGGTGCCATGCACTAGGTGCTCGGCGTCGGTCGACGTGACTTGAGACTGATTGTTTTTGCTTGCTTGTTTCTGGTCAATGTTCATGCGGCGATACTACGACACAGAGCGTGGCGCACCACCGTGAGAACCCGGAGTACAAGGCGTTCGCTGGTGCCTTGATCCCGCTGCTGGAGAACGGCCAGGAGAGCATCGACGTGCACCAGTTCAAGGAGCTGTAGACGTCGTCTGCCGGCACCGACAGGCTCCAATGACGGCGTATTACGAGACGTGCAGCACACTCGCGACAACATGGAACGTTGCACGATGCTCAATTGGCAGCGACAGACTCGCAGTGGCGGATACTTCTTGTGAAGTCAACCCCATTCACTCAGTTTCGGCGCTGCCTTGCGCGTTCTCCGTACGATAAGCGTAGATACCCCACGAACTAAAAATAACAACACACAAAGATGTCTGCAGCGTGACTTGAGCGATGTTGCGTTTGTTTCCTTGCACCGAACGAGTGGCTTATCACTGTTGGTTGGTTTTTGGTTCGGATCATCCGCGAAGGAGTATAATAGTTGGAGTGATTTTGCGTTGTACATGCACTTGAAGTATACGTAATACATGTACGAGGTGCCGGAGACAGTATGAGAGGACATAATATGCCCAACGGGCATGTGCAGCGAACACACTGACGTTGATTCATGCTCCTGACACGTGTTTCGGCGTCAGCGATGAAGAGAGGCCGTCAGATGCAGGAAGCATGGCACGATTCTTCTCCTGTAACTCTATAGAAGATCGCTTCCGAGAGGTATGTAGGTCTTGAGCATTACGCGCACCCATCCAAGCTACTATTATAGTACTACATCGTACTTTAATAACGTCTTCGTCTTGCTTCGCGTTTATTGTAGCACAACCGGACACTGTGCTAGATTTGAACGCACGCATCCGTCTAGACAGTGATCACCTCATGCAGCGCTACTGGAACGCCCTCTTGCTTCTTGACACAGGTACGACGTTCCGCCTTCAACAGTAAGTTAATTATTGGTGATCTCGGGGCCGACGAACAGTGTTCATGGATCCTCCAGCAGAGGCACGTATCTCGGTTATAATTTCATGTCTTCCAACACAATTGCCGCAGTCGCTTATTTCGTGTACAGATAACTGTTCTAGCCCGTAAAAGCAAACCATACTTTGCAACGCCCAGCTCAGCCAGCTTCGTTTGTGTGTTGTTATTTTTTAGTTCGTGGGGTATCTACGCTTATCGTACGGAGAACGCGCAAGGCAGCGCCGAAACTGAGCGAATGGGGTTGACTTCACAAGAAGTATCCGCCACTGCGAGCTGTCGCTGCCAATTGAGCATCGTGCGACGTTCCATGTTGTCGCGAGTGTGCTGCACGTCTCGTAATACGCCGTCATTGGAGCCTGTCGGTGCCGGCAGACGACGTCTACAGCTCCTTGAACTGGTGCACGTCGATGCTCTCCTGGCCGTTCTCCAGCAGCGGGATCAAGGCACCAGCGAACGCCTTGTACTCCGGGTTCTCACGGTGGTGCGCCACGCTCTGTGTCGTAGTATCGCCGCATGAACATTGACCAGAAACAAGCAAGCAAAAACAATCAGTCTCAAGTCACGTCGACCGACGCCGAGCACCTAGTGCATGGCACCACCACTGTATGCAGCGGAAGTGATCGATCGATAGTGTACGTACGCTCTCCTGGTCGTAGCGCTCGACGATGGTCCACTTGCGCGCGTCGCTGGTGTTCTGCATGGGGAGCCAGCCGATGACGCCGGCGTCCTTCGAGTAGGTCTGCGAGGCCTCGGCCAGCTTACGCGCAGCTGCTCCTCGACGTCCTTGCCATCCTTGGCGTGCAGGTTGACGACAATCGTGTAGACCATGGTTTCTTAGTGGGGTGGGGTGTGAAGTCGAGTGTAAATTCGAGAATGAAAGAGGATGTCCGTCAAAGCGTTAAGCAGCCGTAGTGTGTTGTGCGATAGGAGCTAGGCCTGGACTTGTACGCGTGTCCTGCTGGCACTCCGAAGATACGTCGCTTCAATGTGCGTCCTGATAACTAGATTACGTTCGAAGCGGGGTAGCGAGCTTCTCTATAATCAACGTGTAGGTCGTCAATACGATCAGCTGATGTCAGAATCGAGCACAGTAGAAGAACAATTTCTATCATGAAAAGATAGATATTCTCTCCGGACAATGCTGGGTGCTCGTCGAACAGCAGTGCTCGATGGAGGAAACAATCGGGGGCTTGGATCCATACGCAAGTCGAAGGCGACCAGAGCACTGGTTTCGTACGTTTAGATGCTGCTTCTAAAAGATTTTACCAGTACCAGCCCTCAATATCTAAAATCCTCAAAAAGCAATACTACGTAGTAGAGAACTTTGCTGTTTTGGAACAAAATCGATATAATCCAAAATTATATTCCTTGAACAACGAGTTGTTCCACAGGAACTAAGTATTGGAACATAGGGTGGTTAATTTATCCGTAATGTATATGCCGATTTTTACGGATATTCTGGAATAGCCTTTTAGAGATGGCTCCAGTGGAGCAACTGGAGGAATATAATTTTGGATCATCTCGTTTTTGCTGGGAACTAAAGTTCTAGTGCTACAGACCGGAACCACAGACGTGACTGCTCGCTGGTTAGTCGTAAACTTTTGATTAAAATTGGCATGGCTACGGACTCTGTTGTACGGAGCATCCTACATTGCTGCCACGTCACTCGGACTTGATTGCACTTTCGCGAGCTCCTCGACACGGGGGTCAACTCACTTTAAGGAACAGATGCCTCAATCGTCAATATCCTGCACCACAGTACCCGATCGCCAAGTTGGCCTACTTCCTGCACCACAGTACTGATCGCCAAGTTGGCCTACTTGGCCAACTTGGCTGCAGACTCAGGATCAAGTAGACGAACTGCAAATCTCTGGCGACTACCTTCTGGCGATGCCACTGGAGTGCGCCGTGTGGTGGATTATCAAGAAGCTCGCTACCCCGCTTCGAACGTAATCTAGTTATCAGGACGCACATTGAAGCGACGTATCTTCGGAGTGCCAGCAGGACACGCGTACAAGTCCAGGCCTAGCTCCTATCGCACAACACACTACGGCTGCTTAACGCTTTGACGGACATCCCCTCTTTCATTCTCGAATTTACACTCGACTTCACACCCCACCCCCACTAAGAAACCATGGTCTACACGATTGTCGTCAACCTGCACGCCAAGGATGGCAAGGACGTCGAGGAGCAGCTGCGCGCCAAGCTGGCCGAGGCCTCGCAGACCTACTCGAAGGACGCCGGCGTCATCGGCTGGCTCCCCATGCAGAACACCAGCGACGCGCGCAAGTGGACCATCGTCGAGCGCTACGACCAGGAGAGCGTACGTACACTATCGATCGATCACTTCCGCTGCATACAGTGGTGGTGCCATGCACTAGGTGCTCGGCGTCGGTCGACGTGACTTGAGACTGATTGTTTTTGCTTGCTTGTTTCTGGTCAATGTTCATGCGGCGATACTACGACACAGAGCGTGGCGCACCACCGTGAGAACCCGGAGTACAAGGCGTTCGCTGGTGCCTTGATCCCGCTGCTGGAGAACGGCCAGGAGAGCATCGACGTGCACCAGTTCAAGGAGCTGTAGACGTCGTCTGCCGGCACCGACAGGCTCCAATGACGGCGTATTACGAGACGTGCAGCACACTCGCGACAACATGGAACGTCGCACGATGCTCAATTGGCAGCGACAGACTCGCAGTGGCGGATACTTCTTGTGAAGTCAACCCCATTCACTCAGTTTCGGCGCTGCCTTGCGCGTTCTCCGTACGATAAGCGTAGATACCCCACGAACTAAAAAATAACAACACACAAAGATGTCTGCAGCGTGACTTGAGCGATGTTGCGTTTGTTTCCTTTGCACCGAACGAGTGGCTTATCACTGTTGGTTGGTTTTTGGTTCGGATCATCCGCGAAGGAGTATAATAGTTGGAGTGATTTTGCGTTGTACATGCACTTGAAGTATACGTAATACATGTACGAGGTGCCGGAGACAGTATGAGAGGACATAATATGCCCAACGGGCATGTGCAGCGAACACACTGACGTTGATTCATGCTCCTGACACGTGTTTCGGCGTCAGCGATGAAGAGAGGCCGTCAGATGCAGGAAGCATGGCACGATTCTTCTCCTGTAACTCTATAGAAGATCGCTTCCGAGAGGTATGTAGGTCTTGAGCATTACGCGCACCCATCCAAGCTACTATTATAGTACTACATCGTACTTTAATAACGTCTTCGTCTTGCTTCGCGTTTATTGTAGCACAACCGGACACTGTGCTAGATTTGAACGCACGCATCCGTCTAGACAGTGATCACCTCATGCAGCGCTACTGGAACGCCCTCTCTTGCTTGACACAGGTACGACGTTCCGCCTTCAACAGTAAGTTAATTATTGGTGATCTCGGGGCCGACGAACAGTGTTCATGGATCCCCTCCAGCAGAGGCACGTATCTCGGTTATAATTTCATGTCTTCCAACACAATTGCCGCAGTCGCTTATTTCGTGTACAGATAACTGTTCTAGCCCGTAAGAGCAAACCATACTTTGCAACGCCCAGCTCAGCCAGCTTCGTTTGTGTGTTGTTATTTTTTAGTTCGTGGGGTATCTACGCTTATCGTACGGAGAACGCGCAAGGCAGCGCCGAAACTGAGCGAATGGGGTTGACTTCACAAGAAGTATCCGCCACTGCGAGTCTGTCGCTGCCAATTGAGCATCGTGCGACGTTCCATGTTGTCGCGAGTGTGCTGCACGTCTCGTAATACGCCGTCATTGGAGCCTGTCGGTGCCGGCAGACGACGTCTACAGCTCCTTGAACTGGTGCACGTCGATGCTCTCCTGGCCGTTCTCCAGCAGCGGGATCAAGGCACCAGCGAACGCCTTGTACTCCGGGTTCTCACGGTGGTGCGCCACGCTCTGTGTCGTAGTATCGCCGCATGAACATTGACCAGAAACAAGCAAGCAAAAACAATCAGTCTCAAGTCACGTCGACCGACGCCGAGCACCTAGTGCATGGCACCACCACTGTATGCAGCGGAAGTGATCGATCGATAGTGTACGTACGCTCTCCTGGTCGTAGCGCTCGACGATGGTCCACTTGCGCGCGTCGCTGGTGTTCTGCATGGGGAGCCAGCCGATGACGCCGGCGTCCTTCGAGTAGGTCTGCGAGGCCTCGGCCAGCTTGGCGCGCAGCTGCTCCTCGACGTCCTTGCCATCCTTGGCGTGCAGGTTGACGACAATCGTGTAGACCATGGTTTCTTAGTGGGGGGGTGTGAAGTCGAGTGTAAATTCGAGAATGAAAGAGGGGATGTCCGTCAAAGCGTTAAGCAGCCGTAGTGTGTTGTGCGATAGGAGCTAGGCCTGGACTTGTACGCGTGTCCTGCTGGCACTCCGAAGATACGTCGCTTCAATGTGCGTCCTGATAACTAGATTACGTTCGAAGCGGGGTAGCGAGCTTCTTGATAATCCACCACACGGCGCACTCCAGTGGCATCGCCAGAAGGTAGTCGCCAGAGATTTGCAGTTCGTCTACTTGATCCTGAGTCTGCAGCCAAGTTGGCCAAGTAGGCCAACTTGGCGATCGGGTACTGTGGTGCAGGAAGTAGGCCAACTTGGCGATCGGGTACTGTGGTGCAGGATATTGACGATTGAGGCATCTGTTCCTTAAAGTGAGTTGACCCCGTGTCGAGGAGCTCGCGAAAGTGCAATCAAGTCCGAGTGACGTGGCAGCAATGTAGGATGCTCCGTACAACAGAGTCCGTAGCCATGCCAATTTTAATCAAAAGTTTACGACTAACCAGCGAGCAGTCACGTCTGTGGTTCCGGTCTGTAGCACTAGAACTTTAGTTCCCAGCAAAAACGAGATGATCCAAAATTATATTCCTCCAGTTGCTCCACTGGAGCCATCTCTAAAAGGCTATTCCAGAATATCCGTAAAAATCGGCATATACATTACGGATAAATTAACCACCCTATGTTCCAATACTTAGTTCCTGTGGAACAACTCGTTGTTCCAAGGAATATAATTTTGGATTATATCGATTTTTGTTCCAAAACAGCAAAGTTCTCTACTACGTAGTATTGCTTTTTGAGGATTTTCGATATTGAGGGCTGGTACTGGTAAAATCTTTAGAAGCAGCATCTAAACGTACGAAACCAGTGCTCTGGTCGCCTTCGACTTGCGTATGGATCCAAGCCCCCGATTGTTTCCTCCATCGAGCACTGCTGTTCGACGAGCACCCAGCATTGTCCGGAGAGAATATCTATCTTTTCATGATAGAAATTGTTCTTCTACTGTGCTCGATTCTGACATCAGCTGATCGTATTGACGACCTACACGTTGATTATAGAGAAGCTCGCTACCCCGCTTCGAACGTAATCTAGTTATCAGGACGCACATTGAAGCGACGTATCTTCGGAGTGCCAGCAGGACACGCGTACAAGTCCAGGCCTAGCTCCTATCGCACAACACACTACGGCTGCTTAACGCTTTGACGGACATCCCCTCTTTCATTCTCGAATTTACACTCGACTTCACACCCCACCCCCACTAAGAAACCATGGTCTACACGATTGTCGTCAACCTGCACGCCAAGGATGGCAAGGACGTCGAGGAGCAGCTGCGCGCCAAGCTGGCCGAGGCCTCGCAGACCTACTCGAAGGACGCCGGCGTCATCGGCTGGCTCCCCATGCAGAACACCAGCGACGCGCGCAAGTGGACCATCGTCGAGCGCTACGACCAGGAGAGCGTACGTACACTATCGATCGATCACTTCCGCTGCATACAGTGGTGGTGCCATGCACTAGGTGCTCGGCGTCGGTCGACGTGACTTGAGACTGATTGTTTTTGCTTGCTTGTTTCTGGTCAATGTTCATGCGGCGATACTACGACACAGAGCGTGGCGCACCACCGTGAGAACCCGGAGTACAAGGCGTTCGCTGGTGCCTTGATCCCGCTGCTGGAGAACGGCCAGGAGAGCATCGACGTGCACCAGTTCAAGGAGCTGTAGACGTCGTCTGCCGGCACCGACAGGCTCCAATGACGGCGTATTACGAGACGTGCAGCACACTCGCGACAACATGGAACGTCGCACGATGCTCAATTGGCAGCGACAGACTCGCAGTGGCGGACACTTCTTGTGAAGTCAACCCCATTCGCTCAGTTTCGGCGCTGCCTTGCGCGTTCTCCGTACGATAAGCGTAGATACCCCACGAACTAAAAATAACAACACACAAAGATGTCTGCAGCGTGACTTGAGCGATGTTGCGTTTGTTTCCTTTGCACCGAACGAGTGGCTTATCACTGTTGGTTGGTTTTTGGTTCGGATCATCCGCGAAGGAGTATAATAGTTGAGTGATTTTGCGTTGTACATGCACTTGAAGTATACGTAATACATGTACGAGGTGCCGGAGACAGTATGAGAGGACATAATATGCCCAACGGGCATGTGCAGCGAACACACTGACGTTGATTCATGCTCCTGACACGTGTTTCGGCGTCAGCGATGAAGAGAGGCCGTCAGATGCAGGAAGCATGGCACGATTCTTCTCCTGTAACTCTATAGAAGATCGCTTCCGAGAGGTATGTAGGTCTTGAGCATTACGCGCACCCATCCAAGCTACTATTATAGTACTACATCGTACTTTAATAACGTCTTCGTCTTGCTTCGCGTTTATTGTAGCACAACCGGACACTGTGCTAGATTTGAACGCACGCATCCGTCTAGACAGTGATCACCTCATGCAGCGCTACTGGAACGCCCTCTTGCTTCTTGACACAGGTACGACGTTCCGCCTTCAACAGTAAGTTAATTATTGGTGATCTCGGGGCCGACGAACAGTGTTCATGGATCCCCTCCAGCAGAGGCACGTATCTCGGTTATAATTTCATGTCTTCCAACACAATTGCCGCAGTCGCTTATTTCGTGTACAGATAACTGTTCTAGCCCGTAAGAGCAAACCATACTTTGCAACGCCCAGCTCAGCCAGCTTCGTTTGTGTGTTGTTATTTTTTAGTTCGTGGGGTATCTACGCTTATCGTACGGAGAACGCGCAAGGCAGCGCCGAAACTGAGTGAATGGGGTTGACTTCACAAGAAGTATCCGCCACTGCGAGTCTGTCGCTGCCAATTGAGCATCGTGCAACGTTCCATGTTGTCGCGAGTGTGCTGCACGTCTCGTAATACGCCGTCATTGGAGCCTGTCGGTGCCGGCAGACGACGTCTACAGCTCCTTGAACTGGTGCACGTCGATGCTCTCCTGGCCGTTCTCCAGCAGCGGGATCAAGGCACCAGCGAACGCCTTGTACTCCGGGTTCTCACGGTGGTGCGCCACGCTCTGTGTCGTAGTATCGCCGCATGAACATTGACCAGAAACAAGCAAGCAAAAACAATCAGTCTCAAGTCACGTCGACCGACGCCGAGCACCTAGTGCATGGCACCACCACTGTATGCAGCGGAAGTGATCGATCGATAGTGTACGTACGCTCTCCTGGTCGTAGCGCTCGACGATGGTCCACTTGCGCGTCGCTGGTGTTCTGCATGGGGAGCCAGCCGATGACGCCGGCGTCCTTCGAGTAGGTCTGCGAGGCCTCGGCCAGCTTGGCGCGCAGCTGCTCCTCGACGTCCTTGCCATCCTTGGCGTGCAGGTTGACGACAATCGTGTAGACCATGGTTTCTTAGTGGGGTGGGGTGTGAAGTCGAGTGTAAATTCGAGAATGAAAGAGGGGATGTCCGTCAAAGCGTTAAGCAGCCGTAGTGTGTTGTGCGATAGGAGCTAGGCCTGACTTGTACGCGTGTCCTGCTGGCACTCCGAAGATACGTCGCTTCAATGTGCGTCCTGATAACTAGATTACGTTCGAAGCGGGTAGCGAGCTTCTTGATAATCCACCACACGGCGCACTCCAGTGGCATCGCCAGAAGGTAGTCGCCAGAGATTTGCAGTTCGTCTACTTGATCCTGATTTTTTAGTTCGTGGGGTATCTACGCTTATCGTACGGAGAACGCGCAAGGCAGCGCCGAAACTGAGTGAATGGGGTTGACTTCACAAGAAGTATCCGCCACTGCGAGTCTGTCGCTGCCAATTGAGCATCGTGCGATGTTCCATGTTGTCGCGAGTGTGCTGCACGTCTCGTAATACGCCGTCATTGGAGCCTGTCGGTGCCGGCAGACGACGTCTACAGCTCCTTGAACTGGTGCACGTCGATGCTCTCCTGGCCGTTCTCCAGCAGCGGGATCAAGGCACCAGCGAACGCCTTGTACTCCGGGTTCTCACGGTGGTGCGCCACGCTCTGTGTCGTAGTATCGCCGCATGAACATTGACCAGAAACAAGCAAGCAAAAACAATCAGTCTCAAGTCACGTCGACCGACGCCGAGCACCTAGTGCATGGCACCACCACTGTATGCAGCGGAAGTGATCGATCGATAGTGTACGTACGCTCTCCTGGTCGTAGCGCTCGACGATGGTCCACTTGCGCGCGTCGCTGGTGTTCTGCATGGGGAGCCAGCCGATGACGCCGGCGTCCTTCGAGTAGGTCTGCGAGGCCTCGGCCAGCTTGGCGCGCAGCTGCTCCTCGACGTCCTTGCCATCCTTGGCGTGCAGGTTGACGACAATCGTAGACCATGGTTTCTTAGTGGGGGTGGGGTGTGAAGTCGAGTGTAAATTCGAGAATGAAAGAGGGGATGTCCGTCAAAGCGTTAAGCAGCCGTAGTGTGTTGTGCGATAGGAGCTAGGCCTGGACTTGTACGCGTCCTGCTGGCACTCCGAAGATACGTCGCTTCAATGTGCGTCCTGATAACTAGATTACGTTCGAAGCGGGGTAGCGAGCTTGATAATCCACCACACGGCGCACCCAGTGGCATCGCCAGAAGGTAGTCGCCAGAGATTTGCAGTTCGTCTACTTGATCCTGAGTCTGCAGCCAAGTTGGCCAAGTAGGCCAACTTGGCGATCGGGTACTGTGGTGCAGGAAGTAGGCCAACTTGGCGATCGGGTACTGTGGTGCAGGATATTGACGATTGAGGCATCTGTTCCTTAAAGTGAGTTGACCCCGTGTCGAGGAGCTCGCGAAAGTGCAATCAAGTCCGAGTGACGTGGCAGCAATGTAGGATGCTCCGTACAACAGAGTCCGTAGCCATGCCAATTTTAATCAAAAGTTTACGACTAACCAGCGAGCAGTCACGTCTGTGGTTCCGGTCTGTAGCACTAGAACTTTAGTTCCCAGCAAAAACGAGATGATCCAAAATTATATTCCTCCAGTTGCTCCACTGGAGCCATCTCTAAAAGGCTATTCCAGAATATCCGTAAAAATCGGCATATACATTACGGATAAATTAACCACCCTATGTTCCAATACTTATTCCTGTGGAACAACTCGTTGTTCCAAGGAATATAATTTTGGATTATATCGATTTTTGTTCCAAAACAGCAAAGTTCTCACTACGTAGTATTGCTTTTTGAGGATTTTAGATATTGAGGGCTGGTACTGGTAAAATCTTTTAGAAGCAGCATCTAAACGTACGAAACCAGTGCTCTGGTCGCCTTCGACTTGCGTATGGATCCAAGCCCCCGATTGTTTCTCCATCGAGCACTGCTGTTCGACGAGCACCCAGCATTGTCCGGAGAGAATATCTATCTTTTCATGATAGAAATTGTTCTTCTACTGTGCTCGATTCTGACATCAGCTGATCGTATTGACGACCTACACGTTGATTATAGAGAAGCTCGCTACCCCGCTTCGAACGTAATCTAGTTATCAGGACGCACATTGAAGCGACGTATCTTCGGAGTGCCAGCAGGACACGCGTACAAGTCCAGGCCTAGCTCCTATCGCACAACACACTACGGCTGCTTAACGCTTTGACGGACATCCCTCTTTCATTCTCGAATTTACACTCGACTTCACACCCCACCCCCACTAAGAAACCATGGTCTACACGATTGTCGTCAACCTGCACGCCAAGGATGGCAAGGACGTCGAGGAGCAGCTGCGCGCCAAGCTGGCCGAGGCCTCGCAGACCTACTCGAAGGACGCCGGCGTCATCGGCTGGCTCCCCATGCAGAACACCAGCGACGCGCGCAAGTGGACCATCGTCGAGCGCTACGACCAGGAGAGCGTACGTACACTATCGATCGATCACTTCCGCTGCATACAGTGGTGGTGCCATGCACTAGGTGCTCGGCGTCGGTCGACGTGACTTGAGACTGATTGTTTTTGCTTGCTTGTTTCTGGTCAATGTTCATGCGGCGATACTACGACACAGAGCGTGGCGCACCACCGTGAGAACCCGGAGTACAAGGCGTTCGCTGGTGCCTTGATCCCGCTGCTGGAGAACGGCCAGGAGAGCATCGACGTGCACCAGTTCAAGGAGCTATAGACGTCGTCTGCCGGCACCGACAGGCTCCAATGACGGCGTATTACGAGACGTGCAGCACACTCGCGACAACATGGAACGTTGCACGATGCTCAATTGGCAGCGACAGACTCGCAGTGGCGGATACTTCTTGTGAAGTCAACCCCATTCACTCAGTTTCGGCGCTGCCTTGCGCGTTCTCCGTACGATAAGCGTAGATACCCCACGAACTAAAAATAACAACACACAAACGAAGCTGGCTGAGCTTGAAAGAAGCGACTGCGGCAATTGTGTTGGAAGACGAAAACTCTCAGCTACTCGACGTGCACGGGCTTGCTCGTGTCCAGCTCATTGAACTGGTGGATCTCCAGAGGCTGGTCCAGAAGCGGGCCCATGTAGACCCAAAAGCAGCGTAGTACGGGTTCGCCTGGTGGATCTTCAGGCTCTGCTCGAACAACAAAACCAATGAGTCTCACCTTACCACTGTGTTCCTTCCCATCAATGCACCACGTACTTCCTGACGCTCGTAGCGCTCGACGATAGTCCACTTGCGGCTGTCAACGTGGTCCTGCATGACGTGCCAGCCGATGACCTCGGCGTCCTTCATGTAAGTCTGCGAGGCTTCGACCAGCTTGTTGTGGATCTTTTCCTCGACGTCCTTGCCTTCCTTCGAGTGCAGGTGAACAACGAGCGTGTAGACCATCTTGTTATATTGAGGATACCCTTGGTGCTTCTTGTCGGGAAATTGAGGAATGACGTAGCAAATCGACACTGCTATTAATACTGTATTGTGGTTGAACTGCGGCTGGATGGCGCATACAAACCTGTTTACGCGTCCTTTATTCATGTGTACCGGTACCCAGCCACCAGCATGAGTGAGACAGCTGCCCATTGTCAAAGACGAGATGGTTGACGCCTTGATCAACGTGTCTGTGGGCTATTAATACCAACACTGCTGTCCGGTTCTTTGATGAAGTCAACCTAATTTGCTACACGAAGCAGTAGTAATACCTGTACAAACGGCGTGCCTTCATCGTACCAATCTCCCCTACGCAATTCTCACAACATTAACGCCGACGCCGCCAAAAAGGCAAACAACTCGTTCACTCAAACTGTTGCTACACAAACGTACGTGTTATTCAGTTGTTTTTCTCTCGTAATTATCTGCTCGCGTGCGCTCGTGGTCGCACGCGAAGGCCTCTACTAGGACTCTACTAAGAAGATCCCTCCAAACGCCAGCGACCTGCACCAAAACTGACCGCACCGACCGCGAAGACTCGTCCAGCACACGTCATTCGACTCGCACTTGATAGGTGACAGCCGCATCGGCCAATTCCGCAGTTCACTCCGTCTCGAGGGACCGCTCATACGCCCAAAGACGCTTACTCGACGTGAGGCTTGCTCGTGTCAGCTCGTTGAAGCGGCGCAGGTCCATGGGCTGGTCCAGCAGCGGCATGACGGGTCGAACGTCTTCCAGTACGGGTTGCCCAGTGGTACTTCTGGCTGCTCAGCGCTCGACGATGCACCACCTGCGCGGTCCTCGTGGTCCTGCATCACGTGCCAGCCGACGGTCTCATGTCCTTGAGTACACCTGCGAGGCCTCGATGAGCTTGTTGCGCAGCTTCTCCTCGACTTCCTTGCCTCCTTGGCGTACAGGTGGACGACGATCGTAGACCATTGCGGCTAGTTGGTGGTGGGTGGTGCTTGTGAGCTTGTGAGTCAGACATGAAAGTGGTGGGTCAGGAGGAAAGTCTCGCGCCATATCCGGATAGGGCGTGGGGAGAGGGGTTCCGCTTGGGGCTGCTACGTCATTGAAGAAGCGAGGGCATCGTGGATACGCAAATATCCGGCGTTGAGTTAACTTCAGACTTGAACTTCAGAAACCCTCTCAAGCTACAACCTGTCATAGCTGTTGGTGTGAATAGAGCGATTAAATAATATTCAGACGTTATTACCGTAGATATGATTCTCGACGCGATGTGCGTGTGTTCTGATTTGCTTGATACTCAGTATCGCGTACAAAAGGCTTCTAAATCTGAAACGCCAGATCGGGATTGACGGCTCCCCTTGAGTCAAGCAGCTGTCAGGCTCTGGTGAAACCACGGCCGTGTCCACGGCACGACTCGCAGGAATAGATAGCACCTACGCCGTGGATTTCGGGGTCGCAGCAGAACAACCAATCTTGGCTCTGCGGAAGCTCGTCATAGGTTATGACTTATGACTCATAACGTTCACCGCTGGATGCTCGGCTGTAAGACTAACCTGCGGGTTGAAGCTCGATTGATGAAGCCATGTGGTGCAACCACAACCCGCAGCTGCTTGACTCAAGGGGGAGCAAATCAATCCCGATCTGGCGTTTCAGATTTAGAAATTGTTTTGTACTTGCATGATACTTAGGTATCAAGCAAATCAGAACACACAGACGCATCGCGTCCTGAGAATCATATCTACGGTAATAACGTCTGAATATTATTTAATCGCTCTATTCACACCAACAGCTATGACAGGTTGTAGAATACAGAGGGTTTCTGAAGTTCAAGTCTGAAGTTAACTCAACGCCGGATACATTTGCGTATCCACGATGCCCTCGCTTCTTCAATGACGTAGCAGCCCCAAGCGGAACCCCTCTCCCCACGCCCCGTATCCGGATATGGCGCGAGACTTTCCTCCTGAGCCCACTTTTCATTTTCCTGTCAAGCTCACAAGCTCACAAGCACCACCCCACCACCAACTAGCCGCAATGGTCTACACGATCGTCGTCCACCTGTACGCCAAGGAGGGCAAGGAAGTCGAGGAGAAGCTGCGCAACAAGCTCATCGAGGCCTCGCAGGTGTACTCCAAGGACATTGAGACCGTCGGCTGGCACGTGATGCAGGACCACGAGGACCCGCGCAAGTGGTGCATCGTCGAGCGCTACGAGCATGAGAGCAGCCAGAAGTACCACTTGGGCAACCCGTACTGGAAGACGTTCGACCCGTACGTCATGCCGCTGCTGGACCAGCCCATGGACCTGCGCCGCTTCAACGAGCTGGACACGAGCAAGCCTGTGCACGTCGAGTAAGCGTCTTTGGGCGTATGAGTAGCGGTCCCTCGAGACGGAGTGAACTGCGGAATTGGCCTCGGGATGCGGAGCTTGTCACCTATCAAGTGCGAGTCGAATGACGTGTGCTGGACGAGGAGTTCGGTGCGGTCAGTTTTGTTGCAGGTCGCTGGCGTTGGAGGGATCTTCTTAGTAGAGTCCTAGTAGAGGCCTTCGTGTGCGACCACGAGCGCACGCGAGCAGATAATTACGAGTGAGAACAACTGTACTACTGAAGTACGTTTTTTTGTGTAGCAACAGTTTGGGTGAATTTCTGGCGAGCGTCATGTAGGAACAGCGCTGATTAGACTTGTTAGATACAGAGCATGCACGTGTCGACTGCACTGGAACCAGCACTCTGTATGCAATTTTCAGAGCAAAACACGAACTGCGGATACCAGTAAGTTGCTGGTATCCGCAGTTCCTGAAAATTACTGGTCAATTGTTTTCTTGACGATGAGGAATATGGCCGAGATCGGATGCGCTGATGTTGAAGCTGTCTACATAGAAAGCGTCGTCGTAAGCATTTTGCATTCGCCCTCCTCGGTCCCACATCACTTTCAATTCTCTGCCTATTGTTAAACGGCGCCAAGGAGATCCACTCGAACATGGTCTACACCATCGTCTGCCACCTGTACGCCAAAGCGGGCAAGGAGATCGAGGAGAAGATCCACACGAAGCTGGTCGAGGCCTCGAGCGTTTACACCAAAGACGAGGGAACCCTCGACTGGCACGTGATGCAGGACCACGCGGACCCGCGCAAGTGGACTATCGTCGAGCGCTACGGGAAGAAGAGCGTATGAAACGTTGTAGATTTCTGGTTTTTGTTGCTGCTTTGTGGTGTAACTGGTTACTGCTATGAACAGAGTCTGAAGATTCACGTTTCCAACCCGTTCTACGCCGCGTTCGGTGCCTACATTGCGCCGCTCCTGGCCAAGAAGCTGGATATCCGTCTGTTCAACGAGCTGGATAAGAGTCGTCTCTAAACGTTGCGCTGACGGCTTTGGAATCCAAATCAACGATTCGTGAAAACACATTTGTGGGGCGCAAGAAGTCTAAACAACACACACACAAAACAATCATGTTACAAAAACTTCCGCTGTTTATTTGTTGGTCACGTCGGACTGCCATTCAAGAGGACGAAGAATTAATACGTTGCTGAGTCGGATACTACATTGGATATCCTGCGTCTGCTGGCAGTACAGGCACCACAACCTGCACATTTGCGGATCATGGCGAGTTGGTTCTGCCTTTCGTGCTACACTGTGAAGTTGTGGCAAAACGTTGGCAGCACAATTTCGGCAACCTTGGTTTGCGAAACAGTCAACTTGTGCACTGTAGACTCTACAGTGCAGCCGCGTAGCCCGCTGGTGTGCCTACAGATCCCTCACCTAGTAGGTGACCTACAGGCTGCCCCGCCTCATCCAGCCGAAAGAAAGGAGAAATGATGCACAATACTTCCGCAAGGACGAGACCACTTGAATCTATCGCATCATCGCCTGTCGTTGGCCTGCACGGTTGTCATCGTTGAATTTGGAGAGAGAATCTCCTCCTTACGCGGTTTGCTTGGTGTAGAGTGCTCTGACATCCATTAGTTGTGCTATAATACAACATGCACTCATAGTACTTATCACGCCTTCTGCATTTACAGAAGCCGAACAGCTTTTCTAGTCGTATCTATTCTAAGATTCGTACAAAGATCATTGCAGCTTTTGGTGCAAACTCTGTTGGTTGGTCAGTACATGTATGAGATCACAAGCGACACAGCTTTTTCTCGCGCTGCACAAGTTGGTCATCTGAAAGCGCAACTGGGCTTGGACCACTGCTGAATCATTCAGCCTGAATGCAAGTCAGGACAGGACCCACCAAAGTATGCTGCTCGTTCACGCAGTACAATCGCTGATAGGCACTGCACATCGTAATGAATCTCTTCGCTTGACTGGCTGCTGGTTGATTGACGCCGACGTGATCACTAGTTGCCCCAGCGCATCACGTTGAGATGGAACCTGTATACATGGCATGGTTTCTATCATTAGCCTTGAACACCGATCAAACCAGACACCACATTGCAATTTTCCGTGCTGGAAGCAAGCTTTTCGATCACCGAGAAACTGGTTCGCTACCGAGACAACATGCTCGCAAGGACTTTATTGGCCGCGATCGTCTTTGCTGAACTTGGTATCGCCTCGTCGACGAGTCTTCGATCGTCCGGTAATTCTCCACGCGTCCTGTCAAGTGCTGCCAACGTCAAGCACATCATGCACTTTTCAGACGTCCACCTGAATATCTCGGAGTCGCTGAATGCCACAGAGTTCGTGGAGATGAAATTCACGTATGGAGACGACTCGCCAATCACGCTTCTGACGTCGGCACTCGCGTTCGCGAAGGAATTAATGCCCGACCCCGATTTCTTCCTCTACACGGGCGACCATGTGGCACACGGTGACCTGTCCGACGAGTTCGTGGCCGAGACAGTAGCGACAAATGTCGAGACCATGGCTCAATACTACGCGACCAAAGACAACGACACAAAGCTTGATATCACTGCCCTGATTGGCAACGCCGACACAAGTACGTACAATGTACAATGTTTTTCAAGCGCTTCGAATGGTGAATCGCTAACATCTTTTTCCTCGCAGCTCCCGACTACAGCATGAACGTGACCGATCCAGAAACGGAGGTTAATCCGTCCATCGCACTCATTTCTGCAGCGTGGGAAAATACGCTGTCCAAGTCCAACCTCGACTGGTTTAACAGCCGCGGTTACCTGTCGTATGACCTCGATGACAAGCTGGTTGTCTTGACGCTCAACACGGTGCCCTACTCGGTAAGATGCTGTTGTATGTAATCTTCCAGCGGTGCTACCATCGCACTAGCAGCTTTATCTGACTGTTTGGTATCATGCGATTGCCCTCTTTCAGCCCAGTCATTCTCCAGACACGACGAACATGTCGGACCCGTTCGGGCAGTTTGCCTGGCTCAACGAAACACTATTGGAACTGCGCAACGCTGGCAAGTTCGCGTATGTCGTCGGCCACATCCCTCCCATCATCGACTCATACAGCGGTGCGCAAATGTGGGAAGCCGAGTACATTTCCACGTACAAGGCGATCGTGAGCCAATTCGCAGATATCATCAAGGCGCAGTTCTTCGCCCACGTGCACAGCATCGAGTTCCGTGTGCCGCTTGCGTCGGAGCAGCAGGCCCAACAAGAGACCTATGGCACGGATCTTGTGCCGTTATTCATGTCGGCCGCGATCTCACCGATCTACGACAACAACCCGGCGTTCATGGTCTGGGACTTCGATGCCACCAGGTACGAGGTGCTGGACTTCACAGTGTACGGCTCCAACATCACCACCCAAGAACTCGACTGGAAGCCGCTCTTCAAAGCCAGCACTGAGTACGGCGTAAACTCACTAAGCACGTCGGAGCTCAACGCTTTCGTGGATCGAACTGCGTCGAACTCGACTTTATTGGAGCAGTACTACTACAACTCCAAGGCGCAGTCGTATCTGCAGACGTCGTGCGTGGACGTCGCGTGTCAATCCAAATGGCTGTGCACGACGCAATGGTACACAACATCCGAAGACTTCAATGCGTGCGTATCGGAATTGGAGGCAGGCCGCGCAATACTGTAGTACAAAATATAACGATCCAGGAGTAATGACAAAATACAACAAGGGACGCCACGTTGAAGTGCGTCCCTCGTTTAATCTCAAAATTAGGGACATTGTGTTGTACACACCACTTTCGTATCAGCAAATGACCGCTCTCCATTCTATCATTTTTGCTATCGATGGACGTGGCCTGGAAGTGCTCGGCGGCCTTCGTGCTGGGCGTTGCAGCGCATTATTTCGTGTCCTCGCAGCTTCTGAGCGGCGCGCCGACCCCAAAACTTCAAGTAGCAGCAAGGAGGAGGTTGGCGAACCCCGTCCAGGTCCTCGTCGGGCTCATCGGACGACTGGGAGGACGAGGACGCTTATGTGCCCCACAAGCTAGTTATGTGTGTACGCACTGACCTGAAAATGGGCAAAGGTTAGTACTCTTCTGGATCAACTTTTGGGTATATGATAGCTAATTATGCTGCACTGCCAGGCAAGATCGCGGCGCAGTGCTGCCACGCGACGCTGGGCGCGTACAAGCGAGCGACCAAGCGCACACCTGACGCTGTCCGAGCGTGGGAGATGCTGGGCCAGGCCAAGGTCTGCCTCAAGGTGGACTCGGAGCAGGAGATGCTGGCGCTGGCCGAGAAGGCGGCCGAGCACGGACTCGTCAACTACGTCGTGGTACAGTTCAGTTGTCTGTTGGTGAGTGGAGGTTGAGTGTTGATGGGTTTTGTGTGGCAGGTTGACGCTGGACGGACGCAGATTGCGCCCGAGAGCAAGACGGTGCTGAGTATTGGGCCGGCCCCGCTCAAGGCGATTGACGAAATCACGGGCCACCTCAAGCTCATGTGAGCGTGGTGAATAGGGATAATCCAGGAAGAGATGTCAACTGAGCTGCTGGTGTTTACAGTTAGCTTTCCCTGTCTGCTGTAATGACAGAGTAGGGCGGTCGCTAGAGCGCGGCGACAGGATCGTACTGCGTGCGGCTTTTCAGGACGCCAGCACGTCGTAGTATGTGGACGGTCACAGCAACGCATGTGATGGCGACGGCTGTTGCTAGCGCAGTCACTCCGATTGTCAGGTACACGTCTTTCGCTGTCAGGTCGGAGAGCGAGGAGGTGGACCCGGTAGAAGCGGCTGTGGCCACGTCAACCATCGACTGCGGGGGCTGGTCGTTGCTGAAGCGAGCAGCAGCCATCGTTTGGACAGTATCTACACAGGCCAGAAACTCGCCCTGTGTTGTCCACCATTTGAGCGTGCACAGCGTTTTCGCGTGGCAGACTGCGTCCTTGCAGGGGCGAGCATTGGGCGAGCGGGCCTTCATATTCCAGTAGTAGTCTTCCACCAAGCTCGCGTTCTGCTCAACGCGCTGCACAAAGGCCGAGAGCTCGGACGTCGACAGCGACTTGAGACCGTACGCCTCACTCGCTCGGAACAGGAGCTTCCAGTCAAGCTGCGGGTCGCTCTCGGCGATAGAAGACGCATACACAGCGTAGTCAAGCACGTCGTACGTATCGGTGTCGTAGTCCCAGACCATGAAGGACGGGTTGTTGCCGAAGAGCGGCGAGATCGAGCCCGTAATGTACATCGGCAGCAGCTGGAAAGCGTCATCCTCTCCTGCACCGCCATCGAGCGACTCCACAGGCACACGGAACTCGATACTGTGCACATGACCGAAAAACTGCGCCTTAATCACGTCGGCATACTTGCCGACGATCTTTGTACGCTACGATGTACTTGACGTGCCACTGCGGGTTGCCTCCGTACGAGTCCACAATGGGAGCGATGTGGCCAGCAATGTACGCAAACTTTCCAGCATCCTGCAGCTCAGCAAGTGTCTTGTCCAGCCACTCAAATTGTCCAAACGGATCTGGCTGGTCCGAAGTGTCCGGCAAATGACTCGGCTGCACAGCAACAAAACCATCAGCATTCCAACCTCCAACCTTACAAACACAAGATACGTACCGAGTAGGGTACTGTGTTCAATGTGATCACGTGTAGCTTGTCATCCAGTGGGTAGCTCAGAAATCCTCGTCGGTTCAGCAGGTCCATATTTGCAGATGAGAGCGAGTCCTCCCACACGCTGGAGATGATCTCAATGGACGGGTTCGTCTCCTTCTCCGGGTCCGTCACCTCCATGTGATAGTCCGGATCTGCATCAAAGTACACTAAGTATCTATCCACCAAAAATAACAATAAAAAGTGTCCTTACTCGCGTCCGCATTGCCAATGATGGCCGTGGCTTCCAGTCTTCCGTCCCGACTCTTTGGAGGGTAATAATTCTCCATGGCGTGGACGTTAGTCTCCACTGCTTTTGCAATGTATTCGTCGGTGAATAGACCGTGGGCTGCGTGGTCTCCCGTGTACAGGAAGAGCTCTGGGTCGGCCACCACGTGCGTCTTGGCGAAGACCAGCGCAGACTCGACAAGGGCCAATGGGGCGTCCGCGAAGTAGCGGATGGGGACGCGCGCGTTGTCCGCCGAGGAAAAAGACACCGAGATGTTGAGGTGCACGTCCGAGAAGTGCAGGATGCGCCCGCGGACGCCGTCCCGAGCAGCAGCGCCCAAACGAGTGACGTCAACCTCAGCATTTTTCTAAAATGACTTTCGATAAATCAGGATATTTTGTGAATATTTGTTGGGATGATTGGTAAAGTGGATTTTACAGGAAAGGGAAGTTATTACACTCCGGGTCAAAAGTATACGAACACCCCTACTTTTGCTAATAACTCAGCTTCTAGATGGAGTTGAGAAGTGTGTTTTGGACATGTTGTGTGGGACACGATAATCATCAGTCGTTATGGGTTAACATTGCGGATTTCAGCGATTGAGGGTAGCTCACCATACAAAAACCATTTGGCAGGTGGCCAAAATATACGAACGCTGGAATCTCTTACAAATTCCTATACTAATTGAAACTGGCTCAAAGTGATATTACAAGGATTTGAATGAGGCGAGTTTCCGAGCGTGTTTGTACCCAAAAATGTATGGGTACTTGCTAAGTGGTAAGTAGATCTACTTGACAAGCTTAATACGAACGGAGCGGTGATGCCGACGTGCCGTCTTCCATGTACGAGGAGCTATCGGCAAAATCTCAATCCAGTTGTTTTTGTGTAGCAAATCACACGGATAATATGGCGCTATTAGGCGACCGTCCTTTGGTGTTCATTTCTACCCCAATGTCGCTCCAGCAGTGGTGCTACAGCTACACACTGTGGGGAGTGATACCTACAACAATAAAATGTTGGGGCTGTTGGCTCTTCAATTGCTATTGTCAATTTACGGGCGAACGGAAACTCGCTGCATACAAAATCTCAAGTTGTATCACTTTTAACAGGTTTTCATTTAATATAGAGATTTGTATTGGGATACCAGCGTTCGAATAATTTGGCCATCTGCTGAAAGTGTTTTTTGTATGTGAGCCACCCTATAAAGTGCAAAAACGCGAGTGTTAGGGCCGTTCTTATCAACGGTAGCGTGGTAGCGTTTTCCCTTTTGGTAGCGCGGTCTGACATAAACAGTGCTGTTGTAAGGTAGCGTGCGCTACCAGGCGGTCCCGCGAGTGGTTGCACGGTTGCGCACGCTACCACCGGTAGTCCAGTGTTTTCGAGGTGTTTGATTGGCTAACAAAAATAACAACTTCAACAAAACATAACCTAAATAGACTAACACAAGTTGGCGATGATCTGAGCTCACAGACCAACTTCCAAGACCCAAGGACACCCTAAGCCAGCACCAATCAACTCTCAAGATGGATGGCCGCTCATTATCCGAGTCCAAGGAGGGGTGCGAGCATTTGGAATGACTGCCCTGTTGACGTCGGAGCTTCCGACTACTAGTTTGACATCGATAACTGAAATTTTGTCGTCCCAACCCCTCAAGACCCACAACAGTCGTCGGGTGCGTCCAAAATACCTGCAAATACGCCTACAATCAGTCGTCAGTCGTTCGAGGGTGTGACTCTATCCGACGTGGTTGTCAAAGATGAAGAATATGAGCACCAAGAGACGATATGTACGCGAAAGACGGTTGCTTCAATCAAGGGCATTTCTGTTGGTGAAATACGGCACGGGAATTACGTGCAATTTATAAATCCCTTGCAGTAACTGGTTATAAGAACAAAAGAAGGCCGTCATGGCAAACTTGATCGCGTTGAAGACACTCAACGAGGACGTGTACGACAACTTCTTCAGTCCGCCATCTAAGAAGCCTAGGATTCCTAACAAGCAAGCGCAATGCCCATTTCGACTCCTCAACATCATTTTTAGCGATACGTTTGCAGAGCGCTTTTCTCGACCCTGTGACTCCGCTACTCGTCAGGATCTGGACGCTCGCGTTTCTAAACAGACTTCATTTTGGACGGATGTCCGTGCAGCTTTATTGACGAGAGTGACGAGCATTTCGGCAAACTGCAGTTCAGCCATTTCTCCCTGGATGAAATGGGCATTGATCCGTCAACGGTTGTGCCGCACGAATGAAAAAAACCGCGACGTATCTATCTTCACCAAAGGTTACAAAGTGGCACTTACGCACTTCACGGCGTCTGGCAACCACCAACCGGACTTTTATCACTACTGTGGTGGTCAACTGGATGTACTTTACCTACATCTACATCTTGCTCATCGCCCTTCCCTCACAGGACACATCCAAGCTGACCTTCCCGACGGTACATTTTTCGACTGCGAGGTTGATGTTCCAGTATCGACTGCTGATAAGCCCGACAGAAAATTAAAATCGAATTCTCCGTCCGTAGCTGATGCCATCATAGAATATGTTCACAGCACCACGCGATCGGAAGGTGCAACGCAGAGGCTAGTTTTTATGAAAAAACGTGACGAGCGCGAAGAGGCCAAGGGGATGCGGGATCAAGTTAAAGCAGAACAGGAGATGTCACTGCTTCGCTTTCAAGAATGGACGAGAATTTCGGATCGTATCCGTGCGCTGAGTCGTGAGCTACGACAAGAAGACGACCCCGAAGCTATCGCCGACCTTCATTCTGAAATCAAGCAACTAAAGCACAAGAAGGATTCAATCAATATTATCTAGGTACAGTCGATTCACTCGACCGATCATGCTTTCTACCAAATTTCAATTTTTTAACGTTTTTTCTTGTTCCTCGAAAGGTTGTAGTGAGGTCTAGCCAAGGCAAGATCCTTGATGTGGCGTACTACCCGATCTCGAATGATGGACACACCAGGACTGTCAATAACGACGGTGTCGCTTGGTAAATAACCTTTATCGAGAACTCTTCCAGTAGACAGTGGGTCAACTGCATCCAGCACGATTGTGTCGGGCCTCTCAGACACTACGAAATTATGGAGCCTACCAATCGATATTATTATTCTCCCAACGTTAGCAAGCTTGACCTGCAGCGGTCGACGCAGAATTCGCCACTTCGTCGTCATCAAACCAAAAGCCTGCTCAATCTTGATCCTCAATTGACTTAAATTAAAAATTATATGCGTCATTGTGAGGGTTTTCACGATGGAATCCGGAAAATGGGGTGATCAGGTGCTCACCAGGTATGTATGCGTTGTCACCGATGATATATTTGCCAATTGGCAGCTTCTCCACGAGACCTGCTGCACTCGTTTTACTGAACGCACGAACATCGTTTGCTCCGCCAGGTGCAGAGACACACATGAACGTGAATCTACTCAGGTGATCACATACGGCTTGTACGTTCACCCCAACGGCTTGGTAGTGTCCAGAAAAATAGGACGAAACATTGCCGGTTTCCGTTGTCGAGGGAGTTTTAATCCGTACCAACATCCCGTCCACACAACCAATACAGCCATTGAGCACTCCGTATGAACTATAAATAGTGAAGTCGGCAGCAGTTCTCGTCAGTTCTGCGTTGGTCTTGGGGAAGTGCATGTCTAACGCCTTGCAGGATAAAACCGCTTTAATTGCCAGGTGCAGAACCCGATAAAACGAAGCCACGCTGATTTCGGCAATAGCGCGTACATCCAAGTAGCCCCCAGCCAGCCATCGAAGTAGACAATGCAGCACGATTTCTCGAGCAATAGGTTCGACCCCTGAGGGCCTTATCGCCCGAGACTGGTCGACGCAGATATCATTTCCGAGAAGAGACAGTAACTTTTGAATGACACGACACTCATTCGGTACGCGATTCCAACTGCTGAACACGTTCACCCCACTGCAATCGCTGTCGAAAACGCGTTCTCCACGGCTACAGAGCCCTTCGTTCAGTATGACGAAACGCATGACCAACAGCCCTTGCTCATCGTCAGAATCAAACTCTGCGTCGTCATCCATATCGTCGGAATCCCAAACTGTCTCCATGATTTTTGGCTTGTCAGCGTTGTTTGCGTTTGTAAAATGACAATACCTATCGCAACATTTAGACACGCTACGGCAGGGGGCGATAAGAATGAAAAGTTGCGCGGGGAGAATTTTGTCATATGTCTGGTAGCGCACGCTACCGCGCAACCGAATGATAAGAACGGCCCTTAGTGCATGCCAGCTCTATCTCAGCGCATTCTGGAACGCGTGTCAAAACCGCACCTTAAAATGATAAAAATTGACCAAGTAACGGGAACTCGTACGGGTGTTCGTTTACTTTTGTAATACTGACAAGAAACGTGAGAGGTCGAGTTCATCAAGATCGATCGCATTTTTGCTCTCAACCACGACATTTTTCCGATCCAATCTGGATGCATAGTTCACAGAATGCCGTCACGCTCGACAAAATTCTCCGCGTCTAATTTGAACCGAACCTGCATTGCGAATCCTGACCAAGCTGAGAAGAACTGAAGCTTGGGCTAGTAAATAGAAATATGTACCGAATGAAATCAGTACCTGCGAGGAATGTGGACTTGCTCACCAAATCTTTGCCTTACATCGCCCACCAATTTGTCGATTACCATAGACACTTCAGACATGATACTTCAGCACCACATGCATAGGTTTACTAACGGTGTCCGACCAGAGGTTCCTCTCTCCCATACGCATCAGATAGAGCCTCCCACTGAGCTGGGGTGATGCTGATAATACACTGCTCGCTTTTCGGCGTGCTTTTCTTGGAAGACGTGTGTTCTAACATGTAAATTCAACAACAAAGACAAATCGTTAGGTACTACCACTGCGGAGCATTGCCCATTATTAATGCAGCATACTCTGTATGACAAGTTACTTACCAAGGAACGGAAGCTCAGTGTCCTCGTCCACTCCGATTCCTAACGATCCCTTGTGCACCAAGAACGACATGTCGAACCAGTTTTCAACAGTCTCACAAGAACAAAACAAATATAAAACAAGCAGAAAGAAAACAATGTAAGCTTATACGTCACCAACTTCAATATGAACAATTCCTTACCTGCTCAAAGCTACTCGAATCCAACGTCACATCGAAAAGCGGGACTTTCGGATCGGATTCTCTCTCAACAGCACTTTCCAGGATATGTAGACGCCGAGCCTGTGCACCTTTGACATCGTTCGTCTGAATACAGTAAAAATCACGTCAAGAACTCTTAATGAAGGGAAAAGGTAAATGTACAGCTCAGCAAACCTTGTTGGTATACACGCTAGGCTGTACTTCCGGCGGAGCAACGTCCTTCATCGCACGACGTGGGGCTTTTTCTTGGCCTTTTCCGTCACCTTTGTGTCCATCAGCCCGAACCTAAGGGAAACAAAAGAGTGAGTCTCACCTACAGTTAAGTTACGTATCATACTTACAAAACGTTGCTCTCTGCAGCGGACTGGAAACATGAGCCTGCAGCCTCGCCGAGACTAACCCAGTCAAACCCATTCGAGTCATCACTGCATGCCTTGCGAGTCGCCGTTATCAAGTCGGTTGCACTGAACTAAAGCAAAACAAAAACCGCAGCTTAAAAACTACTTCGAAGTAACACTTTTATCAACAAAGTGAGTAATATACCTTACCTTGGTCATGTCGGTGCCTCCAAGCACATGCGTCTGCTTACCCACTGCAACTTCCAGCTCTTCAAGACAAAGTCCGTCTAGGTTTCCTCGCGAGGGTAGCAGACGCTCTGGTACAGTTCGTCCAGCTCTAGCGTGGCGAGGTCGAACTTGTCCGAATCGAGTTCGGTCAGCTCTGCAGCGTTCTCCTTCATGTTTTGCAGCATCTGACGTTCCATGTAGCGGACCTGTCGGCGATCTCGATCCGTTAGAGGAGAGTCCGTCAATAGGGGTCGTTGCCGTGGTGGGCTAGGCGGTGCTTCAATTGGGACGTTCATTTTTCCGTTCGTCAAGAAGAGATGGCCTTCGCAATTTGAACTGTGAGGTTCCTGCAAGGTCGAAAAGGAAAACGGGGGTCTCGTCCCAATGATGTTCTTTTCTACCGGTGCGATGCATACAACCGATTTTGGACTGACGAATTAACTGAATTATCACCACAGACCCATACTGGTAACTTTGTGCGGACACGCCTCACAAGAGAAAAACTGATGATGGTTATGCGTTGACAACGAAAATGAAACTGTGCTATTCGGATAATACCGGTCGTGGTCGCCAAAGGACGTTAGCAAAGGATCGTCAGCACCCCTTGCCACAAAATGCTGCAGGAAAGCTTAGGTGGTGGTGGGGAGTCCGCTGCCAGCGCTAAGAAAGCGTTGACACAAGCCCAGAAATTGGTGCTCCTTGCTTCAGTCAGACCCAATGCACTGACGCTGCGTGAATATCGCGAGGGGCTGGAGGTAGGTAGGCTGAGTCGATAACTAGGATTTATCATTTTAACTTTAACCTCTTGCGGTATTGTGTTTAGGAATGTCTGAAGCCGGAGGGCAGTACAGCGATGAAAGTTCTTGGATTTCAGCTCGCTGGTACTGCTCCGAGTTGCTCGACCAACGAGAGCTGGAAATTTGTCCTGAAGCAGTCGTGACGGAGCTTGGTAGCTCCGACAATCCATCGGCTTTAGCCACTGCAATTCCTGTGCTTGGGCTCGTTCCAGTGCCTCTTGTGCTGAGTTTCCTACTTTCTCCTGAAAGGGAGCCCATGAATAAGCTGCGGACATTACTAACGCACGAAGACATCGAGGTACGCCGCCGCTCGATCGAGATGCTATCGAAGCTAACGCTGGACATCGCGATCAGTGTTACTGGTGACGGCTTGTTCGTCTTCCCGTTCGAGTCGCACGAAGCACGAATTTGCTGCCAGCAGGACATCGAGACCATGGTCAATGACTGCTGGAAGTTGATTTTCCACACTCTTTCTTTCGATGAACAGTCCCAGAGTGCGGTGTGTGCTGCTGGTACGGCATTTACAGCCTTGACAAATTTATTTGCGCGATGCAGTACGATGACAGCGTTCTTTCCGAGCACTCAAGAATCTATCCGGGCGCAAGCACCTATAGATGACGTCGTCTCCGTGATGTACAAACACGCATTTCCTCGAATTCGAGCGTTGGTTGCTGTTGCGCGCGCTCTTCCCATGAAACACCAACCGGATGCCATGCTCTGGATCTCTATGCTGCTTTACACAATGATGGAGCGTAGCGGTGCAAGATGTCCTAGCGTCAGCGCGCCTTACGTTGAGATTGATGCTGAAGACAACAATGCCGATGGTGCAGATGACGATGACGATGCATCTCACGCGTCTACCGAGCCTGTTCGAGTGGATGAACTGGTGAGTAATTTGCTTGAGTCCTGGGCATTTCCTACGATATCGAGAAGAGTTTCGCTGGCACAGGCATCCAGCATGTGTCGAGCCATCTTTATTCTTCTGGCCCACCCTCTGCAGACACTTACCCGTATGCGATGGGGTGCGCAACTTGCCAACCATCTAATTGCACAATGCTACCTCGCAAACAAGAGCTCAAGCAACACCAACGGAGCAGACGTTAAACTTGAGTTGTCCGTGATGCTCGTGAAAACTTTTGCGTGGTTGTCTGGAGTCAACTGCCAATCTCTCTTTGTGCGTACGACTGAAGCTACCTACCTCGTGGACCAAGAAAAGACCGCCGTGATCTTGTGCAGTCTCTGATGGACACGATCGCTGCACACATAGTAGCTAATCGAGACTTTCAACTACTTCAGGGTTTGTGCACGATGACTTTCTTCCGACAACCCAAGGGATTCTCCAGATTGTCGCCACGTACAAATGGCTCAGAGGTGTTTCGAGCACTTTTTCAAGCTCTCCAATACAGCAGAACTATCCTCCCCACCTCGACGCGGAGCCGTTGAACATCAAGTGTCCCAGCTAATCGCCTTGAGGGTTTTCAGAGGGCTTTTATTGCTGAAACTAGGCGGGTCGGCCACGACTTCACCGAAGGCCTATCGCCGGTCCTGCGAAATCAGTGAGAACATTGTTTACTACATGGGCTTGTTGACAGCGCACTTCCAGGGCATGCTTGCATGCCCTGAGCTCGCTCTACGTGAGTCGCTCGACTTTTTCCAACACGAGCTATTCCCAACAATGGACCAAATCGCATCTCAAAGTGGTCGCCTTCAGATGCTTTGGATTGGTGTGCGTCTTCACCGTAATTACGCTGCACACGTACCTTTTGAGGTACTTGTTCGAGCGCTACAGCATGAGGCCGGTCGTCTTTTCACTGATATCTGGAATGATGACGACGAAATGGAGGGAGCAACTTTCGACAATGGATTGCTGGGATGCGGTGGCACCAGCGAGGACACACCTGCAAATCGTAAACGTGGGGGCGATGCTAACACCGTCGATGCATTGATGATGCTTGGTGACTGCATTACGCTGCTGGCACAATTCCAGCCAAACACTCAGCCTCAGTTTATCCAGATGTGCGAGAAAATGATAGCTGCTCTATCAGCTTCAGGGAGTTCACCGGCAACAACAACTCAGCAGAAGCGAATGTACGTAGACCAAACCAAACTATTCCTCACCATCGACGACATTTACTAATCATGAGCGCGTGCGCAGCATCGAGGACGTTGTCACCCTCCTTTCGGTTCCTTCGACAACGGATCCTGCACCCGAACACGCGTATTCGAAAGAGATTTTTGACCCACAAGACATTTTCATGCCACGAAAACATTTTGAGCAGCATCGTGATACGGATCACCCGGAACTTCCTCAAGATGAAGAATATCGGGAGCCGGTCACCGTCACGGGTAGTGCTGACCTCGTTTCCGTTCGGATTTCTCATCATCACCCGTTAGCAGGAAAGGAGGAGGTGATCTCACTCGAGATTAGTTGCTGCAACCTCACTACATGGCCTCTGAGCGATCTGGAAATTCAGCTTCGTCCGCTCGGAGGTGTGGGCGTTGTTCAATGCGTGGACAGGTCAAGGACTTAAAGTTGCGTTTGCTACGTGCCGGCGAGACCATCAGTGTTGGTACAAGCGGAGGCAGTACCAGCTTGCCGCCATTTGGCGTGATCAAAGCAGAAAAAGGTTTCGCGTGTGCAAGTTCACCCAGGCCAGCTTTCTGGTGCAAGCAGTCCTGGTCCAAGAACCTAGCCAAGACGGTGAATATATCGGTAGCAATCCTGCAGAGGAGGTATCCGCTACTCCAATTCGCTTGGCCTTCAGTAACCCCTATGTACTGCACTTCGACACACTCCTTCGACGACCACAATCTCAGTTCGCTACCGCTGCGTTCTTCCAGCATTGCTGGCAAAGGTTCGTCTTGACTGCAATTCTTTTTATTGCTGAAGGTTTCCTCGCTCACTTGTTATTTGTCATTCTAGTTCCAACGCGAGCGTTCTGTGGCCCATCAACGCACAGACCTCACAAGTCGAGCTGAGCGTTTGCCAGCACGTGCTCCACTACATGCATGCTAAAGTCGCAGCTGTTCCCGAGTTGCATCTCGAGCTGCCTATGCACTTCCACGTACGTTCTCCACGCCATTTTAGTTGCTTCCGACCCCGTACTTATATCTCGTATCTCGTAGGTTGCCATGCTCACCCAGACGAGATGGGGATTCTACGTAGCGGCATCATTGACCATGAGTCTGGACTCGAATTCTTCATCTTCAGCCTGGTCGGGCGTTCTGGAAGTCCGGTCGACACGTGAAAACATCCGCGAATTTGAAAAGTGGCCGAAGGATGCAGCTCGCCTCTTTGCTGGCGAGATCGTACAGCTTTGCAATACCTCGGCACCTACATCTTTCACAGCTTGTGAGAGTGCAAACGCATCCGATCAAGCAGACAACACATTGTCAACTGCCCCAATGCAAGTTGCAAACGGAATTCCGTTCGCAATGGGAGACCCCATTCCGTCCACTGCCTTCGCGCCGGACGTGCGGTCCACCACGAGTTTCCACAAAGACGTGAGCGTTCCCAGCGACCGAAAGGCCTCTTTTGCCCGCTCCGAGCAAGTCCGAGCTCCAGAAACACCCGCACAAGATGATCAGTGGGAGCCTTCCTCTGAAGTTGAAGGCAACTTCAACTTGATGTTCGCTAACACCAAATTAGGTGGTCGTAAATCATCAAATGACTTTTTCATTGGCTAAAACTCAAATTAAATTACTTTTTCGGTATCAGATCCAAGATGCGGCCTTCTGAGCGGCAGCGTGGAGCTGCCGGCGCGTCTCTGGGGAGTGAGGACGCGGATGAGGAGCGTGTATACAGGCCGCTGCTGTTCCAGTCCACAGGCTACGCGTCGTCAGAACTTTCCGCGACTCGTACGAGATGCACTCGCGTCTTCCGACCGCGCCTCTACTAGGGGTAGAGACTAGTGCCACCGACTCAGATGAGAATCAGAAAAAGCGTCATGAGTTCGAGCCACAGATCCGACTGGAGACGCTGTCGTCACGAGCTGCTACAGCGGTGCTTTGGATCACGTACTTGGCGTTCTTACTGGCGATGACGCTGCCGTATCTGCAGAGCAAAGGGTACCTGGAGACGGTGAGGACTTTTTGGAGTAGGACTATTTCTGATTCTGGGAGGTTTTGTGACGTTATTTGTAAATTTTGTGTACTTCAATAAAGGCGGTGGAGCTGCCGGGAGGAGTTTGTAAACCGGAGGACGGAGTGCGGAGAGAGCCCTGCGTTCAAGTTGACAAGACGAGGAGTATTGCCCAATGGACTGCGTACGTGGCCAATGTTTCGCGGTACTCTGGCTCCATTGAGATAAAGCTGGACGTGCGGGAGCAGGTGAACGCTTCAACTTCGGTCGCTTCTCTTGTGGAGAGCAACACGTACCAGGAGCTTGAACGTGTGGGCACCGCGTGGAAAATGGATCGAGATGCAAACAGAGGAAATACAGTTTTAGAGAACGAAGCCTCGAGCATTGCAGAGGTTGACGAAGGAGAAGTTGACCAAGAGGCAGGATACGTATTGACCTATGACGCCAGACTGTATGGCATTGATCACGATGTGACTCCTGCCACGAAGGATCTGGTCGCAGATGAGCGCAATCAGAGTATTTGGATCGAGTGTCAAACTAATGAACCGTGTGAAGTTGTTCGACTATTGGAGATAACGCAAGATGTTGACCGACTGGTGAGACCACTAAGGGAGATACATTGAATGCTGCCTAACACTATCTGTGTGATTGACCTTTTGGTTGTCTGGTTATCTCCAGGGTGGAAGCGGATACGACGCGTATTTTGCTATCGTGGCTTTTAGAGGGCTGTATCCGAACGTGTTTGGCAAGGACGTGGTTTATCAATTCGCGTACACGTACGTGCAATTTGTTGTTACTAGTGTTTTTACGTTTATTTGGCGAGCACTAAATTTCTATTTTCTGTCGTGCAGAAAGCCAGCTATCCACATGGGCGAAGTTGTTGTGCGTGGAGTAATGGTGCTAGCATCCATTTTGGCACTCCCTTGCTGGCTCATTTCGGTTCTGAATTTCCACGGTGGATCATGGAGCCAAGTTCTTACCGTACAAAAGTGGCTGCTGGGAGTTGGCATCGTGCTCGTGCTCTGGCAGAACCCGGTGTACGCAGTGTCTCAGCTGTACACAACCGTGAGCATGCGCACGCGATTCGTGTCAATTACTTGCCAATCATTTGCGGAGGCTTTCTTTTACGTGTTTTGGCTGAGCCTCATGGATCTACATAGCGGGGATTTCTCGTCTCGAAGATGCGCTTTTACAACGAAGCTGATATTTGGCTTTGTATTTTTCGCGGTGGATACGGCTATGACTATATTACGAATGCCCAAATTATTTTTGGGACAGAGGGAGCGTCAACTGCGCATGATTTCCACCACCAAGAGATCTATGTTCTTCTTGGATTCGTTCGTACGGGATTAATTTTGATTTGGCTCGTGTGGATCATGAAAGTTGGTGCTCGATCAGGGCAGCATCTAAAGTTGCTGCCGTACATGGCAACTCGCTTCAAGCAGCTGTCGTACCGATTTTTGGTGCTCGAGACTCTTCTCATTTTCGTCTACATCTTCGTATTGTCAGCTCTTCAGATATTCTTCCTGACGCAAACGTGGTACTTCGTTGGCTACGACGCATTTATTCAAGACTCGGTGCATACATTTGCCAAAATGCATACCGGCCATCCATCTCTAGGCAAATTTGTTTTCTTGTCTGTGTACGTGTACTTGGTGATGTTTGTACATTTGCCCCGCTAGCGGGTGGCAGTACAGGTCTGCTAGCATCTACAGCTTTTCACATCGACGAGAAGCCTCGCGTGGACGCATATGGTTTCCTTACTCCCGACTCAAACTTATTTTGCGTTGAAACGGCTGGATGGTTGCTGGAGTTGGCGTATCAGGCGTACTTTGACCCTCCTGGATGCCCTTCATCGTCTGGCTATGGAGAGCTTGCCCTTGAGCGATATGGCTTCGAGCTGATCACTCACCTAAGGAGCAACTTAACGGATACTCACGTTGTTGTTGCGTGGAGTCAAGAGGATCATCGTCGCTTGGTCATTTCGTTCCGTGGCACAACGAGCAAGGAGAACTGGAAGAGTAATCTTCGAGCTGACCAACACGTCCTGTGGATAAAATCCCGAGGACTTCGCTGGAGGAAGACATGCCTCGAAAAAGTGAAAGATACTGCGGCAAAGATCCCTTTGCTGAACATGGCACTGCCACGGGTTCATCGAGGTAATTACTTATCTCTAACTTTCTTTCCCACCACGCCAGGGTATTTATCAAGCGGTCTTTGTGTTGTTTAACAGGTTTTTGGATCGCATACGAGTCAATACGAGATGAGCTCAAGGAAGTGACACGGCTTATATTAGACGAAAACCCTGGCGTGTCAGTATATATTACGGGCCACAGTATGGGAGGTGCACTGGCAGTCATTGCTGCCTACGATCTCGCGGTGAATTTTAGCATCAAAGTTAACATGTATAACTTCGGTGGGCCTCGTGTTGGCAACCCGAGTTTCCGCCAGCAGTACGATAGTTGTGTCCCAACAAGCTATCGCGTCGTCATGGACGGTGACATCGTCAGGGTGGCCAAAATTTGTACGTATACGGGATTGCATCTACGTAGATGAAAAACTAACAGTGCTTTCTGTCTTGTGTACGATGGTAGTGGGGACTTTATCAACATGTGGGGACTGAGATCTCGCTCGATGTTGCAGGAAATTTGATCGTCGATCCGAGTTTCGTGGAGCGCCACCTTCATCACTCGTCTCGGCGCAAAACGACAATGCACGGCACGAACGTCTATCGCGTGTCAATTGCCAAGTGCCTCGAAAATCTAACGACATCGTAACAGGGACTGAATATCTATTGATGCCACTTAATTTGGTACATGTACAGCCTCGGTCGAGAACATCACTAATGGTGCATTTTCTTGAAGCGTCGCAATCCGTTTCGACGTGTTGCTTGCCGCTGTTTTGGAAGAGATTATTTCTTCCTAGAAGACAAGCAACCACAGCGCGCCACTATGTCGGATGTAGATGACCAGCAGGCTCAAGAAGGAGTGATCCGCTCGCATGTGGATCTTGCGGAGGCAGCAGCGAACGGCTCTCGTGCCATGGTATGTGTGCGGCAGAATCTGCAGCTTCGACAAAGGTGCTATCTAACAAGGTTCCACTTCATCGCAGGTGGAATTCCTACTGGACAATGGAGTGCACATTGATACGCCTGGAAAAGGTTTGTTCCACAGCACATGGAGATGTTTTGTATTCGTTGTAGATGGCATATGTGGATGACCCAACCATTTTCATCAGATGGAACGACACCGCTATGCGCTGCAGCTTTGTGGGGAACGACATGATGGTGACATGTTTGCTCGACAAAGGAGCCGACGTCTCAGCTAGGAACGAAGGTACTTCTTGTACAGGATTACGTAATTCAATTTTAGGCTAACACTCCGATTCGACAGGCACGGGGTGGACAGCTCTGCATGCAGCCTCATTTCAAGAGCACGGAAAAGTTGTGCGTCTCTTGCTGGACCACCAAGCTGATCCTAAAATGGTCGACGTGGAGGGGCGGAGGCCTGTGGACCACGCCAGCATTTCCGAGGCGATTTGGCCCTTCTTCTCAGGTAAGGCCTGGTCACAGTATGCTTTAAACCTCGTCACACTCCTGACTATTGACCTCCCATAGCAAAAGGCTGCATCAAGAGTCTCAAGTCGGAGTTGATCGCAAAAGGAATCATCCGCAAACTCCCGGATCAGCCTGAGCAGACGCAGCAAAACGACAAAAATGCTGACACTGTACGTCTACAACTGCCTCACACACAGCTACAATCTGTTCTCACGCTTCACTTTTTCTTTTTGCAGATCTCGTCGTTCTCACGCCCAGGATCCGCTTACACCCGAGCACAAATGCATCCGCCGCTGGCTCGTCGACAGAGCCCTGCAATCAAGGTAAACCGCTTCTAGTCTAGCTGTGAGACTGCAGTGAACTAACATCGATTGTTTTACAGTCACGCGATGGTCGCATCCTCACGGGTCCCATCGATCCGCTCGGTGACATACCAGTCGAGTCTGACTCGAACCAGCGTCGTCCGTCCCTGCGGAGAATGGGAATCTAGCTGCTGCACATCAGAACCAGAGGCCAGCACACTACATTCAAACAGGCAGCTTGAAGTTGCCTTTTCTTTTCAACCAATGAAAGCGCTCACTGCATAAAAACGACGTGTTTCAATTACCGGTATTCTGTATCACAGGATTCAGTGTGGTCCACATCGTCTGCGCTATAGAAAAGTGCCGGTCCGTGGCCGCTCGTTTCGAGCCCCCTCGGCCGCTCAGTTCTGGTATCGCTAGCTTCAGCACGTCGCTCTAGAATGGTGAGTACCGTACCGCCGGAAGCAGCAACAATAACAGCCTACAGACACGAACTAACCTTCTTCCTCGTTAAATGCCGCCCACAGTCGCTTCTTAACAAGGGATCGCGCGTCATGACGCAGTCGCTCCGCGCTGGCGTCCGCAACATGTCGAGCGCCACCGAGCAAGAGGCCAAGGGTGCGTCATTATTCTTATCTCACTTCCTATTGGCGGAATATGCTGATTTTCTGTGTTGTGATTGGCAGAACAAATGCACCGATGGAGCACCATCTCCAAGGGCATGATCGTCTTCTCCGGCATCTACACGGTCTACGCCATCGGTGACCACCTGAGCCACGAGCACCACGAGGACCACACGCCCGCCTACCCCTACCTCAAGATGCGCACCAAGCCCTTCCCGTGGGCCGAGTCGGACTGCGACCTGCTGGACTCCAAGTGCCGTGAGAAGGCCCGCGAGGCCAAGAAGGTACTCGAGTAAAGCTGCTAGGCGGCTAAGAACAGAGCAATTGAGGGAGAGGAAGCTCGCTTGAGCTGATTGCTATCTTCTTGGACCTCGACTTCGCAAAGAAAAATGAAAAAAATGAAACGGAGTTTTAGTCGTTCGTAAAAACAACTTTTGAATGTTTTAACAAGTTAAACATAAAAGCAACGCCGTAAAATACCATCAAATAAAAGTGAACAAAATGACGGACGACTCGCCAGTAGTGGAGCGTTCTGCTCTCCAGCGTCTGCCCGAGCCTGGCGAGCCCGTGTGCGTGGTACGTCACTTGTATATCCACTTTAATGCAATTTTCTAACCTAAATTTCCTCGTCCACCTGCAGATTTGCACTCGATACGGCGCGTATGTGTGCGACGCCACGGACGAAGACGTTTGCAGTCTCGACTGCCGCGATATCTGCGTGTCCAGGCACAAGCAGCAATTGCAGCAACAATTTCAACGGTCGGAGCAACTTCGAGCCAAATTGGGCATCAACATCCGTTCTGGATCAGTATCTGAGACCGTCGACAACAGGGATCCAGAACCTCGATGGCCGACTCCATTCGTGGACTTTGCGCAGGAAGGAGAAGGAGTCCAATTGCCTCAAGAATTGCTGTTTAATTTGAGTGCAAATGGATTTGAGAGACCCACGCCTGTGCAGATGCAGACGATTCCTTGTGTGCTTCAGGGACACCATGTATGTGTTGTGGGGATTTGGAGGTTGGTGGTGTTACTGACTTTTCTTTCTTCTCCTCGTTTTAGGTGCTGGTGAGTGCACCGACGGGTACAGGGAAAACGGCGTCGTACTTGATTCCAGCAATTGCACAAGTTTTGCTGGCGCGGGACGAACAGGAGGAGATTTTGACGTTGGTCTTGGCTCCTGTGCGGGAACTGGCAATTCAGATTGAGACGGTGGCAAAGGTGCTGGTGGGAGGCATAGCTGACATGAAAACGGCGCTATTGGTGGGAGGATTCCCTGTCCCCACACAGCGCTATCGACTCCAAGGTGGAGTTCAGCTGATTGTGGCGACACCAGGTCGCTTCCTCGATATTTTCACGAACTATAGTGGCGGTGATGCTATCCTGGCGGCTATTCGCACGTGTGTTGTTGACGAAGTGGATATGATGCTGGACGTTGGTTTTCGTCCACAGATCTCTCAAATTGTGGCTTTGTTGGTAGCACTAGCTGGGAGCGTAATAAGAGTGTCCAGATGCTGTTCTTCAGCGCTACCGTCGCTGGCGAGGTAGAAGCAATGGTGCGGCAGATCTTGCAAACTCAAAGCCGACAAAAATTTAATCGCATCGACGTTCGTGTCAGTGACCCGAAGATTAATGGGTCGTCGAGTTTCGCACTCAACCCACGTGTTCAACAACAGGTTCGGTGGTCGGACGACAAGGTGAAAAAGAATAAGCTGTTTGAGTTCTTGAAAGGAAAAGGTGAAGAGTCAACGGTGGGTAGAGTAATTCTATTGGTTGTTGTGGAATTTGTAGTTGGCTGAAACCATTGGCAGGTGGCTCATACGTTTTTGGGCTGTTGACGTTGTAGATTGTCTTTGTTGGGTCGAAAATTGGCGCAAGTATTCTGGCTGAAGCCATTGAAAAACGCTGTCAAATTGGTGCAGCGGCGATTCATGCGGATAAAACGCAAACCGAGAGACTTCATCTGCTAGAGGCCTTTATCAACCTAGAGATCCCCGTTCTCGTGTCGACAAACGTGCTGAGCCGTGGAATGGATCTGCTGCATGTTCAGAATGTTGTGGTCTATGATTTCCCCAAGAAAGTGTCAGACTACGTTCATCTTGTCGGACGTACCGGGCGTGGGGATGATTCGATCGGAAATGCGTTGACGTTTGTGAATAAGGAAGACCAGTCAAATTTTCGAGAGGTTGTATCGCTGTTGCGCCAAGCTAAAGTATCGGTGCCTCACGAGATGTACCAGAGCATTCACGCTGATAATGCCAAGTTGCGTGCTCGCTCTATCGAAGTCGTGGTCGATGAATCTAAGCGAGCTTTCCGAATTCGGAAGCAATTCGCTGACGAAATGGGGGCACAAGCGTCAGAATGGAAGAACTGGGGCAACCATAAGAGTAAACGGCGGCGTACAGGACCATGATTTTTCGTTAATCTACCGGTAGTCAGCAACATTCTGGTGCGAGTGGCTATTGAGGTTTCAGAGCAATCCTGTTTGACACAGCGGATGCAATTCGGTCGACATCGCTGATTGACCGGTAGGGCGCTATATGCCTGCCCACCAGGACTCGCTGATGCAGTTGGCAGTTAGACCACCAGAAATTCTGTACCCACCAACAGCGACGGTCTGCTGCAGTGTACTTCGAAGTAGCTTTGTTGTCGAGTACTTCAGTAGAAGTTTGGGAGCATTGCAATTATGGTCGAAAGGAGGAGCCGCAATTATCAGGGTGTTCTGTGCGCAAAAGAATTTTTCAAACAAATACGACAATGCTCAGGGGGAGGGTGATAAACCACGAGGATTCCCCCGGCTAGAGCTTTGCTTAATCCATTTCTCATGCTTTGAATGGCCATCACATCACCACTGGCAACATAATTCACAGAAGCGAAAGCCACTGAAATTTTCAAATTTCTAGATTGACAAGCGGTTATTCTATTTTGAGGATAAAAAGATCCGAAGGCATTTTTAGTTTAATCGCACAGAAGTGATTTTCTTGGCATTGGCACCGCTTTGGGTGAGGCCAAATATTGTCTTGGGATTTGGCATTGAGCGGATTTATGCCATTTCCAGTAGCTGCATTGGTGAAGATACAAATAATTGATTACCTGCCTGGAAATCCTACAGGCGTCACATCACGTTAAGCTTGGATCTTGGTGACACATGATAGGTGACACCCTAACTCGCCGAGATAAAGCTGCTGCTAGCGCCTTAACTTCGACAACTTGAGTAATATGTATGGATTTTCGTCTTCCTTTCACGAAAAAGTTGTCGTAGCATACAGTTCCGCGAAGAATGGCGACATCGTCGTGTGACGCGGAGCCAAGCCGGTAGATCAAGCGAGAGCACCACAGCGTCAACGTCAACGCTCGACTGACGTAAAATGGTATCATACGAAAGCACAAGTGCTGACCCCATACGGAGCTTTCAAAAATGACCGAGTCTCGGAGTGTTAAATCTCCTGCGAAGAAGATCCGGCATATTATTGCGATATGGTCAGCGAGCAATAAGCATGGCACAGCTGCGGCGAAGTGAATACGAAATTGAAGCATATCTCGCATGACCGGCGTTAACGCGTCTAATGTGAATACCCAGTGAGCCCAAAGCCACCACGACAACACCAGTAATCCGTGTGCGGCATCCCAACTGTACAAGACGCACACAGAAATACTTGCAGACGTGATTTGAAACGAGTAAAACACAAAGTCAAACGAAGTGAAGATCAACATGAGCAGTTGGCGCTGGTAAAATGTAGCAAACAGGCTTGTGAACACACCTGTGCACAGTAGCGCACCCGACGATACCATGAATACGAAATATTTTGTTGGATGATTACCCGATTCGTTAAATTCGTGAGCAAGGGCGACGTGAAAGTATCAGTCCTGCTGCTCCAACCGAATACAGCACCACGATCGACCATAGCGGCAAACGAGTCCGGTTTGCCATAAACCGAGGAAACAATGTGTAACTTGCATCAAAAGTTTGAGAAAGATTGACGAACATTAGATGCTGCACGATATCAGCATCTCTTAAGGACGAAATCTTTGAGTTGAACTTGGAGTCATTCGTTTCGCAAGTCGCAGATAGTGTTGGTCTTTGCACTGGTTGCAGCTTTAGTCTGCAACGGTAAATGGCACATTTAACGATGGCCGACCTTTTGGGATGAGAATGCAAAACTTTGTGTCTTCTAAGCACAATTTTCGCGAGCAGAAATCCAAGTGATATCAGTCCATTTCCGATCACATCCAGCCCCGAGAGCTCAAAATTGCCATGCCTGGTTTGATATTTTAGAATAGAAAAGATTGAGCCACCATCCACATGCCCAAGCATTATCCAAGCAAGGGCAACCAACACCGATAAAATTGCCGCGATTAAAAAGCAAGTGATACTTCGGAGGCCCAGAACATGAGCATCAACACAAATGACGTGATGATACCCAACCCAGTCGATCACCGTCCGGACCGATCGCAAATCATCAAAGTACATCGACATCGTGACGACAATTACGCTGGTGACAATGGAGAAAAACCAGAAATCGAACGTTCGACACACCAAGCGCACGATATCGTACCTCAATGTCGTCACACTTCCCAAACCCATCGGTAACCATAGGAGAACGGCCAATATCGACAGCACGGCCCCCACTGGAGCCTTGACCATTGGCACAATAGCGTTGATGCAATAGGATAGTGCAGCGCAAAATAAAACTTCTCGGTAGTATTTGTAATATCGGCGACGAATATATGTGTGGACGCTGTTCGGAAGAAGTCGGCCACGAAACGACTTGGAGAGGTCAACTACGGGAAGCGGCTGGGCTGGTGCTAGTGAGTAAATGATGTTGCAAGGTGTACTCATACCTCTATCCGCTTGCGCGGACATTGCTGAATTGTTCGCGGCCTGATGTGTGCTGGAGTTGAGTCGGCAATTCATCTAAGTCGCCTGTCTATTGAAACATTGAAACAAATGTCGGTGCTATGGATGCTATATTTGTATTTGAGTTGCCCAGACTCAGCTATCCAAGCCTCTCATGCAGTCGATGGCATTGGTATTATTATCGAGCAGATCACTCGTCGCGCACAATCGAAGTAGCATCCACAGATCTAAAACATATTTCCTCGATGGAAATTGACACCATCGAAAAAATTTCTGGCAGTCCGCAAACCTTTATTTCTCTACGTACATGTAGTAGTACTACACTTGAAGTAATAATCTGTCGTATCTGACGTTGCGATAAAACGCATATACAATGTACCCGTCTGAGGAACACATGAAATTCAAATGTTGACCTCATGTCCCCCAAAAAATCTCCTAGATAACACAATCAGACACTACGATAAGCTTAGGGTCATAGTGTAGACTCATACGTTGGCTGCCGTCCACACGTGAATTAAAACGAGTGAAAAGGTGAGATAATGATACTAATAGAAGGAGGCGAATGCACAACAAACTCGATGGGTAGAGATACCATTCGATAAAACTGCGAAAATGTATGTTGTTGTTCGACACAACCTTTCGAGTCAACTCGAGGAATGTATTATAAAAATCCGATAGGTATGAGTTCCTCGATGAGGACCGAATCGCCCTAATATTATTGCTGCTGTCTAAAATGAATGACCTCGATGCAAAACAAGAGGCAACACCTTAGTTCGTCGCGAGAGTGAGGTCAACATCTTGACTTCGACTACTTGAGTAATCTGAGAACTTGTTTGTCTCCCTTTTGCGAAAAAGTTGTTGTAGCAGACTGTACCGCGGAGAATAGATATATCATCGTTGGTAGCCGAGCCGAGTCGAGCGATTAAGCGAGAACACCACAGCAGTAATGTTAACGCACGACTAACGTAAAATGGTACTACCCGAATTTCCAATCGCTGACCCCAAACAACTCCCTCAAATATAATTGAGTCTTGCAGATGTCCGTTACCAGCTAAGAAAATCTGGTAGATTAAGGCGAGATGGTCAATCAAGAGAAGACACACAACCGGGGCAGCAAACCGTGTACGAAATTTGAACATGCATCGCTTGGCCGGAGTCAACGCATCCAGAGTGAACACCCAGTGAGCCCATAACCACCACGACAGCACCATCAAACAGTGAATCAGGTCCCAGCCGTGTAAGCTACCCACACAAATGTTGGCTGCTGTGATTTGAAACGCGTAGAATGCGAAGTCGAACGGGTGGAAGAGAAGCTTGAGCAGTTGGCGTTGATAAAAGGCGTAAAACGAAGCTGTGAAGGTGATTGTACATACCAGCGCGATCCATGACGCCAACAACTCGAACCATTCACGTGATTCAGTCTTCACAGTGTTGCCGAGCCCCTTGACGAGGTTGCCATGCGAGAGAAATAATCCCACCGCCCCGACAGTGTATAGTACACAGAGAAGGCTTTTCGAAATTGGTATTTGGTTTGCTATTCTAGACGGAAGGAGCGTGTTAGACGCGTCAAATGTACGGGGAAACTTAACAAACATCAAGTGCTGAACAATATCCGCTTCTCGCCACGAAACCTCCTTGGAGTCATACTTGGATTCGTCTGTAGCCCGAGCCAGTGAGACTTCAGGTCCATGCACTTGAGTCTGCATCGATAAATGACACATTGTACGAGTGATGATGACCGCTTACGCCGTATTCGAAGTGTTTTACGCCTTCGGAAGATGATCTTAGCGAGAAGAAGACCAAGTGATATAATACCGTTTCCTATAACATCAATGCCTGAAAGCTCAAAGCCTCCATGCCTGCTCTCGTAATGCACTATCGAAAAGGTGGAAACACCGTCGATCTGCCCGAACATAATCCATATGAAGACAATAGAAAGTGACAGCATCCCAATTATCAAAATATAGGTTAACTTCCTGAGTCCAAGTACGTGGGCATCAACGAAGATTACGTGGTGAAATCCGAACCAGTCGATCAACATCCGGATCCAGCGCAAATCAGCAAAATACATTGAAATTGAAATTGTGACAACAATCACGCTTGTAGTAATGGAAAAGAACCAGAAGTCGAACGTCCCACAATGTCGTATCTCAATGTCGTCACACTTCCGAATCCCATTGGTATCCACAAAATAAAAGCTAGGATCGCGAGGGTTTGCCCCACGGGTGCGTTGGCTACTATCGCCAGGATATCTAAGCAGGACGACACAGCGGATAATAGTAGAAATGGTCGGTGGAATCGGTAGTATCGACGACGGATGTATGTATGGACTCTCGCAGGAAGAAGTCGGCCTCGGAATGATTTGGATAAGTCAACTACTGGAAGAGGTTGAGCTGGTACCAATGCGTAAATGACGCCGCAGGATAAGTCATCCCCCTTTGTTCGTGAAGACTTTCGTGAATCAATAGACATGTCCGGATGCAACCACTGAACAAATGTAATACGCAACCGACACCTTCCTTTCAAACCGAACAACTACTCGAGCTACTATCTTGGGTACAACAGGAGTTTCCACTAAATTCAGGAATTGTTAAATGGACCAGAACAACACGCTCCATAAAATATTCAAGGCAATCAAAGAAGATAGCGAACCGTATTCATTTCGTTTTTGCTACTTTGCCATGATAACGACTGCAATCCGACTGCAATCGTCTCGGAGAACAGCCCAAAATAATCTACTTGCAGGACGCGTCGAACATTCTTATCGTACAGCTCAGTCACTATTGATAGCGTTAAATCTTACCAAGACTTGCTTTCAGGTCTCGAATCCTCCTTGTGGTCTCAAATTCTCCAGTCCACCACCGACAGCTTGAGGTTTTGAACATTTGACCCGACGACAATGCCTTCCGAACCCCGACGTGCTTCGAAAAAGACTCTGAAGCTCCACCACAGGACAGTGAGACGGGCATCCTCAGATGCACACAAGGTCTGAATCGCAACGTAATTCGAACACCAGACCGGCAAAAGGCCTACGAGTTTTCTGGAGACGCAGGCGCACTGTGACTCCTGCAGGCTTGCGTTCATTTGTTGTGGCGGAACATCAATCGACTATGAGCTCGCCAGCTCGTCTGTCTAATGACCCCAACGATAATATCGTCTTCCTAAACAACCCGACAGAATTTGATCTGCGCTCCTATCTGTTCAAGCGGCGAAGGTCACACATTTCAACAGATAGACTCGAGAGATCGGCTATCAGCCAAAACTCTGTTAGCAGTCGTCGAAGTCAAACAGCCGGGATCACATCGACAGGTTCGTTTAAAGGGAAGCTCCCTTTGATAGAAAAGCAGAGGCGATGGAGTCATCTGTAGATGTGTTGACCACAAAGCAAACGGGAAAACTGCGACGAAGGCTACGCGCGAAGGAGGAATTATGCATCGTATTTCCTCGATCCACAACTTGCGGCCGAACGAGATCGCAGAAGTCCTGGTTTCTCGGACCGGGATTCATTGGGCGCGATCCGGGAGTAGGCACGCTCGTGGTGACAAAGGACCAATCCATGGACACAGTGCATGCCGAGATCTCTGTAGCAGGGGATGACTACTTTGTGCATGACACGCATAGCACAATGGGCACTTTTCTTTGCTTGAGTACACACTACCGACATTATCCACAAAGAGATGGCTTCCGCCTGTGCCGTGGAGACGTCTTTCGGATCGGGCCGGCTACTTCAATTCGCGTTCTTGATCTGCAAACAACCACTGAGACGACTTTTATCCGAACCACGCGAAGCCGATCTAGCTCTATATCCAGCCTTACAACAACAGAACAGTCTGCATCGAAACCTGCGAGCAGTGGGTCTCAAACGGCCGATCTTGAAAGAACTTCAAGTACCAGCAACAATAGCGGTGGAAACGCGCAAACAGTGTTAAAACGAATGTCAACCGTTGAAGAACTTCGACTTCTAGCTGCTGACATTGAAGACGAACTCATGAATGATGCTGGTAGAATCCACCCAGGAGCTACACCGCGAAATGGATCCGGGAGTGTCAGCAAAGATAACACCAAGGGAAAATATCCGCTAGACCGAAACCGCAGCATATCGTTCACTTTGCAGATACACCTCCAATGATGTCAGATGGATCCGTCTTCTTGGGTAGCCGATACCTACGTCCAGAAGTGAAGGAACTCCACTATTGTGAACCATCCCAGGTAGAAGATGCCGAGGATGATACTATCAAACAACTCGTTGGATGCGAGCACGAACCACCACCAACAGAGAACTCCAGTCCAAACATTCGGCGGGCTGTATCTATTCGCCTCGTCATTTTTCAGCATGACCCTGCTAATGCCAGTGCAGAGCCTCTAAAGCCCCGTGAAGTCACACTGCCTGGCCAAGGAAAGTATCTCATCGGATCTTCGGCAGCTTGCGATGTTCAGATCTTTCCGTCGGAAGGTATTGAAATCCGTGCTGTGCACGCTCGGATTTTATTTGACGGCACATCGTTCGTGTTGCAGGACGTATCGTTTGAGCGTGACCCACGCCGACAAACACGCGTCTTACTCACTCAAAGACCCGTGCGAGTTACACGAGGCGACTGGTTACTACTTGGTAAATGTGCGCTGTACATAACAACCCTGGCTCGAGCATTTGGCTCTGCGCGCCGTCCAGATATGAAAGAAGCAGCCATGCGCTTGGACATTTGAGGCTTTCAAAGCGAAAGCCGAGGACGCGTGGCTTATTCGTTCCTGTGGGGTTTCGACTGCATTCTTCATCAGGTTCCGGGGCATCCAGCGGCAGCACCGGCTGGGGTGGCAGCAGTGGTGGGCCTGTCACGTTTGGCAAAGGGCGAGACTGTGACGCGCAAGTCTTCACAGCATCTCTAGCGACAGAGCAATTCAGCGTTCAGCTTGAGCGGGGAACTTGCTTGCTCACGCCAACTCCAACAGGAATAAATGCTGGCACATACTTCCTAATCGGCCGTGACGAACCTGAACCGCCATTCCTCGAAGGTGAAGGCTACAGTTCGGGCGACACGGAAACATTCAAAAGTGAGGTGGTCAAACATACGAGCAAGCCTTTGCTACTCTCGGAAGGGTGTGTCTTCAGGTGTGGCGGGTGCGAGGTGGAGGTCATTTATTCAAAAGCGCGAGTGCGAGTAATGCCAAGAGCACTCCAGCTATCGAAGAGCAGGAAAACATCAGGTTCTTGAGTGCCATGCCATGGTTGAAACCAATTGTCTCCGATTTGAAAACAATTGCGAACGTTGCACGCTGTGGCCAGAGACTGAAATTAGGTCCGGGCGAATTGATTTATGAGAGAGGTGACGCAGCCAATTTCCTGTTTATCGTGATCACCGGCGAAGTGGCACTCCATATTATCCTTGGGCACGATGAACACGAAAGGGATGACTCAGAAATGTTGACCGAAATGGTGACTGCGGGCGGATACTTTGAGAGGAAAGCCTGCATGACACGCTGGAACTGTACGCTTCTACACCAAACTCCGATGACCATGAGTATCCTGAAACTGCGCGAGCTGCTAGCGTGTGTGAACTGCTAGCTCTGGCAAGAGAGGATGTTTGCGGGTATCTGGGATTATATATGGATATTGTACGCGCTCATCTGCACCACGATCGATGTCGTGACAAAATCATCAGTGTAGCATGCAGTCGTGTACCATGGCTGCGAGGGATCTCCCTTCACGAGATGCGCCTTCTTTCGTCACAAGCTGAAATAGCTGTGTATCCTCCAGGAGCGATTTTGTTCGAGGACGGAAAACTTTTTGTGCCCGCTGCTTTTGCTGGTGGAAACACATTCCAACTTCGTGACGGGATTCTGGTACTCAGCCGTGGAGATGTGCGGGTTGTCAGAAGTAAACACGAACGACAACATCGGCGATTCCTGAAAGTGTACCATGCAGATGTTGAAGAAAAAGATCTCGAAAGCGAGCACGATGTCGACGAAGAAACGAAAAATTCGGATGAGTGGTGGAGCCCAATGGAGCCTGTACTTGCTTTGAGCTGGAGCTCGTCGCCGTGCGTTTCCGATCAGTCATTTCGCCTGGAAGCTAGCTCCACCGTTGAGTGTTATTTTGTAGCTTCTGTACATCTTGCCCATCTGAATGTGGATATCGAAACCAAGCAACACCACGGCTCTACTTTTGGACCGGAGGCATCTTCTGCTACCCAGGCTCCACTACCATTGAAACGAGGCAATTCGTTCGGTCCTAGACGAATGCACCATTCGCAGGTTGTGACCAGCGCATTGCATAGTGGCGAACACAGCCATGGAGACGACGACGACCTAAATTCGATGGACGGGTCCGATGGAGAGGGTGATAACACCGCAGCTCGTCGATGGAGGCATAAAAAGCGTAACAAGCATCTTCTGGAACAGACCGTATTGGAGATTCAAAATGACACGGATGTACCAAACGCGTTGGTGTTGTATGTGCTAGCGGGGCCTCAGCGAGGGATATCCACGTCGTTCGTAACGTGGCATCAATAGGCGGCTTTCTTAGCGGAGCTGACATCGAACTCAACGACCGGTACATATCCCCTGCGCATGCCGTCATTGAATACCATGAAGGTAGATACTGGTTGTACGACAACTGCAGCAAGTGGGGGACCTTCGTACGACTTGAAGAGGAGAACGCCGTCGACATCAATCCGGGAGATGTCTTTTTGGCCGGCGAAGTTGAGTTCACGTGCCTTGCTTCGTATCCAGAGCGAAATAAACCCAGCATGTGCTGCGTAATGTAGGCGAAAGTAAATCGTAATAAAAACTTGGATAGAGCACCAACCCGGCCAGTGGCTTTATTCGACAGTCTTACATGACGCCGGAGATGAAGCAACCAGCACGTGCGCTAATGCACTCGTCTGAATAAATTCCTGTCCTGATCGGATATCAACACAGACCGGACTGCTGATTGCCTGAAGACCACCCACAATAGGCAAAAACTCGATCCAAACAGTCGTCGCAGTCTTGGCTTCCACCATACCAATATTCTGATTCATCATTCGGAGACACCCATTTGAACCACAGGGATCAAAGTGTCAATCACTAACCACACTTTTAAAACAGCAGACATGGCTCGAAACGTACCTGGTGAGACGCTGACGAACACACGATGCCGTGCATAAGTTCCTTGCGGAACTGGAGTTGTAGTGCTAGGATTCGAGTAGAATTGTTGGTCACTAATACTGGAACCAGGAATGGCTGTCCAACCACGACTTCCTTCGGTAATTCCTCAACAACCACTGTAACTTCGCTATGCTGCCCTGCACCAACGCCAGTATGGCCGGAGGCGCCAGGAGCTTTCCGCATCACTGGCTGGCTTTGAACGGATCCTGCTTCTCCCATCGATATTTTCCACCCCACATGCAGTCGGCCAAGGTTTTGCGAGCCCTGGAAAAATATACACACATCAGCTTGTGCATTAAAGAACGTCTCACTCTAGCGCGATGATGTACCTGCGTTGATAACAACGTTGGGTCCGACTCAGGGTCATACGAGACGCGGAACACACGTTGCAGCTCCTCCTGTGGGTACACAAGAGTCTGCGGTCCATTTGTCACCAGAAGATCCTGAACTGACATTTGCTCTCCATTTGCCTTGTTGCCAGCAGCGTACATCTCTTCCGATATAAACGGCGCCAAGGGCAGGAATTTGATGCTGTCCACAAAAGTGGCAATTTGGACGCATTGCGGATCTGAGCCTCGACGATAGCCTCGCCCTGCTGTTTCTGGGTAGCTGCCGAGTTCTGCTTGAACGTGATCACCAACGGGTTCTGCACTGCAAACCGGTAGAACTTGCGGAGCGACTTGCTCTCATCCGTCACGGGGTCAACATAGGCCACGCCCACGCGTAGCACGTGGTTGCCCACCTGATTAAGTGGATAATCCACCACCATATCCAGACTCGAACCTGCAGGAAGTACAGCCACAGGATTCGGCGGCGGCATCTTCCCCGTCCTCGCGTAGCGGTGTCATGAAGCTCCACTCGATCGTTGGCACACTGGATATTGGCAGACAGCCCTACGTCTCGTAGCTCGCACGAGTACGGGTTAATGACGCTGATGTAGCTGCTGAAGGTGTTGCCCAGGAAAATCTCTCTGTCATAGAATAATTGATAATAACATATTCCAAATAAGAACCTTATCCCAAATATTACAAATAAGAAATCGACGCACCCGAAGCTGTCGGGCAGGATGAGCATACTGGACAGCGCGAACTCGTGCTGCGTAGCGGTGACTTCAGCCAGGGACGTGGGGAGCAAGGAACCGCCACTGACGCCCTGTGCATACAGCTTGGGCTTGTACAGCCGCATCACTAATCAGAAACAAATAAGAAATGCATATACATGAATATTACAAATTAGAGCACGAAATGAGAAGAAGCAATATACTACGCACCTTTGAGTGTGGGTTGCACAGACGGAGGGGCGGAGTAGGTGCTGGTGGGGCGCCCCCACCGCCAGAAGGCGGGCCGCTAGAAGTGTACGTAGAGCTCATGCTCAGGGTTGTAGAACTGGGGTTTTGATTTATGGAATAACGGAATATTGGGGCAATCCACCCACCCCGCCAAAAGAAAAATGGATTTAACTGATTTTAAATAGTACTATTTAAAGTAAATAGTAATTTGAAAATGCTATTTTCTGTAAATATTAGCACAAGAACTACTGATACAGCAACGATTTTCAGAATTCCGAAGTAGGTGCAAATTAAAATGGTGGATAAATCGCAAACAAGAGGCGTAGCAAGGACAGTTTACTAAGATTCTTTTTTAAATTAAGCTCGCTTTCTTTGAACTTTTAAATTTTCCGCCGGTAGGGGCACACGAAAAGCGGTAGGCTACCCGTACCGGTGCATTTGCATCTTGTTGTCTTTGCCAGAGAAAACGCGTTTGCAAACACATCCGAGAAGCCTAGCAGCACCATGTATGGATACAACGTCCCGTTCACACCGGGTACAACCCGAGCAGGTAATGGTGAATGCGCAAGTATAGCTTGCGCAGCATGTCCTGGGAATCGTAGCCTTGGCGCCCTTCCAAATCTACATCTACCTACTCGGGCCAATAACGACTGCGTGACTCGTTTAACGAAGATAGCTGGAGCTTCTTCACCCAACAACATTCGGAACACCACCATCCACAAGATACACATAATACTTTGTGTGACCGTAGTCACAATCGGTGACATATGGACTCAGGCGACATTCGCGAGTTTGACCCTGGGGGACCCCACCAATAAAATTGGTTAGGCTGTTCAGCCAGCTAAAGCTGTTCTCCAGAATAAAGTTATAAATACAATAGCCTATAATTTTCAGTGGATTTGAGGCCGATTCGCGTTGATGAGAGTGCGGCGCAGGCCTTGAGTCGTCTGGTAATTCAAGAAAGAGTGGTTTTTGAAGATTTTGGATTATATCTACCGTTTCACCCATCCGCCCCTAAAAAGCAATCACCCACCCCAACTATTGCCAAATATCGAGGGTTTTTAACAACGCTGCTCATGATGAAGGAATAATGGATCCCAAAGTTTCGATTACGTTGCGGAATATTTCATAAGTTTATGTTGCGCAATATAAAGTTGCAATTGCTATGTTGCGCTTGTGATGGCCCCTCATTCACTTTGTCACTTTTCAATAGAGGAAGATGCTGGCTCGTTCGCTGTTCCGTGCCGCCTCGAGCGTTCGTGCGTCGCCGTCGCTGGCATCTGCCACCGCCAACGTTGGCGCCATGCAACTTGCGCGCTTCTCCGACTCCCCCACGGTGCGGTTCTCCTCGAAATTCGCGTTGAATTACGTGAAATCTGGCGTCTAAAAGGTTGTTTTATTGTTTACGTGACATTCAGATGCACGGCACGACGATCCTGTGTGTCCGCAAGGGCGGAAAAGTGGTGCGTTGGATAAAACGGATTACATTGTATTGAGTGTGTTAATACGACGTAAAGGGAGGGCTAACTGGTGCTTTAATTGCTGCTGTAGTGCTTGATCGGAGACGGCCAAGTTTCCTGGGCAGTACCGTTGTCAAGCCCAACGCCAAGAAGGTGCGTCGCATTGGTGAGCACATTGTGGCGGGTTTTGCTGGCTCTACGGCGGACGCGTTCACGCTCATGGAGCGTCTGGAGGCCAAGCTGGACGAGTACCGGGACAGCTCACACGTTCGTGCGTGGAGCTGGCCAAGGCCTGGCGGACGGACAAGTATCTGCGTCGTCTGGAGGCCATTCTCATCGTCTCGGACACGAATCAGTCGTACACGCTGACGGGAAACGGAGACGTACTGGAGCCGCACGACGGCATCATCGGCATTGGCTCGGGAGGCACCTACGCTCTCGGTACGTGCAGGTTATTTACGGTGTGTGCTGGAGTTGAGGTGATTGACGGTGTATGTTTTATATTGTAGCTGCTGCACGTGCGCTTATTGACCAGGACCTCGACGCCGAGACCATCGCTCGCAAGTCCATGAAGATCGCCGCCGACATTTGCGTCTACACGAACGAGAACGTTACTGTGGAGCTGCTGGAGGAGGGCGAGGCTGAGGCTAAGAAGGACAACAAGGAGTAAGATGGGGTAGAAGAGGTTGCATCGAGACGTGTAACTCGTCAGCGAAGCTCGAGTAAATACAAGATCTCAGCAGTCTGCTTCTTGAGATAAAGCTGCATGTTGACGTGTGAGTTTAATCGGCCAAGCATTTCAAGCAGAGGCACGCAAGGGCATGTTCGAAAAATATGAATATGATGGCAAAGGAAGACAAGAGAACGCTAACAAATGCCCTGCATCTCGCCGTCTACCTCATGAATGAGACGTCATAAGTGGCTTGCCAATCATTCCCACAGCACAGTAGCTTCATCGCAGCGAATGCTTGTTATCCTTCGCCCCTTGTACCTCGGAAATCCTGATGGTTGAAGGCGAGTATAATATGTAGTATTGGTGCACGTGAGCGCTTTTCCTGCTGCTGCTTAAATGTTGTTGGCAATGACCGAGTTGTACTTGTCGATGTTGCGCTTCAGAATGTCTTCTAGCGGGCCCATAACTCTCTTGAACGTTTTACGGTCCAACGTGAGGCACTTGACCTTGCCCTGAGCGGTCACTGTTGCCTGGCGAGGCCGGCTTGTGAGCAGTGCGATTTCGCCAAAGTACGCGCCGGATGTGAGCTGGCCCATTTCCGTTGGCGGGTCTGCGGGTGAGAGCTGCTTCGTGCACACTGCCGAGCCTTCCTCAATAATGTAAAACAGGTTACCGTCGTCGCCCTGTGCGATGATGACCTCGCCATCCCCAAACGTTTCTGTCTTGAGAGCGTCTGCGACTGTGAGACGCTCGAACTCGCTGAGCGACTCGAGCAGTGGGACACGCTCAATGAAACCCTTGTGGGCCTCGCGTTTCTTCAATGTCGTCTCCATGATGATGAACTTGAAAGTCTGGCGGTCTAATGCCCATGCCTTCGAGTGTTGCACTGCTTTAACGGTAGCTGCCCGAGGAGCGTTGTACATGAGAGCCAACTCGCCGAACGACATTGCTTCGGTGCACTGCATCATAAAAACAAGAAAACGTGAGCACACTGTCATCAAAAAGCAGCTTCAGCAGTGACCCCACTGTCTGCACGAGGTCGCCGTCCTTGTAGACTTCACACACGCCGCTCTCCAGGATATAAAGTTATCTCCATCATCTCCCTGCTTGATGATGGTCTCTCCAGGGCCGAACTCCTTGGGGAACATGGCGTCCAGCACGATCTCATGCTGCTTCTCATCCAGCGACTTGAACAAGATGTTCTCCACCACCATGCGGCTGATACCCTCCCGCTCCTCGGCAGACTTGGGGTGCACCACGCGCTCAAACTGCCGCGCACTGCCACGTCACACAAGTCAGTCAAGTAACCATCAGACAGGACGCCATCTTTACAAAAGTGCTCACCTCAGCGGGTCGATGGTTTCAGCGGACACCGAAGTGCGCCGTCCCTTGGCCATGATCTTGGGCGGCGGTGCGCTGGCAGCGATCTCACCCACGGCGTCTCCTCCTTCATCTTCATCTTCACTCTCAGATTCATCCGAATGGTCTACACACATAGAAAACTAAACATTAGATCTCCATCTTCTCATTGATTAAAGTAACTGCCCACGTACACTGAGCATGGGGTGAGGCCGCCGGATTGTCCTCCTTAGCCCCAGGCTTGCGACGAGGCGTGGCCTCCTCCGGGTAGTTGGTCTGCAGGTACTGGATGATGTGCAGGATGGGATTCTCGGGCTTGGCCAGCAGCAGCGACTCGACGAGGTTGATGAAGAGCGTGTTGATGCCCTTCTTGTGCAGGTAGTCCTGCAGCTCCTGCTGGACGCCCTCTGCGTCCGTCATGGTTCCTGTGGGGCGAGTGGTTGTCTTGCGAGTGACTTGCTGGATCCCTGCGGGCCTGAAAACTAAACTGAGCCTGGCGTCACGGGGCCTTCGCTCCAAAATGGAAGAAACTCCTGCAGACGCTGAACCCAAGCGAAAGATCGCTTGCTTGTGCTGGTTGTTGCTTTGTCTCTGATGGCGAGCGACTCCCGAATTAGAACGGAGCAACGTTGGTTTCTGCTGCGCTGGACTGCGACTGTCGTAAAGTTTTGTGGGGTTTTGTCGTGGCACTCTATAAATAGCGACGCGCTTCTTCTGCTCGCGACGCTTGGCTGGCTGCAACTTTTGACGTAATTTGGGATAATTGACCCCGTGGAAACAGATACAGAGTGTGATCGTTTTAAAATCCGCTTATGCATCTGCAAAGCATCGGCAGAACGATACCATTGGTCAAATATAGTGTTTTGCTGGATTTATAGCCTATCATCAAAGAGCTACACCAGATAGAATTTGCTATTGCCAACCACTAGTTGGCAATCTCGTGTCTGTTGAGGACTTCACTCTATCGTAGGGCCTCGCTCGTCTTGGGGAGTTTATTCGTCTTGGGACCATTCTGCTGTGTTGGAGCTCTCATTGTGTCCGGAGATCTCAAAGTGTTGGGAGTACTACTGTGGCCGGACGACTCGCTGTCTTCTCGACATCAGTGTGGTCGGAAGCTTACTTGACCTTCAGCACTCGCTGGTTCCGTGTTTAAGGTGGGTCGAGCTGCTCTGTGCGCTCAACAGTGAATTTTAGTCGGATTTAGCACCGTGCTTGCTGAAGGAGTGATTTCGCTTCGCGTTAAGTTTAGATCGGACAAGGTGCTGCTCAAAGCTTTCTTGGTTGGTGTGATACAGTCACCATGTAGGAAGCAGTGACAAAGCAGCATGCTCACCCGAATATCGTTCCCACTGCTTGTACGGGTATTACAGGCTCGGCTACACGAAACAAGAGCTGGATCGCATTTATAACAAGGCGGATAAACTATTCGTAACTGGGTTCAAGTATATGAAAGGGCCGGAACGTTCCAACGAGCAACAACGGATGCTGACAAGAAATTTACTGCAGATCACCAGCAGTGGCTAGTTGAGTTTTACCAAACTCGGCCACCTGCTTATCTGGATGAGGTTCAAGCCGCGTTCAAACGTGCACGCCATCTTACGATATCGAAGACTAGTGTGTAGAGGATTATCCACAACCATGGACTAACCTGGAAGGTTCTAGAGCGCAGGGCAATGCACATCAAGGAGCTCGACGTTTTTACATTCACTCGGGAACTAAACACACTTGATTGGATCTGGAAAACTCGGTTCCACTATAATATATGGGAGGCGACACTCCTTGTCTCTCCCAACACTCGGCCACTCTAATCTCGTGGACTGGCCAGCAACGAACCCTCGGCCAATGCACCTTGAGTTCGCTGACAGGAATCCCACGTAGCCGAGCGTATCCAGACCCTAAGATAAGCTAATTAGACTTACCGAAGACGGACTTGATCATTCGTGACTTGTGGGGAAGACTGCTAATTTATTTCTGTTGATCTATGGCTCTGAGGGCCTCCGTAGTCAATATAGCTAGTCCTATACGTAAATACAAATATCCAGTGTGAACAGATCCCAGTATGTGATCCCGTACCCGACCGAGGGAGGGTACGGAACTGAAATGGGTACAAACGAGGGTTCGTACCCTCGGCCGGGAATTTATTATACCCGACCGAGGCATCGGTCACTAAACTGCCCTGGTCATTGCCGCGCGGGGAATGTAACCCGCCAATCAGAGCACGCTGGTCACTTCCTTCAGCAAGGGCAACCTTGCCGACTGGCAACCGAGCGCTCAAAGCCCAACGCCACAAACACTTCTGATGGCACGAGTGCCAAATTTGCGATGTTAATGTTTGTAATATGCGGAACTAACTACTAGACCAAACTTATCGAATTTAGCTAGTATACAGCGCTGCTCCACCTAACGTTTCGGGTCCTCGATTCGGATAAAACATCGACCCACAACCGGAAGTAAATATACACGATTATGTTTTGGAAAATAATCTGATGTTCTTTTTTTCGAGCAGGATCCAAAATGGTTTGTACATATTTGTACAATTTTTTGCACCTCTGGAATGACAGTCTGTACGACGCTTGTACTATTGCACACACGGATATTTCGATGGTGCAAGGGCATCGTTCACAGCAGCATTTTTGTTCCGCTGGTTGTGAAGCCTACTTTTCTAGTCAAGCCTATTGCAACGCTTCTCGTCGCAGCGGTCAACGAGGTACGCCATCATAATAAATATTTTGGCTCATTATGTAAAAAATACTTGCTGTTCGTGTTTCTAACGGTTTGCTTTTCTAGTTCCACGTCCATAATCACGTGGTTTCCCGAGCGATCTACGACAACATTCACTTGGGGAAGATCATTCGGTCAATCGACCTGTCAGAGCCGATCAAACGGTTCGCAAAGGCAAATGGCTCAACTCGCAACGTGGCCGCGTTCGTTCATATCCTCTAAGACAGATTGCTACTTTTATTGTAATGATAATTTTCTTCATGAGCCGACCGCCCCACCCGATATTATGTCGTGAAACCCCAACATGTAACACGTTTGTAGTTTTCTGGCATGACGCTATAGTGGCCCGTCCGTCAGCTGACACATCACTTCCTTTATAGAAGCGTTGTTTGTTGCCTCCTGGCAATGATTGTCTTGTCTTACGTGAAATCGAAGACTTTGTATACGAGGTGATATTTATTAGTGGTGCTCAAAAAAGATACATGCAACGTGGGGGCGAATCTCTCATCGTCGACTGGGCGCACAAACAATGCGGGATTCTACCAGTGTAAGATCTTGTGAAATGAAGTTTATATATCGTGTTGATTAATCTAATTCGATCTATGTATTGTTTGTACGCTAGGCGAATTCATGTTTACTGCTGTGGCTGGTAAAGGGGCTTCTGTCTACTGATTTTGAACCAGAAGATGTCGACTCTGAATTGATGCTTTGCGTGTTTCAATCCACACATTGGTGAGTTCATCACAGAATTGATAAAAAATGACGGATGTCGTAGTCTTTTCTACAGCAAAGGTAAGACTTGATGTTATTTTAGCAGCTGCTGTTCTCGTCTGACCTTTTGTATGACCGTATTTAGGTGTATCTTTGCCAATCCCACGCCATCGTCGCGGCTACAAAAATATCTGGCTAGAAGAATGGGATAGGAAGCGTGCGCCGTGACGAACTGGAGATTTTGTGGCGGCGAAAGGTATCATCTCCTACTTGAAATGAAGTGGGATATTTCTCATCAGCTTTCACGACCTATGTGAATGATAATTACTTAACTGCACAGATATGTAGGCAAATCACACCACGCGGGGGCGCTACTATACGTGTGCCAGCACCACAAGCAATCGCATTGAGGCTTCATGGAAGCAGGTGAGAACTAAAGTGAACGTTGCCTGCGCTTTGGACTAGTGTGTGAAGGGTGTTTTCACTATCAATCAACGCAGCCCCGTGAACTGCGGTCGGAGCTACTTGCACTCAACATCCTACAATGACCCCAACCTGCTGCAATTCGTTCATTTCAAGGCGTGCTGAGTGAGTTTGTATTCAACTTAATCAGAAAAAAGTACAGGAAATATGTTTGTTCTCGTCGAACGGACGATGAAGTTCACATGACGGATAGTGTCGCGGAACCGTGGATTTTCATGTCATGCTTGGTATACGCATCTACCCACATTCCATGTCGCCACGTCATGTACGATGTTCTCGATGTGAAAATAGAAGATTTTGTACCGATTGACTTGCTTGCAGACCGATGGGACATCAGCAAAGCGGTCGGTATTTTCGATATCCTTGGCCATGCAATCACATAAATGATGTCTGACCGACTGAGATTTACTGACAGCGGTGGCGAGCGATGCCGCCCGGGGTCGCCCAAAGAAATCAGTTAATTACGTAAAGCTCAAGCAGAATGAAGAACAAACACGGAAATTTTCATACGCTCTGATGCCGAAAAGTACAACATTGAATTACGAGTCATCCGGTCTGTCATCGACAAGTTGGCCGGCCTGCCATCGTCTCGAGGTTTTGGCAAAGTGATCATGATCGAAGATATGTGTGTCGACATAATTGCTGCACTTCAGTTATACAAACAAGCTGGAGCGATATCTAGTAACATGTGCAGTTCCCGTGACCCGAAGCTAGTGAATATCACACCGAAAATAATGGTACGAAGGAGGAAGACGACTGGATTATTCTAGATGTATCGAACCAAAGCAAGGCGACCCTCGTGAAGAGTAATAAAGAGCCCAAGTTTCGCCCGCCAACGTAAAAAGTCGCGATCCACACACTCCGTTGTCAAGGATGTACAAAGAAATTAAGGACGGCACAACGCAAAAATAATCTGGTAAAGGAAGGAGTGGTATGATGGTCCGAAAGGTAAACGCTGCAATAAAAGGGCGGCTCACACGCACGATCAAAAACATTCTGCGCTGTTTAACAACTTCCAGTTGTTCTTTGTCCTTGCGAGAACAAGTCGGCTTCTGTCGTTGAAACCTAGCCGTTGATTTTGATACATCAATTCTCGACAAGTGCTATAACCTGATCCAAAGAAGACGACGCCGATCCTTGGCGAACTCAGTGCCCAGTATCCCATCTCTGGCTGCGCTAATTGGTAAGCTACGCCGAGTAAGTAAAGTTGACAATTTAGCTTATTCTCATCGCATTATTGTTTGTTTTGGCGCAAACAACTTTTTGAAGATATGAAAATGTTCTGCCGCTTGCGAAACACAATCCACCACGAACAAGCGTGGAACAAGCAGGGACCATTCAGGCATGAGGCTACCCAGAAGGAAATGGTAGTATTGTAGCCAAACAACACGGGAGCCTTGATGCCTTTTATGTCGGATCCAAAACCTTGAAAATTACATTCAAGTACAGACTGAAGCAAGAGGTTGATACGGAACTCCCGTATAAATCCCGCATTTGCGCACGAGGCGATAAACAGACCACATCCTCGGATACCTTGAGGTAAACGCACCTGTCCTCTCACTCCTCTTTTCGAGTTGTATTCTACGTAGTGGCGCGTTTCAAGCTGAAGATGCGTCAGGCGGACATGTCCAGTGCCTACGGAAAGCAACATGTTAGACTTCTGTCGATCAAAATTCTCGCAAAAACGACGCTTATACTCATGTCGAAGAAGGTTCGTTTTCTTCTCATGCGTGGCAACCGGGCATCGCACAAGCCAGTGATCACCCTTGCACTTCAAACACCCTATGTCCTGCTTCCTAAATACTGTTTTATTTTCCGCGGGCTGGACGATTTGTTCGGTCTTCTTACTTTACTCGAAGACATAGTAAATCAGGCCCCGGAACGTGATGTTCATTAATCCGAAGTTTCTTATTTTGTCTGTCCCCGTCATAGGCAGTTGTCAACTGCAGGATTACGATGTCGCTGCTGCCGTTGAAAGTCTCTCTCACGCTCGAAAGCTTCTTTCAAGATGATATTGAAACCCACATTTCACTCCGTATGTGCAGCGCGATACTGGTACGGTTAAATCGCCTACGAAAAGCCGATCGAACCGACCAATACCTTGAATTTCTATTTCAGAACTTCATGTTTCTTGAAAAACTCGGTTCAAATATTTTGTTAGACCACGTACCTGCTCGAGTTGAAGAATTGCACGACTCTATCATGTATGTCGCTTTCTTGTAGGTTCATGCGAATAGCCCACGGAAACTCAGCAGTCACTCTGGCACAGTGTTGTTCTTCACCATAGAGATGATAGAGTCGATATTACCCGAAAGCCGCTCGTCCGTCGACTCGCTTTTGTCAAGAACCCACTCAAGGTCGCAGAGAATCCCCAGTAGGCTCAGCGCGAAAGAATTCCGAAAATATGTTGTCATAGCGTCTATCTTGTCTGGATCGTGTGAGCACCGAACATTAACTTCCGGCTCGTACTCCTTACGTCGCCTTTTCCCTAAAGCCGCATGGTATTGGTGTAAGGAATGGGGCGAAAACTGACACTGGTGTCGACGAAGCTGTCTCCATCACTTGGGTCTCCATGCTTAACCAAGTACGGTGTGGATAGTCTAGCAAAAGAACACCAACGCTAGGTGTTCTGCCCTGAGTATTATTTAGGAAAACAAAATCTGACTGTCTGCTACTTCGGCCTTCAGATGGGACTGGCATAAATCGTCCAGTGTTGTTGGCAACGGGAGACCGGTCACTGCCAATCAGGAGATCATGCTGCCGCCGACTAAAGAGGAATTAAACTATTTAAGGAGTTCAACGCCGATTGCCGAAACGTAAGTAGGTGCTCGCGACTAATTCGAAGTAGTCGGAGCCGTTCTAAAAAGAAAATGTAGTTTCTAGATAAGACATTGAAGATATGAATGTCATCGAGTGTAAGTATGTGTGTCATTCCTACATCTACCATGGCAAGCCTAATAGTTGATTGCCCCTTTGTGGGCACGTGTTGGCCACGGCCATTATATGACGCCACGCCGACAAGCGGACCTGCAAAGAGCGTCGATTCCTCGACCTAGCTGAAGCTCCAAGAGATGGCACGTCGCGCAAAACATGAGTATGACCGAATCTTTTGTAGAGCGAAGCGCTAAGTGATCACTGTTTTGGTGATGCCAATTGTGGCACAAGGGACGTCAGGGCATGAACGGGAAACCCCAGTAAGACGTCCAGATGTGCCAGCTCCGTCAACTACCCCAAAATTCCGCCGTCAGCATCAGAATCCCCATCTGTTGGTCCACCTCGCTCAAGTCTACACGACGAGATCGCTAGCTCAGACGATCCACCATCGCCCCCGTTGGTCCACAAGCACTACGATCGCGTTAGCCACCCGTACGTCGCGAACACGTGATCATCAACATGAGTGTCACTGATGCAATTTCGGAGGCTACAATATGTTGAACATAAAGCATGTGAAGGGCTTCGAGCAGCCCTGCAAGGAAAAGTGGGTTGGACCAATCAATATAGAGCCTTCGTAAAGCTAGCGCCGAATGAAGCTGTGAGATTGATGTCCTTCTTCACTTGATTGGAACCGAACCGACAGGCGCTGAAGCCTGCGTGCACACTTTGCCTGGCTCCAAATGCAAGTTGATCACGTTGCTGTATGCGAACAACATTCTGATCGCGTACAAGCATGAAGCAGACATGGTTCGCGTAATGAACGCACTCGCGGATCGAACAGGGTTAAGGTCCTTGGTTTCCCGCGAAGGTTTACCATGATAAAACTGACGCAACGACCCGATGGAGCAGTACGGGTAAGCCAATTGACACAGGTTCGCGAATTACTGCATCATTTTCAGGTTGAGTACTGCAAGCCGACTAACCTTCCTATGGAATCCGATAATCCGACACCGGTTTTGAACTACCTCCCACACCTATATCAATCGAGGAGAAGAAGACGATGTCAACCATCCCTTATTGACGGTAGATCAGCCGCATGAATCGATCAGCCATCGCGTTTGCAGTCAATCATGCTGCCCAGGTCTGTTCACATCCACGTCCAGTTCACTGGGATCAAGTACTCGAATACTAAGGCCTCTACGAAAATGGGCCGCGGTCTTGACGGATCCAACGCTGTCCTTTCGTATTCAGAATCAGACTGGGGTAAACTGTAGTGATCGAAAGAGCATATCTGGTGTGTTAGCCAAGGTCTAAAGGTCATCACAGGGTACTCATGAAACAAACTCTGGTGACGAAGCACGGCACCGCCGCTATAATTGTCACCAGGGACTCTGCCACCGGGAGCGCTAAGGGTCCAGATCCTAGTGTGCGAGCTTGTTAGATCAACAACCATACCTGAAGTGACGAGTTACATAGACAACACGGCCGTCATTCTGCGCATTCAAAATACTCATCGACGGTAAATATTATTACTTGCGCGATGCGTGAAAAGGCAAGCAACGCAAGCTCCTACATTACCATACGGCAGAAATACCTGCGGATTCGCTAGTGCTCCACAGGCCTTAGCAGACCCAGTTGAATAGGAAATTTACCCTGTCAGACTATCTAACCAAGCAATGTCTTGGGGGCGTTTGAGTACTGTCCAACGACAGCAATCAATGAAGCTCTGACTTGGGTGCAGGATGATGGCTCGGTCATTGATTACATGTCACCCAACGATACGCAACATCAAATAAAGAACAGTCAGCAAGAGCGTGAAGGTCACTTACACAGATACCTTCTCCTGCAAAAGTCAACTACCTTCCTCCGCGTCTTCCAGCCGCATCGGTTGTTCTTCAGGCGAAGACGATGTTGCCGACATTTGACCAGACCACAAAGGAAGTAGCGTTCCATTAATCATTTCTACGCAATTGACATATGTGTATACAATCTGACTAGTCTAATCTACCGTGGGT